>CM035438.1:70981242-71171242 GCA_020310875.1 Ceratopteris richardii | reverse complement strand
GTGAGTTGACAAGTCAGTTTTAAGGTTGATTGGTAGGTAGGTAGGTAAGTAGCTAGGTATGTAGGTAAGTAGGTATGTACTTACATATATACATATGTACGTGCCTACGTAAGTATATACATACCTACATGCATCATACATCATAGATGCATTCATACTTAAGGTGATTCCGAGAGCAATGTATGTTTTGTTATGGACCTACCATCCCAATATAGCATAGCAATGGTTTAGCAGGCGTGGTATAGCAGATGTTCCTTGTACACCTAGGCAGATGGCTAGGGTTCAAGTCCCGCTCGGGGCTCGATGCCTCAGAGTTCCCCAAGATGGGTGCCTCTACCTTACGAGGTCGGGTGTGTGTCTTTCCAAATTCATTGTACTCTCAAAAAAAAAATATACCATAGCAATGATTGTAACACCTTCCTTTGATTCACCGAGAAAATTAGATGGGGGAAATGAAATCCTCAATGAAGTATGTGAGAATATCTTGTCCCAACTATGAACTTCCCATGAGCCATTAAGGTAGATCGTTCTCGAGTCTTATGAGTTTTCTCATATGTGAAACCCAAGGTTGTTTGTATGAGAGAATTTATATAACCATTTCATCTATGTGCATGCATATGCGCAACAAGTATAAGGGTCAAGGATACCCAATCCACATGCATACATGTTTGCATAAGAATGCTCCAGGCACACCGCATATGATTATAGTCTATGTTTTTACGATAGAAAAGCTTTGAGAGCCGATACAAATGGAAATAAAGAGGTATACGACGAGTTAATTAGGGGCATATAGAACATTATGTATGGTTGTAGAACACTTTGTTTAATCCTCACTTTGAAATGTAGACGCCATTGCCTTGGCTTCACTCAGTCTACCGGACAATTTTCTTTTCCATAATCCATTAAGTCTACTCGTGATGCTAAGATGCCAAAAGAAGGATCTGGCAACTTGGGAGGATTTTTGCTAGTTGTCATTGGGAAGGATGTTTGTATTTATATATTGTTTATGCATTTTCTAGAGGTAGCATTAATTAGAAAGACACTTACGGGTGATTTCCAAATATTTGGATTAGGGGGTTCTTACCATATTTGAGTAGCACAAGAGGAAATCTTGTTTTTGCTTACAAACTGTAAGGTTTACCATAAAAGTGAGCAACTTTTAACTCACACGCCCACTTTTTGAAACTCCCGCCCTTATTGTAACTTCTACCTTCGGATGTAAATTGTAATGAAAATCTATAAATACATGCACTATGGAGACTCTATTGGAAACAATGTTAGAATAGCACAAAACCCTAATTTTTGGGTACTTAGCCAAATTTTGGTCACAGAAGACCAAAAATTTTTATTAGACCATTAGATAGAGCTTGAAGAGAGCTTTCATTTGGTATATAAAATTCAATCATCAAAAGTCGAGTTTGAGAGAAAACCCTAACCTTAATTTCTGCTAAAAATGTGTTTTCACCTCAAAATGTTCCTCTTAGTTAGTACATCAAGGAATAGCCCTTCTATAGAAAGTAATCAGGCAGGAGTATTCTTCTTCACTAACCTCTTGTTGAGCAGAAATTGGAAGAGTAGGTCTTCTAAAAGATGAAGAAACATCTTCTCCTACTTCTCTTGGCCTTGGATAAGTGTCATTGACAATATTCTACAAGTCTTTTGATACTAACAATTTCATCATTATAAAAGTCCACATTGGATAGTTAGAATGTTTTTATGAGGATGAATTTGTTAGTATCAAAAGACTTGTGGATTATTGTCATTGGCACTTATCTCCAAGGCCAAAATAAGTAGGTGAAGATGTTTCTTCATCTTCTAAAAGATGTGCTGTTCCAATTTGTGCTCAACAGGAGGTTAGTGAAGAAGAAGAAACTCTTTCATCATCCGGAGTCCGTGGTACTACTACCAGATTACTTCCTACAGAAGAGATATTCCTTGATGTACTAACAAAGAGGAACATATTGAGGTAAAAACACATTTTTGGCAGAAATTCGGATTAGGGTTTTCTCTATAACTGGACCTCTTAGGCATTTTACACACAAACTCTTGTACCTAGTTCTCGAAATTCTGCCTAGATTCAGATTTTGTATCCAGTTTCAGCATACATTCAGTTCTGTATTGTCTACACACATTGTAATTTGACATTAATATAAGACAGTGTAGGTAAGCATTCTAGCTTACCGTTACAATTGGAAAACCTATTCTTTTTATCTCTCACTCATCTAATTTTGAGTATTAAAGTGTGTACGCTAACGTTCATCTTTTGGAAGATCTTGTAAACCTGTGAAAATTAAGATTATTGTTATTAAGCCCCACCGCAATTCCAACGGACTCGTCCGACAAGAGTGCATGGGGGGAGATTGTACCCAATACTGTGTGCTGTTTTGTCCACTGCACATCTTTGATTCTGTGTGTTTTCAGATATCGTATTGTCTCTTTGTATGCATGATTGCAAGATCTTGCAACAGGTGAAAACCATAAGCACTCTTCATCCTGAAGCTTTCATCAAGAGCTTCTGTACATATCTTATCAACCTGTAGGCTGTGAGGACCCTCTTATTCTAGAACTCTCATGAAGAGCTTTCTATACATATTTTATTTGTCTTTTTTGGCCTTTATCTTAGATAAAGCGAGAGAGAAATATACAGAGGATTATATGAATGATAATTTGATCAATATCAACATCGGAGTAACTAAATAGACTATTGATTGCAGAAGTACTGAGCATCTGTACAATGAACTGATATGAATGCAACTGTTTATGAGCTGAGAATCAATAGGTTGTAAACTGAGGTATGCAGCAATACAAAATGAAGCTCATGTAGACTTACCGCAGCAGCAGCTAAAGAAGATGGGAAGATAGACGTGCTGATAGAACCTGAGCTGAATAGAACCAATCTGCAAATATGAGTAGCAGCTGGACATGCACCTGTGCAGACAATTATAGAATCCAGCTAAGATAGTCGAGCAGCTCCACATACTGATTTTGTACGAGTACAATCAACAGGGCTTTATCTATATGCTTCCATAAGTCCTGTGATCTCACTTCTTTTGTTAAAAATATTGCACGAAAGTCTAGGAAGCCTAGAAAAGCTTTTACATAAAAAATTTCTAAGTTTCATTGCCATTTGAAAAATAAACCTCAAAATCTTCTGTGAGAAGGTGATTTTACGGTTTTATACAGCCTGCATAAGAGTTCAACTCCTAGATCCAATTTACCTTCCAATAAAGATTATTGCATATAATCTGAAAGAGCAAATGCCTAATTTTAATAGAGGGGGAACTAGCGTTGGGCTAGGCAGTGGAAGAAAGGTGGTACGGAGTTAGTTGAACTTTATGTTGCAAAATAGGAGTAAACAAGATTGCTATGCTTTTTATCATTATTGTATTCTTTTAGTATCATCATTATTTCTCCTTTGATGGCTGACATGACTGACTTCATGTGCTCATGGCAGCTGCTTCTACTAAATGCTGTTATCATCAGATTTGAGCTTCTTCATGCTCCGATTGACTTAGTTGTGTAAGTGATTTCTGTTCAACAGTTGGATGGCTTCACAGAATTTTGCTTATTATCATTTTATGTTCATGCTTCGCAGTTCTTCAAGCAATTCCTCCCTTCAGTACTCATCATGTGCGAATCATGATTTCCGTATCCCGCCAAAAGCTTTATTGGGGTTACATGCATACTGTCCAGTACATTTCGATACTTGGCACATGGTTCTCATTGATGTGACTATGCATTGTGTGTTATTGAAAGTGAACTCAGGCTCTCCCAATGATATCAGGTACTCATTTTTGTGATAAAGTTTTTTGGTATTCTTACGTTTTCTGTATACTTAAATTGGAGAAAGTGTTTACTTCACAGTTTAGAAGAAGAAAACAATGGAAACCACGAGTTGCCGGATGGGTTTTTGAAGGTAGACCTGTCTGTGCTTCATAATGATAATTAGATCCTCTCATGATCCTCATATTCAATATATATACTGCTCACCATTGGCAATATAATAAAATCCTGTGATTTGAGAAGTGCATGGTTTTTTCCTTTCACATGTTGTTGCTTTTGTTCGAAATATAAGCATTAAGAGGAAACCAATTATGCAATAATATTTTTAATTTTCAATCATGCAGGTTTCTTTGGAGTCGGAACTTGAGCCTAGAGATATATCTCTTCTAAAGGCCCTTCATGCATCATCACAGATATTGAAACATGAACTGGAGCTGCTGGGATCAGCAATCAAACAGCATGTCCCTCTAGATGTGAAAAATCATAGCAGTGTGGAATCAGTACTGAGTAAGTTAAATCATGACATACGGGACAAACATTTTAGCTTGGAGCTGGAAAAAGGAAGACATCCTAGTGATAAGAATTGGAGTAGTTTCATAGCCGACTCTCTTAAGGTAATAAGCAAATGTGATCCTTCATATGATAATATGGTCCACACAAAAGCAATGTTTAGCATATGGACTGCCAAATAAGCACATTGTTGGGCATCTACATGGTGCATGGGTCACAACCCTAGCTCTGGTTTTCTAAGATATGCACATGCATTTGTTTGGCTTTCAAGATTATGCAAATGCATTTATTTGGTTCTGAATTTAGATCATGAACTTGAATCTTTCACGACTGTTTCTCATGCTTGTAGCTTCTTTGCTCAGCTTGATCGTATGAAAAAAAAAGAGAAAGAAGAAAAAGATAAAGTTGTCAGTTTTCAATGATTGCTGTTGCAGTTAAGTGAACATGTTGAATCTACGGAGGACCTCCAGCCTCAGCCTAGTTGCTCAATTTCTAGATTGGAGTTGCTTGAAGCATTTAATGCTTTAGGTGGGGACCTCCTAGTGCTTTGGAATCTATTTCTCAAATTTCACAGGTTTGTTGCTACATTGCTTTTCTGTTTATATTCTTTGTTATATTGAAGAAACTCTGAGGTATGGAAGCTACTTTTATCTTCAGACTACATCGAGTGTTATTGGTAGACTGCCTGAAAGGGGTATGGGCAGAAGAAAGAAGCACGGAGTGGTCAATGTGGTTGATTCATTGCAAGATGGACTTGCTATCAAATGCTAATAGAAAGGACCTTGACAGTCTTTCTCATAATATGCAGCTGTTAAGTAAGCCTGTTGTTAAGAAACCAATGGAGGAGGTGCACTTCAACTCTACAAGCTGTATTATACATTCTTATCATTTGTCTTGTTTCTGTAAGAAAGTTTTTATTTTGCAGGCATGTGTAATTTCAGCTTCAAGGGCAGACTTACATCGGAGAACTTTGGAACAGATAAAGGTGGAACTTGAATGATACTTACTGATATAATGATTGCAACTTAATTGCTTGTGAGATGCTGTACTAGAGTCTAGAAACCTTGTATGATGGACAACTTATTATCAAGAAGTAAAGTTGTTTTTTTTTTTAATTCCTGTTGTTATAATAGATCAACAGTCGAAGTGTCCAAGATATGCAGATTTTTGGTATGCCATCTCTGTTGCCAGTCCTTATTGTGGAAAGTCATACAATCCCTATTGAGAGAATTGGGTCAAATACACAACCATCAAGCAAACAACTAGGATCCGGTACAAGCTTGCTTCTTGAGAAGTCTGGAAATCTTCTTAAAGTGACCTCCAAAGGTCCTGGAAAGATACTGCGAGTTGTTGTCTTCGTTCATGGATTTCAGGCATGCTCTTTTGTACACAATAAGGCAACACCAAGTATATGATATGTTGTCTCTGTTTGGATTCTTGACTATTTCTTTCGCCCCATCCTCCCTTTTTTTTTTTAGGGTCATCACTTGGATTTGAGACTAGTAAGAAATCAGTGGCTATTGATTGATCCAAATATAGAGTACTTGATGTCTGAAATTAATGAGGATCGAACAACTAGTGATTTTCGAGAACTAGGTCACAACCTTGCAGAAGAAGTAGCTTCATTCATGAAAACAAAATTTGGGTCATTTCTTAAAAAGGCTACTTACAGCAATTGCCGACTTAGCTTTGTTGGGCATTCCATTGGTAATATCATAATTAGGTCTGCTCTGAATGGTGAGTAAGGAGCTGTTTCTGTTTTATTTTCACTAGTGAACCTCGGGCTATACTGTCTGGTAAATTGATATCATGCATAAACATCAACCTTTTATTTACTGCCTGCTTTTGACCAATTTGCAGATCCACTTATGAAGCCATTTTTAGAATACTTGCATACATACTTATCTATCTCAGGACCTCACTTGGGCTATCTTTATAGCTCCAACACCCTATTCAACTCTGGTCTTTGGCTACTCAAGAAACTAAAGGCTTCCCCTTGTATGCATCAACTGACTTTCACTGATGAAACCAATATTCAGGATTGTTTTCTATTCAAACTTAGTGAAGAGAAGACTTTTGAATACTTCCAGAATATTTTACTGCTTTCCTCTCCTCAGGTCAGTTTCATTGAATTTGTTTGTATCATCGCTTTTTTATGTGAAGCCTCTAATACTTGCAAGTGCTAAGCAGGATCGCTATGTACCATACCACTCAGCTAGAGTAGAAATGTGTCAGGCAGCTGCTCGTGATTCAAAAAGAGGATCAGCATACACATCAATGCACCGGAACTGCATGGAACAGATTCTTAAACCTTCCATTGTGGAAAGGACTTTTGTTAAATGTGACGTGAATTTCAACACCTCTTTGCAGGCCCGAACCTTGAATAATCTGATTGGTCGAACTGCTCATATTGAGTTCCTTGAGACTGATACATTTTTACGGTTTTTAATGTGGGCTTTTCCGAAGTACTTTTCATGATATTCATCCACTCAAGGCATTTTTTTTCGCCATCAGGCAGAGACAAATGACGGCAAGCTCCAGCCTCCAGAGATCACATACAGGATGATGGATGCAGCGAAGGTAACTGATTTAACTTTATGCTCTTGTTGTGTCTAATTTAGTGTGAAGTTTTCATTTCCCCTCAGATCTTTTCATGCCCTGACCTGTGGACGAGCTTGGAAATTCAGTCTTTGTTTATTGATTCTGTGTGGCATTTTTTTTGTGCATAGCTGCATTTACTTTGTGATATTTTTGTTTTAATTTTTTAACTTTTTATATATTTTTTTAATTTTTTAAAGTTTAAAATTTTAAAATATGTTAAGTTTTAATTTTTTGAGTTTCTTACTCACATTTTTTTCCTACATGTTTGCAGTTGTGATCTGGAGCTTGCACATTCAAGTACTATTAGGTTACTGTATCATGAGGAAGGCTGCTTCCTGCAGTCCCTGACTGTAATGTCAAGGGCTTTCATTTATGCCCTTTCTTGAAATCTTTTCTTTTGTACCATATAGCTTGATTGGCTGATGCAGATCGACATCAACAAAAATGGTGAAGTTGTCTGCATAGCTTTGGCCCTTTGTACTATATACAATTGTTGTAGGTTTCTGGGCTTGTGTATTATAAAAGAAGATTTCTGTATGCTGAAATGGACGGTCCAAATGCTCTGTCTCTCTCTTTCTCTCTCTCTCTCTGTGTATCAATTGTTGTAGTTTTCTGCAGCTTGTGTACTATAAAAGAAGATTTCTGTATGAAGGATATGCTGAAATGGATGGTCCAAATGCTCTCTCTCTCTGTCTCTCTCATTCTCTCTCTCTCTCTCTCTCTCTCTCTCTCTCTCTCTCTCTCTCTCTCTCTCTCTCTCTCTCTCTCTCTCCCCCCCCCCCCCCCCCCCCCCCCCCCCCCCAACACACACACGCAGGCACACTCCTGCATGCGTGTGTGCGCATGCTGGTGTGTGCACGTACAGATGCATGCATGTGGCATGCGTGCGCGCGCACACACACACACACACACACACACACACACACACACACACACACACACACACACACACACACACACACACACACACACACACACACACACACAAGCCCTCCCCTTTCCCTTTGTCCATGCTCAAGGTGAAAAATGTGCCTGCATAGGGTACTCGTTGGAGCAGACACAGAAGATTGAATGTTCAGTTATATGCTTCTGATCAGAAGGGGATGTGGTAGCTTCTCCCAGATTTTCTGCAAATACTGCTCTAAAACTGGGTAATTTAGACAGTGGATCTTCATGGTTTCGTTTGGTTTGTGATATGTCATAAGAGGAGAAAAGGATGGCTGCATCAGATCTAGGATATCTTTAAGGGCTATAGACTTCTCTTCTTGCGTACATCTCTCCTCTCTCTCAATGGTATTAAATGTATGATATATTACTAATGATAAATATCCCTTTGTACAGAAGACACTATGAGAAAAGCTTAGAATGAGAATATGTACTAACCTTATTTAAACGTCTCATTTTCATTCAAATATTTTTCTTTCAACTAAGTATGTTCTGATTTGCTTTCAGTTGTTTTGAAATGTTGCTCAAACCGCTCAGGCTTTTTAATACAATTTCTTCATTGATTATCTTTGCTTGTCCAGAAATCCTGGGAGAGCTAGGTCTTTCTTATCTTGTAACAACTTCTTGTATGGTTGTCTTCCTTTGTGCAAGTTGACAACTCCACGAGCAGGATATGCTTCATTCGGCTTTCATTTTTATGTTTTGTTTGGAGCATGCGAGTGTGCTTATCTGCCTGTGTGTTTATTTCTATGTTTATTTTGTCATGTGCAAGGCCCCTTCATGACTGAGTTTGCTCTATTTTTCTCTTAGTAGTAAAAATTCACCTCATTGGCATCAGGAAATGTGTCCGTTTAAATTTTTAACTTCTCATAGCATCGGGCCCATTTTATGGATTTAATGACCTGAAAAGGAATGTCCTAGCCGTTTGTTCGAAGTACTTATCTTGCTGATTAACTTTGATGATCTGAAGTGTTACAGACTCTTTTCACCGCCCTCCTAGTGCAGGCTCTGATTTTCTAAGAAATTCCATAAAAGCTCATATTTCTTTTCCTTATTAATTTGACTTCTTCTAGGCGGTTTCGCAATTGGCCTTTAAACATGTTCCCCTTTGTTTTGCTCTCCTCTTTGTTTCTACAGAGTCTGCCTTGGAGTTTTTAATTTTCGAACATAGACTTTCCAATCTGGCAACCTTTTCATCTTTTGTAGACATTTCTCTTATTGGGGATTTTCTTCTTTGGTGCGATGCAATCGATCTTCTAATTGACTTTCTTTGAATTGTATCTCACATCATGCTGTCGAAACTTCTTTCTTCCCCCTAATCCCATTGTACCATTGTTTGAATGATATCTTTTTCTCTAGTCGATAGTCTAGCGGATAGGACAGATTGTTAGATTTATTAAAGTGAGAAGAGTTGCCTATTGGTGATGCACCTAAAGGGAGGATTACTTTTGTCCTCATTGACGTGAGTATGCTAGTGGTGACTGGATTTGTGGGCAAGAGGTGATATTCCAGAAGACATTGATAATATAGGTCAACGGTCAAACATATATTGTTTTCTTGGACTCATAAATGAGATTTTTAGAGGACATACTGTGGTTTCTAATTGAGCAATTGGTTCAGTAACTTGAATATTTGATGGTGGTGGAAAGGTGAACTCTGCGTGTCACTGCTTGTTTTTGGAGTTGGCTTAGCCACTTGTGTCTCCACAGGCTCTTCATTAGATATTTTAAATGTGAAGAATTACTTGCTGATTATTGGTTGCTCTGTACTGGTTCTTCTTTCTTGTATTGTGCCATTGCTTCCTATATCACTTGAGGTTGCTAAAAACGAAATGCATGTAGAGTACTAGTACTATCACAATCTCAAGTTGGGTGGTTTCTTCTTCCCTAAGGATCCTTTTGATGCCTTTTTTCGGGCTTGACTTCCCAAAGATACTCTTGGCCTATGCAATTCTTCTTTTGCTTCAATGTTCACCTCATTTTCAACTTGTATAGTTGTTTGCTTATATTTTTATGCCAACAACTTTGGCCTGTTGTGTATTCTAGCCAAAGGAGCAGATTTGTAGCTTTTATCAATTAATATGTTAAAAAGTGTTTCTCTGATCACATAAGACATGTAGATTATTCTAGTGAGCATCCATGTTGCTTTGATGAATCCGTGTGTTATGTAGGAAGCGGTACCTTAAACTGCCAAAAATTATGAATTGAAGTCTACTTGTCTGTTGTGATCTATAGGAAACAAAAAACAAATGTATTGCATCCCAATGCGGTAAGGAGTATTTGTCCACATGGCCCTTCTCGAAATGAGTTTGAAATACTCTTAGGACTAACTCAAAGTTTGGCTGTTTATTTGTACAAAGGTCTTCATACTTTTACTTATTCTTTTCTCTTCTTATCTCTTGAAATCTTCCACAGACTAGTGGAAATTTTGAAGCTTCTCTCACTTGATCGGCAGGTGTATTTCTGAAACTCTCCCATGAAAGTTAGTGACTCTTGCTTAGCTTGTTGGCATAGCCATAACCATTTCTTTGGGATTGTAGTTTAGAATTGACTCAATGCATATGTTGTATCTATGTGAATTGTCAACAAGCTCATGAAATTGTGTAACTCAACCACCTTCCTTGCTTCCTTTACTTTAAGGTCATAATGCACTTCATGGAGCTCTTGGGTCATATGTACAATCATGTGGTTCTATGTCTTACCAATAAGAAGATAGTGGAGAACATGGGCATTATGAAGGCTCACCTTGTCATGGCTTGTTAGCCAGCATGCCATCAACGTGGTTATGCAATTTTTTGATAATGTGGGAGAACTTGCAAGTGAAGATAATATGCTTTGTATATGAATTGGATTCCTTGAATTTGAAGCCATTTCTAGTCATTGGAAAAGAATTTGGGTTAGTGCTTCATGAGATAAAATATTGGATTCATGATGGTCATATTACGTAGTTGGTGCTTAGTAACTTTTTATACAAGAATGACTTTTGAGCTTATATGCAATTTTCTAATCATGGTGCATCATGAGATCTTGTGATTTCACACATGTACCATTGTCGTTTGAAGAAGCTTACTACATTGTAGCTTGGTAAATGTTGATTTTGATTAGTTCATAGAGGAAAGCAACATGTCAAAGATGAAAGGGTCCAAAGTCGTGTGAGGCCTTGATCCTCACACACTAGAAAGTTTTTTCTTATTACACTCATGCCAAAATGAATTGGGGTCAATGTGTTTTCTTGAATGTATGATATTTTGCTATTATCCACTTTTAGGATACTTGCATCGATTAGATGTATTGGTTTTGGCATTGCTATGCCATTGACAAATAAATAACATATTTGGATGCTCGTGAATCTACGAAGAATTTGTACAATAAGGAAGAGAGCTCTCACACTCCTCACATAAACAAGATCAATATGACTTGTCAATACCTTTTCCTTGATGAAGTGATAATGTATATCAATATGCTTTGTTCTAGCATGAAAAACAGAGTTTGGTGCTAAATATTTGTTAAGATGATCACAATAAATGGTCATAGACTTCTTCACTTCTGCACTTAAATTTGCAAGTAGCATTTCTAGCCATGATGCCTCACATGCTTCCATTGGAGCACCTCTATACTCAATCTCTATACTTGACAAAGCAATAATGGCTTGCTTCTTGTTGCTATATGTAATAGCAACACTCCCAAGTGAAAAAAACACCACTAGTAGATCTTCTATATGAAGGATTGCTAGCCCAATTTGCATCAATGTATCCATGAATGTGTAATTGTATGCCAACTTCATAAAACAATGCATAATGCAAAGTTGCGCTCACATAATGTAGAGTACATCTCAAAGCATCTGAATGTGGTTTCATGGGAACCTACATAAATTGTCTATGAACTCGTGTAGTGTAGCTTAAATCAAGACTTTTAATTGTGAGATGGATCAAGCTTCCCACAATCCGCTTATAAATAGTAGCATTCTCCAAATGCTTCACTTGAAGTAGCATCAAAATTCAAATTTTGGTCTTATGGCATAGAAATTTGTTTACAATCGATCATACTATACTTTTGTAGCATAAGGCATATTGCCTTTGGGATAGCCATATACATGCTTTTGTATGTATAGACGTATATGTTTTTGTATGTATAAATTCAATGCCCAAAAAGTAGCGCAACACACCATGATCTTTCATGCTTGCATAAGAGTTGTTCTATCTCTTTAATGACTTCTTCATCATAACCTCCTATATCAAGTCACCAACATAAATGAACACAATTATGATGCTATCATCAACCTTCCTTGCATATAATGAGGGATCTACATCACACATAGAAAATCCAATTGAACTTAAATAATCAACAATCCTTGCATGACAAGCATTAGGGGCTTGTTTAAGTTCATACAAAGCCTTCTTCAACTTGCAGGCATATTCAAGATTCTTTGAATTCTCTTATCTTTGTGGATGGTTCGTATATACTTCTTGTAACTCGCCATGTAAGAATACATTCTTCACATGCATATGATGCAAAACCTCTCTTTTTGTTGTAGCCAATTGTTGGCAGTAGTCAAGGAACCGAAGGAGTCACAAGACAAGGAAGCCTACGGAGGGAGTCGGAGCGAAGAGACAACACAAGCAGACACAGTAGTCAAAGAAGATCTGGCAAGTAGGCCATTTAAATTTTTCAGGCATCAAAGAGTTGGGCACACAAGAAGAAGGAGCAAGTAGCTCCAAGAAATATATGTTAAAATGTTAGAAGAAATCCCTACAAAAATAGTGATTTTCATCACTAAAAACCATTGTAAATACCATTTCATATTTTTGTAGCTCCATTTTGTGCAAGCCAAGGAGTCCCTGAGCTTGAGGAGCTTTAAAAGTACCTACCTATCAGTTTTCACATTTTTTAGACTCCGTTTGAACCTCCAAATAGGATAGAGAACCTAATTTTTAACTAGGCCGGACACTAGGTCTGGACAAGGCCAAAACCTAGTCAAAAACTATAAATAGAGCTAGAGAGCTCATTTTTGAGGTAGCTTGTAAATGATCCAAACTTGTATGAGCTTTTTGAAAGTAATCTAAAGAACTTCATTGCTTCTCTCTTTGTCTTACCGTCTGTGCGCGTGTGTGTATGTGTGTGCATGTTAGTGTGCTTCGCACTCACGCACTTGTGCCTTCACTTGCTCACGGTCATCATACCATCCTCTCGTCTTCCCGGATTGACATTAAAGGAGGTGCTACTATAGGTATTTTCTTCACCTTTTTCCTATTTTCTTTTGTTTTTCTCATCACCATCATCATCCTCACCATCTCCCACATCAATCTCCATCATCGCGAAAAATTTCAGTTTTTGGTCATATCATCCCACCCATACCATTCCCCTCATTTCACTTGTGAGAGAGCGAGATAGCGTTTGTGTGCTTGTGATTTTCTATGTTTTTTGAGATTTTCTGCAGGAATCAACATCCCCAGCAGCTGCACCAGCTCCAGCAGGTAAAAAATTTGACTGTGCAAGTCCCGAGGCGTTGACCTCTGTCAATCGCGACCGACAGAAAAAATGGTCTATTTGCTAAACAAAGTACATAATCATGATCTACATGCCTAGAGCTTCCCAAATGTGTGCTTGAAATTTTAAAATTCCTCAGATTTTTGTCAATCGCGATCGCTCTGTCAATCGCGATCGACAAACCACGACGGACACCTGCCTACGGCTCTATCAATCGCGACCGACACGTCAATCGCGACCGACAGAGTCAACGACCGACTGACCACAACTGACAGAACCTACGCGTGACACGTGTCAATCGCGATCGAGCCATCAATCGCGATCGACCAGTCAATCGCGACTGACAGCCCCGACGGATCTGTCAATCGCGACCGACACAGTCAACGATTGCTTGACCACGACGGATAGACCCTCGCGAAGGACCTATCAATCGCGATCGACTCATCAATCGCGACTGACAGAGTCAACGACCCTTTGACCACGATCGACTGGAAATCCGGGCCACATGTCAATCGCGATTGACCCGTCAATCGCGACTGACAGCCGCGACGGACCTGTCAATCGCGACCGACGCGTCGATCGCGATTGATCTATCAATCGCGACTGACAGAGCTTGCGAACGCGATTGAAGGGCAAATTTGGCCAATTTTTTAGGGCAAAAAATAGTGGTCTAATTTTTGGCAAATTGGGGGGAGCTTTTAAGGGTTCATCATTGCATTGTGAGACCATTACACAAAGTATTTCGAGAAGTCCTGTTTGCCTGCTAACCTGTTTAAAATCCTGATTTGGCCCCAAAACCCTGAGGAAAAAATTGAGGGTCCCTTGGGGTTGTTTTCCATAAAGGCAAAAGGCAATTGGATATGTGAATTACATGCATGAAAGTGATCTGTCTGTCAACTGAATTCAATTCTTGAGCTAATTGTGGACTTTTTTAGGTACTTTGAGAGCATCGAAGGGTACTCGAAGCAAGAGTAAGTGCGAGCTTGGGAACACGCTTCCTAGGCATACAAGGGCAACCAAGGGAAGAAACTTAAGGTTGGAAATTCTCAACACCCTCTGTCAATTCCTAGCATAGGCTAAGTGCGGATAGAGGTTTTGGTTAATTAGGAACACGTTAAGAACTACCAAGTCCAAGAACTCTAATCACTCAAGTGCAAGTGTTAGGAGAGTACAATCGCGAAGCAACCTAAGGGAAAAGAAATTAAATTGAGCGACCGCACTCAAAGTACGATAAAAATTTAAGTGTTCATTGCGGCGAAGAGTAACTGGACAAGAAGTGACACCCTAAGGGATTAAAAAAGAACAAGTGACTAATACAAAAGAACTCAGCAACGCAAGTGCACTTGGGAAAATTGGGATTATTCAATTGGGCTTATGAACCTTAGATCAGGACGACACCTAGGGAGAGATAGACAAAGTCTTAGATCTTCAGAGGCTAGTGTCAATCATACTACTAGGACTTGGGCCCAGCAGTTGAGCCATCATTCATACTACCCTAGCTCTGAGATGAGCGAGTTTGAGATGTCCCACAGTATGGAGAGACCTATAGGAAGTTCTGGGGTGCCTTATTTACATAGGGTGGAAGGCCCTTACAAGACGCAACTCAAATACCATAGGACCAACCGATTAGGTGCTAGCATCTATGAGGACGGCCTAGGAAGATCTATAGTACAGATTAAAAACCCTGACCAATCCATTGGACTAGAACATCCAGCTGTCAAGTTTGAAAATGGAGCATACCTGGATAAAGAAGGAACCATATACGTAGTCACCAGTCATCCAGATAGGACTGATGAATTTGGGAATGTGGTCCCGAAAACGGACTTAGGTGACCTAGAGAAAGGAAACATGGGCGAAGAACCTAGAACCCCTCGAGGTAAATCTGTTCTTACTAGAATCCTCAATCCCAAGTGGGTTCCCAAGGACAACAAGAGTATAGATCTGCTTCTGAACCGAGAGACTGACGAAGCCTTTTGGAGGTATAAATCTGATCGGCCAAATGATATAGGAACAATCATGATCTATGAGTTTAAAGATCCAGATAGCCCAGACAGAGTGACCTACCTAGATCACGCTTCAGAGAGGATCTTTGTGGTTACAGAACATGATAGACATGCTTACACTTGGATGGGTGAGTTTATTTTCCCCCAACCAAAATCTAATGTGTCCTTTGGTCACCCGGGAGCTAGAACGTCCCATGCTCATGGAGTTCAGAGAGACATAAAGAGAGACAGACCTGAGGTAAGCTTTGCCAACTCCTTGGGAAGAGGAAGAACGAGAACGAAAACAAATAGAGTGGAACCTGAGGGTCATAGAGCCCCAGGAAACCGAAGAAATGTCGATGATTTTCCTTTGCCAAGACCGAGAGAGCACACGAGGACCCTGAGACCGACCCAGCTAGTTAAGTCCATGAAAAACTACTTTGATGGCACTGGAGATCCCTACGATCATGTGGCTGAGTTCAGACAAGTCTTGAGAGCTGAACAAGTGGAGGATCTATTCACGCAGTACAATGCCTTTGGTCTAACCCTTAGGAACACAACCCTTACGTGGTTTCAACCATTGAATGAGAGACAGTTCAGGAGCATAGACCAACTCCTAGAGGCTTTCATTATTGAATTCTCTAAGAGTGGCATAAGGCATAATACCTCCTCATTGATTCACAGCTTCAAGCAAACCCCTCAAGAGACCGTGAGACTTGTAGGAAGAAGATTTAGGCAATATCTTGAAAGATGCCCTGTTTCGGAGCTACCCACACCAGCTAAGCAAGTGGCTTTATTCTTGGATGGATTGCTAAGTACCAAATTGAGATCTTATGTGTACTTGAATGACCCTAGGACCATAGAAGAGTGTGTACGCATGTGCATTGACATTGAGGATAACTTAGGGGAGGAACTAGAGCTTTCAAAAATCTACAAAGATTCCGATAGTGCTTCTAGCCTCTCTTCCTCACAATCCACATCCATTGAGGAACTTGCGGAGAAATTAGCTCAAAAACTAGGTGTCTCTAGTAAACAAATTCCTAGATTTGCCCCAGTAAAGAGGTGCTATACTTGCGGTGGTGACCATATGGCGAACGCATGTCCCATCATGGCTCAACCCCAAGTGAATCCTAGCAGCCAATATTGCACCATAGAACGGAGATATACAAATCACACAGCACAAGATTGCCCGTACAATAAGCAAACAGTTAGACAAACCTACCCTCAGCCCTATCCACAACAGGGAAGATACTAGAACCAGTACCCCCCACAACAATATGGTAGACCGCAGCAACCCTATCAACAACCCTACCAAAACCAACAAAGACCACAACTTGTGTTAGCTCAACAACCTCCAAACCCAGCTAATGTGATTCCTGTAAAGTATGCAGCAGCTGAGGAAAATTTGAATAGAGCTATAGTGCCAGTAACACCACTGCTTTCAGAAAGTGATCCTAGTGACCATAGCTTTGATTCTACACATATTGATAGTCCCCAGGCTTACTACATGCAATCTCCTGAACATGGTGAGTCCTACTACAGTGAAGAACCAGGCGAACCTAGTTGGGAGCCAGATTACACAAATGTAATGTACACAAACCCTAACTCTAGGCCCCAGCCTATGCAGGTAAGACCCCCATTCCCTAGAGGACCATGCTACAGATGTCAGGGAGATCACCTCATTCGTGATTGCCCTTTACCTCCACCTACACAACCCCAGTCAGTGACAATTCAAGGCTTTTGCCAAGATTGTGGAAAGGAGCATCTCTTACGAGATTGCCCTAAGAATCCTAATAATATGCCAAAAATAACTCCAATTAACGTTATTGGCTTAGTTGTAGACTCAACAGGAAGCGTCACTTCCACTGCACCAGTGCAAGTGGTCACTAGGGCCCAGGCTTTGCAACAGAACCCAGGAATAGGTCAAGAGAAGAGTGCAGAGGTTAGTGAAACTGAGAGCATAGCCAAGAAACGGTCGAGAGCCTGGAGGGACAGTCGAAAAAGAATGAAAAGACAATGGTCTAAAAAGATGAGCGACTTAGAAGAAAGCATAAGAGAAACAAAAGCCAAAATTGTTGAACTCACCTCTCAAACAAACTCTCACATACCACCACCACCCTCACTTCCATCACCATCTAACCCATCATCTGTCCACCTACCTCAGACCATCCCACCACCCCCTAGAGTAGGATCAGTGTTAGCTGACCCCACTCCTGAAGACATAGACATGATGCTTAAGGCATATCAGGCCAGAATCCAAGAAGGGCCAAATGTGACGGATCATGACAAGTGCTACCCTAGAGCTGACCTAGAGATAGAGAGAACCAAGCTATGTGCGAAAATGGTCGCATTGGCTCAGACCATGTTTGAAGCCAGTCACCTTTTCAACTACTCAGGCTCAGCTAAGACACAATTGCACTTGGATGGACTCCTAGAGAAGTTAGAGAGTTTAATTGCAAGATCTGCCAAGATAGAAAAAAATCAAGAAAGAGATGAGGCAAGCAAAAACATAAGCCATCCCCCACAGGAAGCTTATGTGCCCAATTCCACTGAACCAGACACCTCCTCTTCTATGAATAGGTTCACTCCAGAATTCCTACGAGAGATTCAAGAAGACAAATGGGCTAAAGAAAGTGAAGTCCCTCCTCCCATTGAACTTGTGGATGACATGCAGGATCAATTCCCACAAGATATTCCTTCCATTTATGGAGAGCAGGAGAGCACCCAGTCCCAAGAGAGGATAGACTTTGAGTCTAATTCTTTACAGGAATTACCCCATTTCACAGGCCCATGGGAAGCCAAGTCGACCTGTATGAGAGCACCCACCGTCATGGTAAGCAACGAAGACTCAGTCATACCTAGGAATACGGAAGTAGTGAAAAACACTAAAGTGCAGTGCAACCTCACTTTAGAAGAGCTACTCAAAGTTAGGCCAGAGTTATGGAAACATATAGCCAAACAAGTACCAGAGATAGCAAAACCTCGTTCCCAGGTAGGTTCTCAGAGGACAGTGCTAGAAATTCCTCTAGACAAGATAGGAGATATGAGTGAAGGTGAAGAAGGAAACACCTATCTTCCCATTACCCATCAGGGGTACACAACCAAGGCAATTCTGGACTCAGGTGCAGGTGTTGCTATTGCTACCACTTCCCTATGGAAGCGGTGGAGCAAGCCAGCACTCAGGCCCACGAGGATGAAATTGCAAATGGCTGATGGCCACATAGAAAGACCCTTAGGATTGGTGGAAGGAATAACTCTTACTACATGTGGTGTAGAGTTTGAGCACACATTTGCTATCTGTGATTTTAGCAAAAATCATGCCTATGAGATGATTTTGGGAAGACCATTTATGCGACAGTTGCAAGTGGTCCAGGATTGGGGAACCAATTCATTGTATTTGCAACATCTAGGTGTCACAACCAAAGTCAATCTCAAAGATTACTCTCATAGAGATGTCCCTCCTATCCAATGGAATCCTATCCATAGAGCCAAGGATGACACGGAGTCTGTGTACTCCATAGGATCAGGATCTTCATGGATGCATGAAGACACTCACTTATGGATGTGCAAAGTGGTAGTAGAAGAGGAGAAGAGAGAAAAAGCCAGAGAGATAGGTGCAAAAGAAACACATAGATCCATTCAAGACCCAGCCTATGCACCTGTAGTATTTACTGATGAAGAATTTGAACCCCACGGCTGGGTAGAAATCCTAGCAACAATGGATGTAGCCATCAATGAAGAACAATGGACACCTCACTGTGATGAGGATGGCTATGACATTTCAGTCTTCTCCATAGATCCAATCATGGGAGAGGCAGTTTTAGAAGAGTGCGAACCTAACCCTGATGCATTTGAGGATGCGAGTGACTCCGATCTAGAGTTAATCATTATGGACCCACCTTTTGCATCAGATGAAGAATACTTCTATGAAGTAGAATTTCAACCCCAAAGGCACGGAGAGCTTACAAATGATGTAAGGCTAGCCACACATGTAACCCCTAAGGAAGAAGGAAAGAAAAGGAAGAAGAAAGAAGTCACACCAGAAGAGGAAGAATCTTTGTTTGAGGTCCCAGAAAATTTTAAGAAGTATGAGATAGATGACAGGAGAGTCATGATAAGAATGCCTAAACGAGAGGCACAATCAGGATAACAAAGAAACCACCAAAAAAATAGTAGTGGCCCTAGAAGAAGGAGAGGAGAGATGCACGTACATAGGCCATGACCTAACAGAGGAAGAAGAGCATGCGTTAATAGCCTTGCTAAGAGAATACAGAGATGTATTCGCTTGGAGTTACAAGGATTTGAAGGGTGTTGATCCAAACATATGCTCACACACTATCCCCATGACCTCAGATGCCAAACCCTCCAAGCAAAAGCCATACGCATATAATGATAACTATGCCGCTAAGATCAAAGAGGAGATAGACTGGTAGAAGCTGGATTCATCTATGAAATTGAGCACACGGAATGGGTATCCCCCATTGTTGTGGTGCCCAAGAAGAATGGCAAGCTGCGTGTATGCATTAACTTGAAGAAGGTCAATGCCGCCACAATTCAAGATAACTATCCGCTCCCTATCACAGAACATCTCTTAGAAAGAGTAGCAGGCAAGGAAGTGTACAACTTCCTTGATGGATTCTCGGGCTACAATCAAGTAGCCATAGCTCCAGAAGATCAACATAAGACGGCTTTTGCCACTGAATGGGGCATTTTTGCCTTTAGGGTAATGCCATTTGGGCTTACCAATGCACCCGCAACCTTTCAGAGACTGATGTGCCATGTATTTAAAGAGTTCGTGAGGAAGAACTTGGAAGTTTGTGTTGATGATGTTTGTGCTCATTCCAACATTAGACAAACCCATATTCCTGAACTCAGACAAATCTTTGACAAATGTAGAGAATATCAAGTCTGCCTGAACCCAGAAAAGTGCGTCTTTATGGTCAGGCAAGGCAAGATTCTAGGACACATAGTGTCAAAGAATGGCATATCCACTGATGAAGAGAAAGTGAGAGCCATAGCCGAGTTACCTAGGCCAAAGAATGTCAAGGAAGTACAAGCTTTCATGGGGCATTGTGGTTATTACCGCCGGTTCATTCACATGTATGCTGTCATTGCAAAGCCCAGGTACAGACTTTTGACTAACTTTGAGTGGACAGATGAATGTGAGAATTCCTTCAATGAGCTTAAACGACGATTATGTTCAACACCAATCTTGACCACACCAGATTGGAATAAGCCTTTCCATGTTCATGTGGATGCCTCCAATTATGCGATTGGATGTGTACTTGCACAACCTACGGGTGAAGGTAATATGGATCTTCCAATTGCCTATGCTAGTAGACAATTGAATGCAGTTGAACGAAATTATACCACTACTGAGAGAGAAGGACTAGGCATGGTCTATGTGGTTAAAAAGTTTAGACATTACTTGCTTGAAAATAAGTTTAAATTTTTTACTGATCATCAAGCACTGTTGTACTTGGTAAACAAGCCATGCAATATAGGTAGATTAGTAAGATGGTTTCTCTTACTAATGGAATACGACTTCGAGGTTGTGGTGAGGAAAGGGAAGACTCACTTGAGAGCAGATCATCTATCTAGGCTCACATCTGGAGAAGCCCCACAAGGAGTGTCAGATGACCTTCCTGATGCTTACTTGTTTAATTTGGAAGTGGTGCCGCAGTGGGCTAAGCCATTAGTGCCAGTATTGACATACGGGCCTAACCATCCAGTAATAAACACACAGGATAGAGAGGTAGTAAAAGCCCAAAAGTATCACATCATGGCAGGAAGTATGTACAAGCACACGGATCAAGGGATCTTGGTGTGTTGTGTGGAAGAGGATGAGTACGCTAAATGGTTGCAATTGGCACATGTAGGTGCATTAGAGCAACACTACTCAAAACAACGAACCCTACAGACACTAAGGAGACTCGGAGTGCATTGGCCTACTATGGAAGCTGATGTACATCAGATGTGTAAAGAATGCCCAATCTGTTGCACTAAACCACCTGTGGAACATGCCACTCTTTATCAAGTGTCCATAGTGCCAGATTGGAGTGAACCCCTAGTATCCTTCCTGAGGACGAAAACATTCCCTCAAGATATGACACTGGCCAGACGAAGAAGTCTAGAATAAGAAGCCCTAGATTACTCACTCATTGGTGATAATCTATACAAGTGTGGTAAAGATGGTTACCTGAGACTATGTGTCCATGAGAGTGAATATCTCAAGATCTTGGAAACTGCTCACCAAGGTGTAGTAGGAGGACATTTTGGACCAGATCGGGTGATCAAGGCAATACTATTTGGGGGCTTCTGGTGGCCGACCCTTCACATGGATGCACATACCTATGTGAAACGATGTGATGTTTGTCAGAGAACTCAGTATCCTATACGCAAAGATGAGATGCCACTGAAACCCATGATGGATGGACGTGCATTCTCTAAGTGGGGAATAGACTTTGTAGGTCCTATTAATCCCTCAGCCAAGGGTTCACATGCTGAATACATCATTGTTGCGACATACTATCTAACAAAGTGGGTAGAGGTAAAAGCTACGACAAAGAACGATGCTCAGACAACTGCTAAGTTCCTATTTGAGAATGTGTTCACAAGATACGGGCTACCTATAGAGTTGGTAAGTGATAGAGGCACTCACTTCTTGAATGAAGTTATTGAAAATCTGCTCCAAGAATTCTTGGTAGTACATAAGAAGTCTGCCCCCTATCACCCTCAAGCTAATGGCCAGGCCGAAAGCAGAAACAAGATTCTATGCAATGTGCTTACCAAATTAGTGAACAATAAACGCTCTGATTGGGACAAACAACTACACCATGCTGTTTGGGCATACCGAGTCGCCTACAAAACGGTACTCCAAGCTACCCCCTTTCAGATGGTATTTGGCCAAAATGCATGAGTGGACGGGAAGACGAGAGGATGGTATGATGACCGTGAGCAAGTGAAGGCACACGTGCGTGAGTGAGAAGCACACAAACATGCACACACATACACACACACGCGCACACAAGGCAAGACAAAGAGTGAGAAGCAATGGAGTTCTTTAGATTACTTCCAAAAAGCTCATACAAGTTTGGATCAATTACAAGCTACCTAAAAAAATGAGCTCTCTAGCTCTATTTATAGTTTTTGACTAGGTTTTGGCCTTGTCCAGACCTAGTGTCCGGCCTAGTTAAAAATTAGGTTCTCTATCCTATTTGGAGGTTCAAACGGAGTCTAAAAAATGTGAAAACTGATAGGTAGGTACTTCTAAAGCTCCTCAAGCTCAAGGACTCCTTGTCTTGCACAAAATGGAGCTACAAAAATATGAAATGGTATTTACAATGGTTTTTAGTGATGAAAATCACTATTTTTGTAGGGATTTCTTCTAACATTTTGACATACATTTCCTGGAGCTCCCTACTTGCTCCTTCTTCTTGTGTGCCCAACTCTTTGATGCCTGGAAAATTTAAATGGCCTACTTGCCAGATCTTCTTTGACTACTGTGTCTGCTTGTGCTGTCTCTTCGCTCCGACTCCCTTCGTAGGCTTCCTTGTCTTGTGACTCCTTCGGTTCCTTGACTACTGCCAACACCAATGCAACAAGTGCTCTAACAATAGCCATTATAGGTACAAGGCTGAATGTTTCTATGTCTATTCATATCCTTTTTCTATCAATCTCGTTTTGTACTTGCTTATGCTATCATCAACATTATGCTTTACCTTGTAAGCCCATTTATACCTTATGGATCTCTTTCCTTATGGCAATGGAAGAAACTCCCATGTTTCATTTCCATAAATTCAAGGCATCTCCTCATGCATAAATTTCTTTCGATTTGCATTTCCAATTGTATCTTCATAACAAGAAGTTTCAACATTTATATTACATTGTTCATGTAAGTGTAAGAAAATAGTAGCACAACAGAATAGAATAGTAGACAGAGTTGAGAGAAAAAAACATACAAAGATAGACGTAGATTGAGAGATACAAAACTCAAATTCTAAGATTGTCAAGCATTATGCAATTACAATGATGGTGCTATCCACTCGTGTGCTCTGAATGTGGAGCTTAGATGGTGATCTAGATAGACTCTAGATGAAGGGCTTACTAGTGCGCAATGCTATGTACATCCACGACTAGAAGTCCTATCATTTCGGCCCTACGAGCTAGGGGATAGCCCCCTCGAACCCTGCAAAAGGGGGCAAGCCCCCCTCTACAATCCCCCCATTAAGGTTCTATGGGAAAATTGCATGGCACCACAAGGCCTTTGTTTTCACCTCGAATGGAAATCCAATGGCCTGAAAGTTCATGCCCTACCTAACCTAATGGCTAAGCTCACAAAGATCATCTATTACCATCAATAATCACACATAGACCTCATCTAACTTGGAAGTTAGGGTTCCACAAATGTTCGGGCTCTCACAATGGCTTCTCCTCATAATGGAGGCCTTACAACTTAGATCACCATGGATAATTTGTGATCACTTGAGGGTGGAGTATTGAGCATATCTATCACCCCCCTCAATATCCACCCTGTGGTGAACTACCTCCTTGGTGGAAGTCCTATATGCAGACCAAGACATGTTTTGGTCTAGTTCTATGGAAGGAATTTAGAGATCAAATAGGAAACATTACTGTTCTCCACACTACCATATGGAGAAGAAGATGGAGTTCTACTACTTTCGACAACACGAGAGTGATAAGCTTAGCTTGTCTCTTGATTAGTACAAAGAAAAATTTCTACCCCTTCACAAATATGCATTGGAGGTTAGTGGTAATGCTCTAGAGAGAAAGTTTATTGAAGGCTCATGAGGAACTTCATTATCAAGTAAAGGGATCTAGATGTATTGATTTTTTGGATGCTATTGCAATGGCTGAGAATTTTGAGAAGATGGAGAAGTTCAATTTGCAAAAGATGAATAGAACTAGATTCATTACGGTGGGACATAGGCCACAGAGACCTGCTACAACGAACATGAACAATTCAAATAAGACCTCATCTTCTAATAATCAAGATAAGAATCCTGCTCAAGTGGAAAATCAAAGGAGACATCAAACCATCCATTGGCAGCAAGACCTTGATTTTAGTGAGGCAGCAAAAAGACTTAGTTTGCATTTCCATTAAAAATAGAATTGGACATATGAATGCCCGAACAATGTTGAGAATGAGTTTTTGTATCCACAACAAGAAGTGTGTAATGAGCCCTTGTAGGTCGGACACTTGGACAAACAACTACACCTTAGATTGCTTGTTGCTCTCAAGTTGAAACTCAAATGGACCTATGAATTTAGTCCATCAACTTAGAAAATAGAGATTTCCAACAAGCAATAAATCACTTAATTTAGATACGTTTTGGTTAGGAAAATCGACTCACAAAAATAGACTATCTGTCCACACAGGTATGCTAAAGAACTGGACTTCACTCTTGTATTGGTAACTCACAAAATATAGATCTTTTGAAGGAGATATATGAGGTATAGAAAGTAATCAAGCTTTCCAACAAGCTAAAAATTACATAATTTTGCTAAGTCTTGGCAATGAAACTCAACTGACCTAAATAGATTACATGTCCATACAAGTATATTAAAGAATCAGAATTCACTCTCGGATTGATAACTCACACAATATATATCTTTTGATAGAGATATGTGAGGTACAAAAAAAGCAAAACTCTTTACAATAAGCAAAAAATAATGTAATTTGGACAAGTTTTGGTTGGGAAATCGATCTTTCCAAAATAGTCTACTTGTCCATGCATGTATGCTAAAGAACTAGACTTCACTCTCAAATTGATAACTCATAGATTATAGAATCTTTGAAAGCGGTATTTGAAACATAGAAAGTAAATAATATAAACTTTCCAATGAGTTTTTGAACCCAAGAAATGATTGTATATACACCGAGATAAGATCCTCACAAGATGACTGTGTACAAACGTATGGCAGGAGACAGTCTCTGAGAAGACAAAATGACAAAATGGCTTCTAAGATCAAATCTGACTACTGGGGGCTCTTGCCCCTTTGTCTTCTTGTTGAGAACTTGATTCCACTCTAGTTTTATAGCCAATGAGCATGTGAAGTTTGTGCCTTCTTCTTAACTCACCACTTTCATTTGATTGCCCACTATATGCCACTCACTACAAAGGTAGATCTTATAACTTTTATTCCTCATGGGTTTTGAATATATTTTTTCAACCTTAGAATTATTTTTTCCTTTATGTTTAAATTTGGTTAATTTTATTCAAGCATAACTCATGTGAAAATGAGCTTGCACATTTATCTTCAATAAACAAGACAATCTTTTGGCGTGCACAATCGAAGGTGATAAACATCATTGAGGAAGGTGCAAAAATTGAGAAAGCAGACGATGGAGGTAAGTGTCCTTACTCTACTTTATATTGCATGGTGCCTGGTTATTTTCCAAGGGATTATGCAATTACGATTTAACTTGTATGATTTCTATGCATAGAATCGAATTTCTGATCAATTCGAATAGTACACATTGTTTTTTGTCTTTCAAATTGGTATAAAATTTAGGGATACCCCTAAATATGAAAATAACAAGACTTGTAGAGATGGTTAGTGGAAGACTACACTATTGGAAAGCATATGTTGAAAACCTTACATTTACTTTTTTTGATAGGTGTCTTTCTAGGAGTTTGCATGTGATTGAAATGAAACAAAGTAATGCAATTATAGGCATGAACCGGTTAGTTCAAAATTATGCAACAATTGATTGCGAACAAAGAACAATAATTTTAAATCTAGATGGTGAATCTATCCACACTCTAGGTGACGCACGTAATCCTAAGTCTATTCTCATTTATGCTATGTAGATGATTAGAGGTATATATGATGAGTATAGAACATTTGTAGTGTATGCAAACAATCTGCATGAGGAAGGTAATGATGAAAATCTTTAGAATGATGTAGAAAATCTTTTGAAAGAATATGCAGATGTATTTCTAGAAGACTTGCCTGGTATACCTCCACCTAGGCAGATTGATCATGCCATATGCAAATGTATTTCTAGAAGGCTTGCCTGGTATACCTCCACCTAGGTAGATTGATAAGACCAAGTGTTTCACCTCGGGGAGCACCTGTTTTATTTATGAGAAAGAAAGACAACCCTTATAGATTATGCATTGACTACAGGAGGTTGAATAAAAGAACAATTCAGAATTAAGTACCCACTCCCTCACATAGATGAATTATTAGGTCAATTAAGTAGAGAGACTGTATTCACTAAGAATGACTTTTGGATATCACCAAATTAGGATAAAAACAGAAGTCATATCTAAGACAACTTTTTGAATACATTATGGTCACTACGAGTTTATGGTTTTACCTTTTGGATTAACAAACACTCTTGCCACATTCATGTGCTTGATGAATAATATTTTTCATGATTACCTAGATGAATTCATCCTAGTATTTCTTGATGATATATTTGTATACTCTAAGATGATATGTGAGCATGATATACATCTCAAGAAGACTTTGCAAACTCTTAGAGAACACAAATTGTATGGAAAAAAAGTAAGTGTTTTTTTGCTAAGGATAAACTTGTGTATCTAGTAAGAGTCATATCTAAAGAGAGAAGTCACATAGACCCAGATAAAGTGCCAAAAATATTTGATTGCCCAATTCCTAAAGCTATTAGGGATATTAAAAGTTTTTTAGGATCGATGCAATATGAATGAGCATATATTAAGGATTTCTCTAAGATAGCTAATCCTCCATAGATTTGACTAAAATGAATGCAGGATTTGTGTGGACTGAGGCCTTCTAAAAGTCGTTTGAATCATTGAAAGAAAAATTCATTGAAAATTGTGTTTTGAAAATACCAAAGATGGAAAATCTTGTTGTGGTTGCATGTAATGCAAGCGATAGTGAGATAGGATGTGTTCTTTCACACAATGGTAGGGTGGTTTCATATGAATCCACAAAAATTAAGAAAACAGGGACTTAATTATCCTACTCATGATCTAGAAATGCTTGCTGTTGTACATGCACTTAAGCATTGGAGATAGCTACTATTAGGGGTTAAGTTTGAATTGAAAACAAATCATCACAGTCTAAAATATATTTTCACATAACCATTACTTAGCAATAGGCAAAAGCATTGGATTGACGAGTATGATTTTTATATTAGGTATTTGGTTGGTAAGGAAAACAAGTTCATTGATGCATTGAGTAAAAAACCTTCATGTACTCTCCTTTCTATCATAAACCCTAATTTACTCAATCAAATTCATGAAGAACTAAAAAAAGACTCCTTTTATATAGGTATCTTGATTTTTTTGCATGCAAACAAGAAATCAATGTATCAAGATAAATTTTATTTGCAGAATGGATCTTTATATTGTAACAATCGACTATGCATATCTTCTGAGTCTCCATTAAAAGCTCAAATATTACATGATTTTCATGATACACCTTTTTCTACACATCCAGGTTATTCAAGGAACTTTGTTAAAACAAAGTATTATTACGTCTAGCCATGTTTGAAGTGGGATATTAGAAAAAATTATGAATGTTTAAAGTCCCAATAGGTGAAATTTGAGTTTAAGAGAATGTTTGGAATGGTTCAATCTTTGGATGTTCCAAATCAGAAGTAGGATTCTATCTATATGGAATTTATCACTAAATTACCTAGGACCAAAAGTAAACATGATACCATATTTGTGGTAGTTGATCGACTTACCAAGATGACACATTTCTTTCTTATGAAAATGATTGATAGTACCTTGAATATTGGAAGACTATTTGTACAGAAAATTATCGATTGCATGGAATGCCTAATAACATAATTTTTTATAGGGACTCTAGATTCACATCAAAATTCTGATGGGGAAACCGAGAGGGTTAATTAGGTACTTGAAGATATTTGCGTATGTATTTGAATGAAAAACAAGGTAATTGGAGGGACTATTTTTTGTTCGTACAATTTGCATACAATAGTGCATATCATGATTCTATAAAAATGACTCTGTTTGAGGCTATGTATGGTTATAATATTTGACTCCACCTTTGTTTTTTGGTTTTCTAAATAAAGTAGATGTATCTAAAGAAATGCTTGAGAAGATGGATCATGAACTTGGAAAAATTAAGGAACTTATAAAAGAAGCTCAGTAAAGACAAAAAAAATTCTATGATCTGAAGAGAAGATCACTTGAATTTCAAATAGAAGACATGGTATTTCTTAAAGTTAATCCTAACTGATCTAACTTGTTACTAGGGAAGGATCGTATACTTTCTCCATGGTACGCAGGTCCTTTTAAACTTTTGAAAAAGGTTTGATCTCTTGCTTATTTGTTGGAATTACCTGAACATTTAAATGTGCATCCTGTATTTCATGTTAGCTTACTTAAAATATATGTACCTGATATTGCTAATGTTTTGCACGACAACTATAAGCTGAAAGATGATGGCTCTTTTGAGCTTCGACTTGAAATCATATTAGATATGAGGAAAATACTTAGAAATAGATCTATAATAGAAATTTGAAGATTCGACTTGGGTGAACTTAGATGATTTTTTGGCACATTATCCTTCTTTCCAAGTCGAAGGATAGAGTTCCTAAAGGGAGGGAAGATTTGTAATAGGCCTTTCGATAGCGAGATAATTCATTTTGCACTTTTTGAATCACATTGTGGGGATAATGTTTAGAATGAATAATTAAGTCATTTTATGCATGTAGTCAAAATTTGGGGATGAGAAGTTTTATATTCTCTCTCTAAACCTTATCCACACCATGTTTTCTAGTTGAAAATTGAACATGACAATGAAAAAATTTAGAGAAATGCTATATGAGAGAAAGGTAGAGCATGCATAAGAGAGTAAAAGTTTCTCTGTGAAATTTTTGTGAATGATGTTTTATGTACCTTCTTTAAGTCTCTACATTTATTTCACTATAAGAAAATTCCTTGATTTTATCCTCTCTTGAGAATTTCTAAACTTGTACGGCTCAAAAGTGATACTTAGAGGCAGATTTGGACCTAGGTTTTCTTTATTAGTATTGTGCAGATCAAAGAGTTGAACATTTTTGTGTCTCATAACTTAAGCTTATTCCTCACTGTTTTTGAGTTATAGGGCTTATAAATAGGTACTTTAAAAAAATTGGGCTTCTCTATTTCTATTCGAATTTATGATTTTGAAGCATATGTATTGTCATGCACACTTACAAATGTCTTTGGATGTCTCTTCATTGATTTTCTTCTATTTTTGGACAGGTATTGCTAAAGAAAGCACTTGACCACTACAAATGCATGCTTTTGAAAAAGTTCTGCATGTAATATACAGAGAGTCAACTTTTTCTATATTTGGTGGATCATGAACTTCCTTGGGCATGATAAAATGTGTTTTGAAAGAGATTTGTTGCATCAAGTAGGAAGAGGCAAAAATTTAGAGAATTACCTTGTGATTGAGAGTGAGAATGAGAGTAAGGTGTGCTTGTGAGTGTAAGTGTGAATGAGATTTTGATAGTTTGAGGGTGGTCGAGAGGTTGAGGCTTCATCGTGAAGCTATTTTTGAAAGCTATTGTATCGATTGATTCAAATCTATAATACCAAGCTTGTCTTTCTTTGAGTCACATCTTGTGTACTCTTCTGCATTGATTTTTCTCTTATCTTGTACAAGTTTTGTTTTTCTCTCTTCCACTATTCTTGAGTGATCAAAAACTTGTGATTGAGAATAGCTTGTGATTGAGGAAGCGCTACATATACATACTCTCAGTTTGCCAATTCTCTAAAGCATTACAATGGTGAGTGGTACCCACTCAATGTGCTCAAATTCATAAATGAAGTCACTAGCAAGCAACACATTGATTTCCTCGTCGATCTTCATTGAGTATATATCCTTAGAGGTGTATGTTCTCTTTACTCGACATGTCATCTAGCATCATGGGAACTCTATGCATGAAACTGTTAAGATCTATTCATTTCAAGTCTTTATAGGTCCACACTAATACATTTAAGTATTTTTGCAAGATACTAATCAACTATGCTTCTTGTTTTATTAATAAATTGTTTCCAATGTATGTGTCATATATCTAATTGTTCTCCATTGTTATTACTATTTTCTTCGTGTTCTCCTTATTATCTTAAGCTTTCCTTATATGAGCTTCTCTCTTTGGCATAAATTTTATCTTCTACTTTATACTTTTGAAAATTTTGGACTCTCAAATATTTGAGATTGATCATCTTAATTTTTAGCCCTATTCATTGTCTCCTTCTCTCTTTTCATGTTTTTTTTCCTTTGTAACATCCACATAAAATATTTTTTGTATGTGATGTTTTATTTTGTAGTGTTCTAGCTCCCAACTTCTTTGGGAACTTAGGACCCATAGTTATGTATTCTTTGTCCATATCACTCTGAGTTCTGTGAGTGTCTTCTTCCCTTTCACTGAGACATCTATTTCTTATAATATTGCAACCATAAACATGTTTGCTAAATCATACCCATCCTTTTCACAATCTTAAATCATCTACTGCTCATTCACCACTACATCTAGTATTGCTAGAAATTGAGACTAGCCAAATGATCCAAGTTCTTCTTTCAAAAACAAGGTACACTTCTCATGTATGTTGGGTCTTTATCAGTACTTTAACTCTTTTTTCTTTTACTTCTATATGGATCAACATTCTATTTTCCTCTTTTTGTCTAGATTTGCAAACCCACAGATTCACGTTTTTCCCTAACCAAGATTATCATATTGTCATAAGGTCATTTTCATAGTTTTCATCCTATCAAAGCACATTCCGCTTGAGGGGAGGGATATCCCTACCTAAGTGATTAGTTAAGTTTTATCCTAGTCATAATGCCTCCATGCTATAACTAAATGGAATCACTACTCTCACTTTCCTCATAAATGTTTTTTCTAAGATCATCTTGTAGCTTTTGGCTTTATTGAAATTATAATTTTCTAGAGTGTGTTCAAAATCAAACACGTCATAACGTTTATTGTTCTAACAACCTAATTGGTTTTTTATGTGTCCATTTTTGGAAGTGGGGTGGGCCTCAATAACAATAATCACATGTTTACAGGATCTTCCAACACATGAACCTTAGCGTATACACCTCAAGACTCAAAAAGATGATGAGTGAGAGATAGAGAGTGAGCAGATGAGATTTTCAAAGCGTATGGTAAGCTAGAAGGCTAACATCGACTATCTATATTCCAATGTCAAATTACAATGTGTGAATATTATACAAACTGAATAGATCTGAATCTAAGCAGAAATAGGAACTAGATACAAGAAATTATGTGCAAAGTGCATAAGAGATATGAAGAGTGTTTGTGTGAGAATATGGAGAATATGAACAATTTAGAACTATTTTACAACAAACTTGAATTCTGATTATCCCTAAATCAAAAATTGATGAACTAACAAGTAGGAACAGAAATAGACTTGTCATTCACATTTACTTAGCAAGTGATGCTGATGGTTGGATTACACAAACTCCTCCAAGATCTCGTGATATAGATCACAAATCCTCCAAGAGTGTAGAAATCTTCCTCATGTAGAGGACCTCCTTGATCACCAAGTGATGAGCCTTGAACTCCTTGAGTGATGATTATGAAGTGAGGCCAACCTTGTCTTATATACTATTTGAGAAGGCTTCTTGCAAAAAGCTATGATCTTCATCAAATGAGCATCGCCACGAATCTTAAAAAGCATTTGAAACAAATCAGCTGCTGCCATTCATGACTTGCAAAAAAACTCTTAGTAAAAAGCTAATCGTAATGTGCTATTGCACATGGGATTTGAACCCATGCCACCTCCTTGAGAGGCTCATGATTTAACCAAGGTACCCAATGCCATATCGTGAAGATAGAGTAGGAAGAAGAGATTATGTAGCTACAAGAAGATTTTGGGATATTGCTTGCATCAATCCCTCCTTCCATGTCACAATGGTACAAGGTTTAATGACCTACAAAACTTCTTATGACTGCAAATATCTCTTCACCGATTTCCATTAAATTTTGAGCTCATTGTGCATGAACCCAAGTACTTGAGAAACTGCAAACTGAATGTTCACATGTGTATTACATAGATATATCAAGCAACCAACCACTTGACTATATAATGTAGAAAAAAATGGTTCTAAATCTACTTCCGATTCTAATGACACATTGAGATCCATAAGTATCTGCATAGGCTTAGAATCTGTCATCTCAAACCTTTCCAATAATTTTTCAATGTATTTATACTATGTCATGTAGATACACTCATCTCTACATATGAACTCAATCCCAAGATAATAATGCAAAATACCTAAGTCGTTTACATTAAATGTATGCTTAAGCTATCCTTTAAACAACTAAAGATCTGAATCTTTGGGAGCTGTGATAATCATATTGCTTTGTAATGCATCTTGAACACTAGCTGGTTTGTTCTCATATGAAGTAAGAGCTAAAATATTATGACTCTCAAAATAATCTGCATAATTTACCTGGTCTGTTTGTTGTCTTCTTGTTTCACTTCTGGTTCTTCTAGTGTATTCCTTTATATTGATGTCCTTCTAGGTTTGATACAACCACTTTTGTGTATTCTTAAAAAGTGGTGGTATCCTTTCTAGTTCTTCAGTATCTCTTTCTTCTAGAACTCTAGAGCCTTCTCCAACTTCATAAGCCGGAACTTTGAGAGAAACTGATGATGGACTAGCTACGATGTAGCTAATGTAACTCTCTCTTCACCTTCATCTCTTAGGGTTTGAGAAGGTTCATCACCCCCCCTTGTATGGTTGAATATAAGAATCCAAAATCCTTCTAAAAAATGCATAGTCATCTGCTTTTATGAAATCTGAAATCTTTTCCTTCTTATCATAAATCTGACTTTCTACAATATATGCATTACGTGAGAGTAAGATATCACTTGTATCGAGAACATAGAATCTGTATCCTTTACTTTGAATTGCAAAATCAATAAAGAGCTTTAATAGATTTTACATCAAGCTTACCACAATCCTTCTTCTCAATGTAAACATAAGCTAGGGAACCAGAAACTTTGAAGTAACTCACATTGGACTTCTTCCCATAATAAGCTTCATAAGGTGTAACGACCTTCAAAGCTTTTGTGGAAGACCTATTCAGAATGTGATTAGCTATATGTACTAGATCAAACCAAAACTTGGGAGAAAGCTTTTTGGATGACATCATAGTATGCATCATCTCAACAAGTATCCTATTCTTTTTTTCTGTAGCACCACTATGTTCTAATGTACACGCAATAGTGAGTTGATGAGAGGTACCTTTGTCCTTCAAGAAAAGACTTGAAGTCTTTGGACCTGTACTCTCCTCCTCTATCACTTCTGAAAATTTGGATCTTTGACTGACTTTCATTTTCAACCATAGCAAAGAACTTCTTAAAGTAGGAAAAACCTCTGACTTCACTTTAAGACCATAAATCCACAAATATCTTGAGAAATGATTAATAAAAGTAACAAAGTACCTAAAACCTTGATTATAATATGCTCCTTGGACCATTCACATCAAAATGTATGATCTTCAACTTCCTTGTGGATGTGATATATCCATGCTTTTTGAAAGGTATTTTGTAAGGATTTCCTTCAAGACATCCTTCACATGACTTTGTATCATTTGGTAAAGCAAAATTAGGCAAACTCTCCACCATACCTTGATCTTTGATATGCTTGAGAGTTGTGTAATTGATATGAACAAATCTAACATGCCATAAATTTATGTTGTCCTTAGGTGTAAAAGACCTACCAACATTAGCATCACTAATTTTGGATAACACAAACATGCCACTTTTGTTTTCAACTTGAAGTAGAAAATGCTCCTCATGAGAGGATCTGACATGAATCTTTCTTAAAAATACTTTATAACCATCTAACAAGAAAGTAGAGATAGAGAGCAAATTCTTCTTTGTATTTGGAACATAAAGAATGTGAAATTTCCACCTGCTCTTGACTTAAAGTTTAATTCTCCAACACCCTCAACATCTAAATAATGAACATCTGCAATGTTCACTCTTCTACTTGAAGATTTATAAAGGGAAGAAAATAACTTTCTGCAACCTATCATATGCTTAGTAGCCTATTGTGCCAATCAAAGTTAAAGTAGTCAAAGTCAAGATGGTCAAAGTCAAGTAGTTAAAGTCAAAGTGGCCATCTACAAAAGTGGTCAAAGGTCAAAGTGATGAATTTGCAAGTGATGCACAAGTGGTGCAAAAAATGCAAAGTGGTGCACAGATGGTGCACAAGTGATCGCAAACAAGGTGCACAAACAATTTATTCACAATGGTTATGGTTTTGCATAAAGTTGAATGCAGGTTGTAGATTTTCTTTCTATAAGGTTTCAAGGGTTTTAAAGTGTTTGGAAGGTTTAGTCCCCAATGCACACATTTTGAAGAAGTGATGGTCAAGAGTGAAGTCATGCGAAGAGGAAGCAGTATCCAAAAGTGTATGTATGGCCACCGATTTAAAATTTTATTTTTTTCCTAAAGTCACCACAGGAAAAAAATAGGGAGTCATTGGGTGTACACATTTTTAGACATTCTTGGGACATCAAAGTGAGCAGCAAAATATGCTATCAATTAGGAGTGACATACGGAAGTGAATCGACACACAACGAATGGGTATTCGTGGAATTAGACTAAGCAAGAGAGAGGATAGTCTACACTAGGAGAGAAAAGCAAGAGACACTTAGAATCAGTACCACGCAGAGAAGCAAGTGAGAGACAAGTGTGCAAGAAGGGTGATCTAGTGTGCAAAGAACCAGTGAGGAAGGCAATTGAGGTGGCAGAAGGTACCATTGAGGAGGTGTGTGTGTCAACAGAAGGTGGCCTTCCTCCTACCCTATTGGAAGTTTGAGTGCAAGGTGTGTACAAGAGCAAGCTACTGGAGAGGGTGGAGGTCCGATGCAGAGAAGGTTGGTGGCATATGGAACTTTGGGTATCTTGTAACCTTGTGGGTGTGTACTCTTTGGGATTAAGCACTCCGCATAAAGAACAAATGGTCTTGTTCTAGACATCATCATTGTATTTTCTATTTGTAATCAATATACAAAAGTTTTCGGTGCCTGTGCTTCACTTCATCTTCATCTTCTTCTTCCTTCTCCTACAAATAGTCGTCCCTTTCTGCAAAAGAATCCCCCAAAAAAGTTTGGCATGCCTAGTGGGACCACAAGGAGGCTTGAGCATAGGAGAACCAATCTTTGCAAAGTGTAGAAGAAGTGCAAGGGTATCGATAGTGCTTGACTGAGAGGTAAATTTTCTTTACTTGAAATTCTTTGAGCCTAAGAAGGAGAATGAGGAGCTCATGACTGTAACTCGATCTCAACTTTGAGGGTCCCTTGCAAAGTAACAAGGAGAAAAGCTATTTGAAGGTCAACTCGCCTCCTCTCCTCAACATCCTTAGTAAGAAATATGGCGGCTTAGGTACACCTAGAAACTCTACTTTCCATGTTAGATATCAAATTTCCATCTTTTAAGGGATTAGCACAAGAAGACCCAAATGAGTGTATTAAAAGATTTTTGGCCTTATGCAAGATAAGGGGACTAATGGGAAGAGAAGATGCATTTTTAATTCTTTTCCCAACAACATTGGAAGGATTAGCAGATAAATGGTTCATTCAATTTGCTGACAATCGGTTCACTACATGGGACTTAATGAAGGATGCTTTTAATTCACAATTCTAACAAGGGAATACAGTAGACGCAAAAGCCCTCATGGCTAAATTACTAGATCCCTCTCATGATTTCTTTGTCAAGAAGTGGCTGGCCAAACCACTTCCAATTTCAACACAATGCAAAAATTAAGGAGTTGGTGTTACCTACAACAATTGAGGAAATTATTTCTATAGAAAAAATAATAGAGAAAATTAGATACCAATATGGATCAGGTTTCTCAAGTCTACCATATCATATGGAACCTGATGGCCCAGTGACACAATTGAGAAAGGAACTTGAGAGTCTAGGGAGGAACAAGCCCCAAAGAGAAGAAGAAAATGCAATAAGTCAATTGAGGAATATGTATCACCAAGAATTCTTGGAGAATGTTTTCAATGACTTCATTCAAGAAGTGTGCACCTCTATCACTTACTAACTCTATTGGTAACTCGTATCTGGTGAACACATTCTCAAATAAGAACCTAGCCATTGTCTGAGCATCATTCTTTGTAGTGGCTTTGACTTCTACACACTTTGTAAGGTAATCTATGGCTACAATAATGTACTTTGTATGGGAGTTTCTAGCTGGGGGGTTAATAGGACCTATGAAGTCTATGCCCCACTTCGAGAATGCATGTCCTCCCATCATTGGTCTCAAAGGCATCTCGTCTTTTCTGATCGGATATTGTGCACGTTGGCATGTGTGACATCTCTTCCCATAGGTATGTGCATCCATATGAAGAGTGGGCCACCAAAGTCCTGAGAATAGAATGGACTTAATTACTCGATCAAGACTAAAGTGTCAACCTGCAACACCACTATGTGTAGTCTCTAAGATTTTCAAATAATCTGATTCATGAACGCACAATCTTAGGTAACCATCTTTGCCTCTTTGGTATAGGTTGTCTCCAACTAAGGCATAGTCCTGAGCATCTTGCTCCATGCTTCGTTTTCGTGCTAGGCTAGCCTCACTGGGTAGTGTTCTCGATCTCATAATTCTACCAATGGAGCACTCCAATCTGGAATTAAAGACACATGATAAAGGGTAGCATGCTCCACTGGGGGTCTTTCCTTGCATGCTGGACAATTCTTAATCCACTCATGTATTTCTTTATCCATACTAGGCCAATACACTCCTAAACATTTCAGATTTTGCAGAGTTTCATTGTTTAGAATAGTGATTTCCTAGCAATCCTTCATGGGCTTGTTGCAACCAACACTATGTTCATCGTCCTTGACAAAATAAGCTAGTACACCCTCTATATCTTGTTTGTACATACTTCCTGCTAATATTTGCTATTTTTGTGATTTTACAACTTCATCTTTGTTCCTCTTCACATTCTTATTTGCGGGCCCAAAGGTTAGGATTGGTACCAACTTATTTGCCCATTTAGGAACCAATTCTAAATTGAACAGATAAGCATTGGGAAATTCATCAGACACTTCTTGCGGTGACTCTCTTGAAATTATGCGAGAAAGGTTATCTGCCCTAAGGTGAGTCCTACCTTTCCCAACAACAACTTCAAAATCATATTCCACTAGTAAGAGGAACCATCTTACTAGGCATCCTGTATTGCAAGGTTTATTGAAAAAATATAATAAGGCTTGATGATCAGTGAAAACTTGAACTTGTTGGCCAATAGATAGTGTCTAAACTTCTTCACGGGGTATACCATACCTAAGCCTTCTCTTTCAGTTGTTGTATAGTTTTGTTCAGCTGGGTTTAGTTGTCTACTAGCATATGCTATAGGCAAATCTAGATTTCCTTCACCTGCGGGTTGTCGTAGGACACATCCTATTGATTGCATGATTGGAGGCATCCACATGGACATGAAATGGTTTATTCCATCAGGAGTGGTCAGTATTGGTGTTGCACAAACATCTCTTCAGTTCATTGAAGGAATTCTCACATTCATCGTTTAACTCAAAATTTGTCAACAAGGCATAAAGAGGTTTAGCTATGATTGCATACATGTGAATAAACCTACGGTAATATCCACAATGGCCCATAAAGGCTTGTACCTCTTTAACATTCCTTGGCCTTGACAACTCCGCTATGGCTCTTACTTTGTCTTCATCTGTTGATATTCCGTTCTTAGAAACAAGATGACCTAAGATCTTACCTTGACATACCATGAACACACACTTTTTGGGGTTCAGAAACACTTGATATTCTCTACACTTATTGAAAATCTATGTGAGCTGAGGGATGTAGTATCTTCTTTCTTTGGAATGAGCACACAGATCACCCACATATACTTCTAAGCTCTTTTGCAAGAACTCTTTGAACACGACACATGAGCCTTTGGAATGTTGCAGATGCATTGGTGAGTCCAAATGGCATCACATGAAATGAAAAGATTCCCCACTCTGTGGCAAAAGCAGTCTTGTGTTGATCTTCTGGGGCAATGGCTACTTGGTTGTACCCTGAAAATCCATCAAGAAAGCTATAAACTTGCTGCCTACAACATGCTCCAATAAATGTTATGTGATTGGAAGTAGATAACTATCTCTAATCATAGTGGCATTAACTTTTTTAAGGTTAATACACACTCGCAACTTTCCATTCTTCTTGGGCACTGCTAAAATGGGGGACACCCATTTAGTATGCTCAATCTCATAGATAAATCTAGCTTCAATCAACCTATCAATTTCTTCTTTTATTTTGGCTGCATAAGTGTCATTATATGTGTAGGGCTTCTGTGTGGTGGCTTGGCATCAATTGTCATGGGGATCATATGAGAACATATTGCCGAATGTACTCCCTTCAAGACACTATAGGTCTATGCAAACACATCCCTATATTCCCTTAATAAAGCTACAAGCTCTTCTTCTTTTTCTACACTTAGGTCATCTCCTATGTATGTACATCACTCTTCGTTCTCTTCTATTGTTACTACAATTTTTTTGGTTTTTTCTTTATTATCATATGCTTCTCCTGTAATGGCCTCTCTCTTAGGCATTCGTACCAAAATTTTTTGGTCTTCAACTTCATATTTCTTGAAATTCTCTGGTATTTCAAACAATGATTCCTCCTTTACTTGTTTCACTGTTTTTCTTTTCTTTTTCAATTGACTACTTTCACTTTCCTCCCTTGAATTTATTTTTTTAATGCTTGTGATAAGTTCTTCTTCTTTTTGGGTAAATACTCCTACATTTTCTAGATAGTGCTCCTTTGAGTTAAAGCAACTATCCATCACAATGGACTCTATATCGTCTTCATCCTCTTCTTCTTCTGTGACATCACTAGGGTCACATTCTTCTAGCAATGGCTCACACATGAACATAGAGATATCATAACCCTCCTCATTACAATGAGGTGTCCACTGTTCTTCATTGACAACAATGTCCATGGTGGCTAAGATTTCTGCCCAACCATGAGGCTCGAATTTCTCATCTGGAAAGATCATTGGTGTATAGGTTGGGTCTCTAACCGGTCTATCTCCTTGAGAAGTTCCTTCATCTCTCGCTTTTAGGCATCTTTCCTCTTACTTTGCAACCTTGCACATCCACAAGTGAGTATCTTCATGCATCCAAGATGGATCAGAAGAACTTCCAAAATGTATAGAGATCGAATCTTCTGGTGCCTTGTGGATAGGATTCCATTGTATGGGTGGTACATCTCTAAAGGTATAATCCTTTAGATTGACCTTGGTGGTGACCCCAAAGTGCTACAAGTACAAGGATTTGGTTCCCCAATCTTGTACTATTTGCATTTGTCGTAGGAAGGGTCTTCCTAGGATCATCTCATAGACATTATTTTTACCAAAGTTGTAGATATCAAAGGCATGTTCAAACTCTATCCCAGAAGTTTTTAGAGTAAACCCTTCTAGCATTCCTAGAGGTCTTTCAATATGGCCATCACTCATTTGAAGCTTCATCCTAGTTGTTCTTAATGCGGGTTTACCCCATTGCTTCCACAATGAGGTGGTCGCAACTGCAACACCAACACCTGAATCTAAGATAACTTTGGTTGTGTAACCTTGGTAGGTGATTGGAAGGTAAGTATTACCTTCTTCACCTTCACTCATGTCTCCTATTTTTTCTAGAGGTATCTTTGGTACTTTCTGCTTAGAGCCTGCTTTTGACACATTGGAACCAAGTTTTGAAACTTGATCCACCACATGATTCCATAACTCAGGTTTTACTTTGAGCAGCTCTTCTAAGGTGAGATGGCACTGTACCTTAGTGTCTTCACGACTTCAATGTTTCTTGGAACCACTGATTCCTCATTTCTTATCAATATTGTGGGAGCTGTGATATGAAGAGATTCAGATTCCCATGGGTCTGTGAATTGTGGAAACTCTTGTAAAGAATTAGATTCAAAATCTAATCTTTCATCTTCTTTTTGCTCTACTTCGTCTCCATAAATAGATGGAATGCCTTGAGGAAATTGATCATAAAGGTCATCAATTTCAGGAATAGGAGGGGGATTACCCTTCTTCTTGGCCCATTTCTCTTCTTGTATTTCTCGCAAGAACTCTTGAGAGTACTGTTGAATTGAAAGAGGTGTTCCATCATCCATGGAATCAAGAACATAACCTTCCATTGGTGGTGATCTTTCTCTTTCAACAATTGGTTGAGCTTGTGGAGGTAAAGAAATCTGTGGCTTATTTACCAACTGTTATAATCTTTCTAGTAAGCCCTGGAAATGCAAATCTGGTTTGAAAAAATTGGTCTGATTGAAGGATTGACTGGTCTCGAGCATAGCCTGAGATAGTTCTACCATTTTCATGCACATTTTTGTCCGTTCAATCTCTAAATCTTCTCTAGGGTAACTCTTGTCTAGGTTTGTAGCCGTTGGCCCTTCTTGAAGTTGAGCCTGGTAGGCCTTGAACATCATGTCCAAGTCTTCTAGGGTTGGATATGCAAGAACAGACCCTGGTTCTGGTCTATTTACAATGGGTGGTGGGGTGGGATGTAGAGTGGATGGATTTTTGGCACGCGAGGGGTTTTGAGATGTGATGTCTGCTTTTTTTTTTTTTTTGCATTTCTCAGGATTTCTTCTAGTTCCGATAACTTTCTAGCCCACTTATGATTGGCTTTCTCTATGGTACCCTTCCAAGTCCTTGTTTTCCTCTTACTAGGCTCTCTTGATTCACTTGAATCTGATTGTTCAATTGGTTTTTCTTGTTATAAGCCTTGTGCCCTAGTAACTAGATGTATAGTAGCCATGTTCACACTATTTGAACTTGAATCCACCACTAGACCTACCACATTAATGGGTGTAACCTTAGGCGCACGAGAGGGGTTCCTTGGACAATCTCTTGGGAGATGTTCTTTGCCACACTCAAGACAAAAGCCTTGTATTGTGATGTTTTGTCCTTGTACTGGTATTGACAGGTGGGGATATTCATGAATGAAATGGTCACCCTGACACCGAAAACATGGTCCTCTAACGGCTTGTGGTCTCACTTGTCTCAATTGGGGCCTAGGATTAGGATTCCTGTACATGACAATGGAATATTCTGGCTCCCAATTTTGTTCCATAGGTGGTGCCTTGTATTGATATGAATAAGTCTCACTATGCTCAAATGACTCTGTGTAATAAGCTTGTGGACTATCTTCATGGGAGTAGTTAGAACTATGAGCATGAGGGTCATTTTCTGAGACTAAAGGGATCATTGGCACCAATGCTCTATTAGGATTTTCCTCTACCACTGTAAACTTAACTGGAATTACATTAGCAGGAGCTTGTGGTTGGTTTCCTAGGATTGCTTGTGGCCTATATGGTGCTTGATATTGCTGTTGTGGCCTATAATATAGCTGTTGGTATTGATTCTCATACCTACCTTGCTAGTAAGGTTGCTGATAATTTTGTCTGACAGCCTGCCTATTGTATGGACAATCTTGAGCCATGTGGTACATGCATTTTCTCTCAATTATGCAGTATGGAGCATTCAAGTTTCCTTGGGGTTGAGCCATCATCAGGAAAACATTAGCCATGTGGTCTCCTCCATAGTCGTAACATCATTTCAATGAGGTGACCATTGGTGATTGTCTATTTTGAACTCCTAGCTTCTTGGCAACCTTCTCAACTATCTCATCTATCTCAATGGAGGTCCTTGAGGTATGACTAGTAAAACTGTCCGAATCCTTATAGAGTTTGGACAGTCCTCACTCCTCAGCCAAATTGTCTTCTATGTCAATACACATTCGCACACACTCTTCTATGGATCTAGGCTCTTTCAAGTACACATATGATCTTAACTTGGTGCTTAGTAAGCCATCTAAAAACAAGGCCACTTGTTTGGCCAGTGTGGGTAACTCTAGAACAGGGCATCTTTCTAAGTAGTGTCTGGACTGTCTTCTTGCAAGTCGCACTATTTCTTGGGGTGTTTGCTTGAAACTATGGATCAAGGATGATGTATTATGCCTGATGCCACTTTTGGAGAACTCTATAATGAATTCTTCTAGCATTTGACCTATGTTTTGATAATTACGATTGTTCAAAGGTTGAAGCCAAGCTAAGGCAGTATCCTTGAGAGTCAAACCAAATGCCTCAAACTGAGTGAACAAGTCCTCGACTTGTTCAACTCTTTACACTTTTTTGAACTCAACCACATGATCATAAGGATCTCCTGACCTGTCAAATTAGTTCTTCATTGCCTTAACCACTTGAGAGGGTCTAAGGGTTCTTGGATGCTCTTGGGGCCTAGGCAATGGAAAATCATGTTCATCTCTTTGATGCCTATGTGCTCGATGTCTCTCTCTCTTTCAGGTCTTTCACCCTCATGCGTTGATCTGTCTCTGCCCACTATGTGTGCAAAGCTTACCTCGGGCCTCTCTCTAGTTCTTTCCCTCTAAGTTTCATGAGCGTGGGATGGTCCTGCTCCTTGGAGGCCATGGGAGACATTAGATCTTGGTGGAGGGAAAATCAGTTCACCCTGCCAAGTTTATGCATGCCTATCATGTTCTCTTACTAAGAACATTCTTTTCGATGTGTTATCTAGATAGATAACCTCGCCTGGTGTCTTAGGGTCTTTGAATTCATAGATGGTGATTATTGGGTTAGGTTGATCTGGCTTGAATCTCCAAAAGGCTTCCTCCATTTCTCTATTCAAGAATAGTTCTATGCTTTTGTTGTCTTGAGGGATCCAATCTGGAGTGATCACTCATGTCAAGACTGACTTACCTCTAGGAGTCTTGGATTCTCATCCTACATCTCCTTGCTCTAGGCCTCCTATCTCATTCTTGGGAATAACATTTCCAAACTCATCTATCTTGTCTGGTAAGCTGGTAACCACATGCATGGTTCCTTGCTTATTGACATAAGAACCCTCTTCAAACTTGACCACTGGATATTCAAGTCCAAAGGGTTGATCTGGATTTTTGAGTTGGACCACTGATCGCCTCAGGCCATCCTCATAGATGTGTGCACCTAATTGGTTGGTCCTAATATACTCCAACTATGTCTTATAGGGACCTTGTGGTGTCTGTAATTAGGCAATACTTGAGCTACCTACAGTTCTTTCCATGCTAAAGGACATTTCTGAATTACTTGTGTCTGAGCTTAGCATGTAGGGATAACCATTGAGTTGTTGTGCCCAAGACTTAGCTGTATGATTGACACTAGCCTCAAAAGATCTAATGCTTTGTCTATCCTTGCCTAGGTGTCTTCCATATCTCAAGTTCATAAGCTTTGTCTTCTGGTCCCAAAATTCCCCTTTGTATTTTTAGAAATCCTTTGGAGTCCCCTTGGTTTCCTAGTCCCACATGAGGGTCACCCGAGCTTTCCAACAAACCCAAAATCACAACAAATGGATTTCGTATGAGAAAGTTATGTCCAATTAGGCATATGGGGGTCAAAACAAGCAAAGAGGACCTCTCAGAGAGCCACGATTTTTTGCAAATCAGGTAGCTAGAACGTCATGTCTTTTTTTCAAAGAATCGTGATTCTCTCAAAATCCACTCCAAAGAATCGCAACTTTCTCAAAATCTTCCAAGCAGAGAATCGTGAATTTCTTACAGGAAATCGGGACTTTCTCAAACTCACTAAGTCTAGGGAATCGTGAATTTCTAGCAAAGAATCACAAATTTCTAGAAGAGAATTGCGAATTTCTCAAATTTTCTCAAGTCTAGAGAATCCTGAATTTCTAGTAGAGAATCGCAAATTTCTCAAATTTCCTCAAGTCCAGAGAATCGTGAATTTCTAACAGAGAATCGCGAAGTTCTATCAGAGAATTGTAAATTTCTCAAATTTTCTCAAGTCTAGAGAATCACAAATTTCTCAAAATGCACAATTCTAGAGAATTGCAATTTTTTCAAAATCTACTAAGCAAAGAATCGCGAATTTCTCAAGTTCCACTAAATCAAGAGAGTTGTGATTTTCTTAAAATTCTAAGTGCAAGGAATCACGACTTTCTCCAAATTCTTAAGTCCAAGGAATCATAATTTTCTCGAATCCTCTCAATCCAAAGAATCGCAAACTTCTCAAATTTTCCAAGTCCAGAGAATCATGATTTTCTCAAACTCCAGAATGCAGAGAATTGCAATTTCTCAATTTTCCCAAGCCCAAAGAATCACGATTTTTTAAAAATGCACAATTCGAGAGAATCGCGATTTTTTTCACTTTTAGAGAATCGCGATTTTCTCAAAAAAATTTTAGGCAGGAAAAATTTTTGAATTTTCTAGAGAATCACGATTTTTTGAGATAGTCGTGATTTTTTGAGTTTTTAGGCAAGAATTTTGAATTTTTGCGCCAAGCCCCAAATGTGCAAAAAATCATGAAAAACACAAGCCTATGCACTCTCAAGCACTTCCTAGCTCTTTCTTGCACCACCACACATGAGAAATGATGTGCAAATGGTGAAAATTTACTCAAAAACGAAAAAAATCTACGAAGATGATGGATGAAGATGGTGATGATGATGAAGATGGAGAAGAAAAATTAGAAAATGAAGAGAAAATGACTAGTTTTTTTACCTTCCAACGTTGCAAATCTATGATCTTACCATCATAACACTCATCCTCGAAGCTCCAGCAACGACACCAAAATTTGGTGTAGCTCAAGCATGAGTATCACCTCCTTTACTTTTCCATCCGCGGAGATGTGAGGATTGGTATGAAGACCATGAGCAAGTGAAGGCACAAGTGCATGAGTGAAAGCACACAAGCATGCACACACATATACACACACATGCACACGGTAAGAGCAAAGAGAGGAACAATGGAAAGGTTCTATTACAAAGAACTCTCTTATAAAGCTTCCAACTCTAACAAGACAACATAAAAAATGAGCTCTCTAGCTCTTTTTATAGCTTTTGACTAGTTTTGGCCCTGTCCAGACCCAACGTCCAACCTAGTTAAAAATTAGGTTCATGGGCTTATTTGAGGGCTCAAACAAACTCTAAAAAGTATGAAAATTGGTAGCTAGATACTTCTAATACTCCTCAAGCTCAAGGACTCCTTTGCTTGCACAAAATGGAGCTACAAAAAGATGAAATGATATTTACAATGGGTTTTAGTGATCAAAATCACTGTTTTTACAGGGATTTCTTCTAAAAGTTTGACATGTGCTTCTTGGAGCTCCCAACATGCTCCATCTTCTTGTGTGTACACTTCTTCGATGAGCTTCCATGATTTGTGCTTTTCCTTGAGTGTCAACACTTGTCTTCATTCTCAGGTCTATAGTCACTCATCTTGTTAAGGGTTTATGTCAACTATGCTGTGATACCAAATGTTGGAAGTGGGGTGGGCCTCAATAACAATAATCACATGTTTACAAGATCTTCCAACACATGAACCTTAGCATACCCACCTTAAGAATCAAAAAGATGATGAGTGAGAGATAGAGAGAGAACAAAGGAGATTTTCAAAGTGTACGATAAGCTAGAAGGCTCACCTACACTATCTATATTCCAATGTCAAATTAAAATGTGTGAATATGATACAAAGTGACAAGATCTGAATCTAGATAGAAATAGGGAATAGATACAAGAAATTGTGTGCAACGTGCCTAAGAGGTATGAAGAGAGTGTATGTGAGAATATGGAGAATGCGAATAGTTTAGAACTGTTTTACGGCTAACCCGAATTTTGATTATCCCTAAATGAAAAACTAGTGAACTAACAAGTAGGAATGGAAATAGACTTGTTACTCACAATAACTTAGCAAGTGATGTTGATGGTTTACTGACATGAACTCCTCCAAGATCTCTTGATGTAGAGCACAACTCCTCCAAGAGTGTAGAACTCTTCCTCATGTAGAGGACCTCTTTGATCACCAAGTGATGAGCCTTGAACTCCTTGAGTGATGATTATGAAGTGAGGCCAACCACTTCTTATATAGTATTTTAGAGTGCTTCTTGAAAAGCACAATGGAAAAGCTATGATCTTCATCGACTCAACATTGCCACGAATCCTAAAAAGCATTGTGAATAAGTCAACTGCTATCATTCATGACTTGCAAAAAAAACTTTTAGTGAAAATCTAATGGCGATGTGCTGTTGTGCATGGGATTTGAGCCCATGCCACCTCCTTGAGAGGCTCATGCCTTATCCAAGGTGCACAACGTGATATCTCAAAGGGGGATTGGGAAGAACAAATTATACAACCTCAAAAAGATTTTGGGACATTGTCTCCAACATCCATCAGCCAATTGTAGCTTCAATAGACTTGGAATCATGGTTGATTTACCTTATCCCTTGCATAAAAATTCTATTGTTGTATCCACTCTTGTATTGATGTCTAATATTGTTTTCATCAAGTTTTCATTGAACTCTATAGGATGGCATGTATTAGGTCTCATGTCAATGTTTTCAAGCTTGGATAGCTGTACCATATTCTTGTCCATTTTTTTCCATAAGTGTGGTTTCTATTTCAACAACTTCCCATTTGTGAGCTTACACATAACTTTTGTTTGCAATATTTTGTCCACAACTCATTTGTTGGCTTGGTGTACTACTTCTCTAATGTATTGAAAGTGTTGTCTTAGCTAATATCTAACCTTATATTGGGTTATATAGTTAGGTAACACTTAGGGTGGATGTTGCTTTACTAGGCTCACAATATTCTTGAGACTCATTAACAAGCAAGATTGGTCTCCTTAATGATTCTTATTTTGATTCTATCTTCATCTTTATCTTGAAGGATCTTGGCTAATCTAGGTTCTTGAGTTTTTTTCCAAAGGTTTCAAGATCTTTAAGGAATCTTTGGAATTCAACTTTAGGGATAATTGGTTTTTCTTTTTCTAGCTCTATTTTTGGGTAGGAATTCTCATGTTCCACCATGCTTGGATTTGATCGTGCCCTAACTTGATAAGCTTTAGGCAACTTTTTTAATTCCTTTGACATTGGATTCGGTAATACCAATCCAAAATTTCATTTGCTTGATGATTTTCTATTGTTATGTGGATGGGTTATGTTGATTTGTTGTGATAAATTATCCATAGAGAATAATGTTTTCTCGAGTTCCTCTTTCGTTTTGGATAGATTCTTCTCCCTGTCGTCCATTTTCTTATCCCATTTTTTCAAAGATTTTCACATTCTTTCCATGAGGTTGCTTTTTGCCTGTTTGCTAGGTTTTGATTGTATGGATTTTGTTACCTCTTACATTCATAACTTCACTTATCTTAGCTCCCAAAAAACTCTTACCATCACATAAGTATCCAATAAGTGTTCTCCTAGGGAAGATGCCTAAAGAATGTGTTCATTGGTTATTAGAGTAGAGGTATACACAAATGATTTGTCAATTTGAAGAGTAAAACCGTACCATGAGACATACAACAAATGTAATGTATGGCTTGAAGGAGGTGATTAATATTAATCACTTCCCTAATCACTATAAAAAATCAATCTACTTATATGCAAACAAATATGCATAAAAATTTTGCTTGAAGCTTCAATTATATTCATGTTTGATCTCCTTGCAAAGTTCTCAAATAGATGCATATAACATAGACCCAAACCCTAAACAATGTAGCTATGTTTGACTGAATCAAACAATTCACAACACACAATATGAAAAAAAAAAAATTCACACATTTAAACAAACTACTTATGAAAATAAGTGATTTTAAGGTAGATAAGGGTTTGGGAATCTTTTCCTTTTATCACAATCCTAAGAATGCTATGGACCCTTTAGAAAAATGGTGGAGAGGAAGAAAATATGACTTTGAAGAAAAATCTCTCTACTCACTTGCCAAAGGAAAATGAGACTTACAAGATAAAGATCCTTTACAAGCAAGAGGGATGGGCTTTTATGGTGGTTCCCCTCTAGTACTAGTTTTAAAAAAATTGGTAAATATAGATGCCACAAAAATCTCATAGGATAGTTTCTCAGATTTTCCTAAACTAATCTATCCATTCCACTTCAATGTCCATGAATCCAAAGAGAAAGATTTCTATTTTCCAAATATTTTATGCTCGTTGACTTCCTCAAGAGTGTCACATAACAACTTTGTTAATTTTTCATTCCATAATTCAAGTTGGAAAGTTATTTTTTATGATTGATATATCCTTGAAATAAGCTTGAAATATTCTATAGATAGCTTGGAACTAACATAGCTAGGTCATTCATAGTGGTAATACAAGATTTAGGTTTTTTGGTAAAGATGATTGAATCTCAAAATAAGTTAGCACATGCAAAATTAATGTTTTTTAGTTATGTTTAGAAAGAAATTCAACTAATATTGAATTAATATGAACTTTCCATTGAAAAATAACTTAAGAAACATTTTTACATGCTTTTTTTCAATGGGGTTTTTTATTATCATTGATATCAGTCTTGCTCTATGAGAACTTGAATGACTCCTACTATAGATCCTTGAAGGATAGGCTCCTCATTCTATGTCTCCAACATTGTTACATGCATATGAGATAACTTTGAGGGAGAGTGGTTCCTTGCACTTATTTTTCGATCATAATTTTTAGCTAATAATTGGATGATGATGTTGATATATTTTGGTAGTGATGTGTGAGAACACATTTGGGATAGGGGAACTTTTTTCCCTCTTTAGGAGGTCGTTTTTCCTCAACTTGTATATACACCATAACCATAATGGGTGACTTATCTTTTTACATTCACTTGGTAATACATTCAGTAGTGTGAGTTGCGCTCCAAGCTTCTTCTTCTTCCTTTTGATGTTCATGTGCTTACACAGACCTCAAGCTCCAACAATTGGTATCAGAACAGGTCATTAGTTCATTTAGGATGTCATCGACACCCCTCCGGACACAGTCTAAGAATCACACAAAAATTTGTGATCATACTTAAGGTGACTAGGAGTTCAAAACTACTTCACTTTATGGTGTCCAAATTTTGATATGAGCTCATTTTCACATCCGAATGCATTATCATAGTGCATGTGCAGGTAATTTCTTCCTTTTGTGCCAAACATATATATAAGTTTTGGTTCACTAGTTCAAATGCCTCAAAGTCTGCTACAAGTTTAGTAGGGCATTATATGGCATTATATAGCAAGGTTTATATGGCATTAAGGTTTATACAAGTTTAAACATTTTATTGAGGTTTATATGAAATTATACATCAATGCTTTATCCAATGCTCAACTAGAATTGCATTAAAATGTGATGAAATATAACTCCTCGATCAAAATGGACGGTGCCCATTCTACATGCTGATAAATTTTTAGCCCATAACTAGGAATTGTTTGAATCACATAAATGCTTTGGACTTTGCTTTCAACAAATAAATCGATGTATTCCTAGATAAATCATATGTGAAAGCTACAAAGTAAAGGTAATTCTCATAGGAAATTGTCTGCATGGGATCTCAGATATCAATATGAACATCTAGAATTTTGGAACATCTCTTATTGTGCTACCTTTGGGAAATAAATAAATTTGAATTTTATCCAAAATGCAGCCCCCATACACATGCTTAGAAGGAAACTCTAGTTTGGCGGACACCATTTCATATATCTACAAGCAAAGCAAATGAAAAAAATTTAGATGAGTGAAACATGCTTGCCAAAGTCTCACATATGAATTAGCCTAGGAATCTTTGACTACACGTGCATGTTGGAGTTAGACGTCTGCGGAAGCACACGAACAACACAAGGAAGAAGAAGAAGCTTGGAGCACAACACACAATACTGAATGCATTTCTAGAGAATGTACAAAGATAAGTAGCCCATTAGGGCAATAGGCGTATATACAAGCCGGGGGAAAAAAACCTCCTAAAGAGGGAAAAAAGTGCCCCGACGGTCCTAGTGTGTTCACACACATCACTACCTAAATATATCAACAAATCCCCCCTAGGAGTGATGCGGTGAACAAGGAGCTGGCACTCATGTATAAGGAAGTTCCAAACTATGTGGAAATCACTCCACAAAAGGAAGTAAGCCCAAAGCTTTGCGGAAAACTTCAAACTTCTCCCTAGCCAGAGCCTTTGTGAAAATGTCTACAATGTTCTCCTACGTGGGCACATATGCCAAGCTGATCTCCCCAGCAGAGAACCTCTCCCTGACATAGTGATAATGCACCTCAATGTGCTTAGTGTGAGCATGGAACACAGGGTTCCTCGCAACTGCCAATGCGCTCTGACTGTCAGTGAAGATGGTGGTGGCAGAAGACTGGCCAACACCCAAATCAGCCATAAGGTGTATGAGCCACACACACTCAACAATCGCTGTGAAAGCTGCCCTATACTCAGCCTCACAACTGGAAGTGGCCATAGTAGGCTGCTTCTTGCTCAACCAAGATATACATGAGCTACCAAGCATGAAGCAAAAACCACTGGTGGACACACGAGTGTCATAGCAACCAACCCAATCTGAGGCAGAAAAAGCATGCAAATCTGGCGGTAGTGATCCCCCCTTGGGATAAAACAACCCAAGTAACCAAGTACCACTCCAATAGCGAAAGATGTGCCTAACCACCCTCCAATGCGTGACTCCTGAGCAATGCATCAACCTTCTCATCTGTGAGACAATAAACTGAATATCTGGCCAAGTAATGCATAAGTAGATCAAGCATCCAACAACTTGCTGATAGAGAACAGCATCAAATGCATCTCCAGTATCATGAAGACTCAATCGTAAACTTGTCTCCATAGGAGTGGCAATAGGCTTACAGTCTTCAAGGCCAAAACGCTGCAATAATGTGTCAATATATTTTGTTTGACACAAAGCCATTCCACCATCAACTTGCATAAACTGAATGCCCAAATAGTGACGTAAATGCCCCAAATCCGACATCTCAAATGAGGCATGCAAATCAGCCTTGAAATCAGCAATATGCTTCTCAATAGGACCAGTGAGCAGCATGTCATCAACATAGACAACAATGATCAGAAGCACATCATTAGCACGCTTAACATATAAGGTGCTTTCAGTTGGACTGTTCTCAAAACCATGTGCAACCAGATAGACATGTATCTTCTCATACCAAGCACGTGGTGCTTGCTTTAAACCATATAATGCCTTCTTTAACCTGCACACCTGGTTTTCATGCCCTTTCTGCACAAAGCCATGGGGCTGAAAGACATACACTTCTTCATGCAAGTCACCATCCAAAAATGCTGTTTTAATGTCCAACTGATGTACATTCCAACCATGATGGGCTGCAAGTGCACAAATGCTCCGAAGAGTAGTCATACGGCATGTAGGTGCAAAGGTCTCATCAAAATCAATGCCTCTTTCCTGCGCATAATCCTTTGCAACAAGCCTAGCCTTATACCTGTCAACTATACCACTAGGTTTATGCTTCAGCTTGTATACCCACTTAGTGCCGATGGCCTTCTTGCCAGGAGGCAAGTCACATAAAGACCATGTACCATTCTTCATTATAGCATCATATTCAGATTGCATAGCAACCATCCAATTTTTTGAATTCTTTGCTTCATCAAAAGAAACAGGCTCATTCTCATCACAGAGACTAGACGCAACCATAGCATAGCAATCTGATGCAAAGGATGCACTATGAGAGCCTGAACGAGTACGATGTGACAAAGATGCATCTAATTTGCTGTCACGCAAAGTCTGCACCAGCCATTTTGGCATAGTTTTTGCCTGCTCAATATCAGCTCTCTCATCAACAAGTGCATCATGTAAATCTGCATCAGAAATGGAATGATCTGCATCATCATATGAAACCTACAAAGGCTCAGAAGTTGCCTCATTAGGACCAGCACTAGACTGTCCACCTGTAAAAAGAGGCATCAAAGTATCATACTTGTCTTTGGAGCTAACATATGTCTCCTTAGTACATGAAAGCAATGGGTGAATAGCATCTTCCACAAAGACAACATCATGGCTAACCAGAATGCGTGTAGTCTGTGGATGATACAGACGATTGCCTTTACTTTCAGAACTGTACCCAACAAAAATACATTTTACTGCTTTATCATCCAATTTTCTGCGATGTTGTTCAGGCACTAGTGCATATGCCAAACAACAAAAAACACGTAGATGAGCAAGAGATGTGCGGTCATGCCAAGCCTCATATGGAGTGATAGACTGCAGCGCTTTAGTGGGACACCTGTTCAGTACATATGTTGCACACATGACAGCCTCAAGCCAGAAACTATGTGGTAAAGCTTGACTCTTGACCATGCACCTCGCCATCTCCATGAGTGACCTGTTCTTTCGTTCAGCAATTCGATTTTGTTGAGGTGTATACAGAACTGTACACTGGTGTTTTATCCCACGTTCAGCCAGAAATGCATTAAAATCAGAAGACATATATTCCCCCCCTCGATCAGAACGGAGGGTGCCCATTTTACATGCTGAAAGATTTTCAGCCAAAACCAAAAACTGTTTAAAGCACATGAACACTTCAGACTTTGCTTTGAGTGGATTAACTCATGCATGCCTAGAAAAATCATCAATGAAAGTCACGAAATAAAGGTAATTTCCAAAAGAGGGTGTCTGCATAGGACCACAGACATCACTATGTACAAGCTACAATTTCTATGTAGCCCGAACTGAACCATCTTTTGGAAAGGAGGAATGCTGCATTTTGCCCAAAATATAGCCTTCACAAACATGTTTTCCAGGTGCCTCAAGTTTGGGCAAAGAGGACACCATTTCAAATTTCTGCAGGTGTAGCAAACTAGCAAAATTCAGATGACCAAAGCGTGCATGCCAAAGCTTTGCATCTGACATAGCCTGAGAATCATTTACTGCATATGCCAAATCATTTTCAGATCTTTCATAGTCTATGAGCTTATATAGCCCACGACATAAAATGCCAGAAGCAATAATAACATCGCCATTTGACAGATCATGAACTGTACATCTGTCATCAACAAATTTCACAACCAAGCCAATCTTGGCTAATGCAGAAGCTGATAACAGATTCTTCTTGATCCCTGGCACAAATAAAGCATCTGACAAAGTGAAAGAACTACCATCAGTAGTAGTCAAAATGATCTTACCAACTCCCATAACAGGATAAGAGGAGTTGTTGGCGCATGTAACAGTATTCCCTGTAGGGGCAAGCTCGAGTGAAGAGAAGAAACTGCGCTACGAGGTAATATGTTTGGTCGCCCCATTGTCAAAGTACCAAACATCTGAGTCTACTGCAGACATGCACTGCTCATGAGAAGATGGGTCAAAACTGCAAACAGTAGTGAACGCCCATTCTTCTTCCTGCACAAGATTAGGAGACTCCGTTTTTGGTGTAGAGGCTTCTACAACAACCATTCTAGCCTCTTTCTTCTTTGCCTCTTTTGCAGCCAGTTTTGGATAGTTCTTTATGATATGATCATTCCCTTTACAGTACTTACAAAACAATTTTTACTTTTCTGATTTTTTCTCATCTTTGTCTTAGTTCCTCAAATGTGCAGCATTTGCAGATTTCTGCTTACTAGTAGAAGAACTCCATTTTCCTTTTCCCTTCTGACTAGCCAGGAAAGCTTGATCTGCAACATGCATAATGGACCTGTTCTACCTGGACTGATCTTCCTGCAACAGAACAGAGAGTAACTCCTCAAATGACAAGGCATTTGGATTGCCTTTCATCATCAAGCGAAGAGTAGAAGCAAAATCTGATATGAATCAAGAAGACCATTCAGAACAGTCTGCACAAGTGAGCTATCTGGTATAACCTCATCAGCAAAAATCAACTATTCCTTCAAGTCTTTGATCTTTGTTAGGAAACTGTCCATAGAATCACCTTCATTCATGTGCTCACTCTCCAACTGTTTTCAGAGGTAAGCAACACGAGCCTCATTCCTAGCTTGGTACAATGTTGTAAGTGTATCCCAAGCATCCTTAACTGTTCTGCAAGAGAGAATATGAGGAATAATGGCACGTTTGACAGACAAAGCTATCAATGCATATGCCTGGGCATCTCTGCCATCCCAACGAATCTGCTCTACAGTAGGTGTAGCAGAAACAATAGCACGAATAGGAATTTGCACAATATCATCTTCGATACCATCTTCATCAACTCCAACACCTGTATTTGCAGTGCCTGTCATTACAGGTGTAACAAGACGTCTTTCACCACCCTGCACAATGTTCCACAATCCTTTTGCAACCAATACATGTTGCATCATATAAGCCCATAATGGGTAGTTGGTACCATCCAACTTATCCTCAACAGCCAACATACGGAATACGTCACTGCTTTCAGCCATGGCCAGTGACTAAAATACCTTGATGCAGAAAATTGACTGTATCTCAAAAAGTTGAACAGAACTGCCCAGACGAATTCTACTAGGCCTGTAGCAGACTTTGAGATGCTTATACTGGCGAACAGAAACTGGTATATACCTTTGGCACAAAAAGATGGAATAGCGTGCACAAGCGCTCTGATAGTGCGTTTGGAGGCCGAAACGAGCTCAGATTGCGATTTTGACACCACAAAGCAAAGCGGTTTTGATCTCTAAAACACCTTGAGTATGCTCAGCAAATTTCGTGCAGATCTGAGACTGCAAACGGAGGAGTGTCGACGGCGCCCTAGATGAAGCGACGACCTGCTCTGATACCAATTGTTGGAGTTAGACGTCTGTGGAAGCACGCGAACAACACAAGGAAGAAGAAGAAGCTTGGAGCACAACACACAATACTGAATGTATTACTAGAGAATGTACAAAGATAAGTAGCCCATTAGGGCAATAGGCGTATATACAAGCCGGGGGGAAAAAACCTCCTAAAGAGGGAAAAAAGTGCCCCGACGATCCTAGTGTGTTCACACACATCACTACCTAAATTTATCAACAGTGCAAAATCATTAAGGGATTTACCATAATTTGTGAGCTTATACAATCCATTACATATCGTTCTAGATGCAATGATCTTTTACCATCAATAAGATCATGAAGTATACATTTATCATCAACAAGTTGAACTACTAAGTCAATTTTAGCTTTTAATGAACCCAAATATGCTCACCAAATTTTGTGCAATTATGAGATTGTCACTAGAATGGTGTCGATGATGCCCTATAGAAAGTAGTAGCTTTCTTTGTATTGGGGGATTCTTTACTTGAAAGGGGCTTGTGTATTTGTAGGAGAAGATTAGAGAAGAAGGCTAAAGACATTGCACCAAAAGACTTTGTGCCTTGATTAAGATGGAAGATTACGATAGCTTTTGTTGAGAGAATAAGACAAAATACTCTGAAGGAAAAAAATTACACACATGTATAACAAAGTACCCCAAATACTTGTGCAATCCAGCTCTATGTCGCTTCTTCACCTTGCCCAATGACTTGCTCTTGTGCGCCACTTGTACTCAAGCCTCCAATAAGGTTGAATCGTCTTTACTTTATTATCGACCTGCAACACTCCTTGATGGTACTATGGTTACACCTTGATTTCTCTCTACCTCGAACGACCTTTGGCTATAGACACAAGAGAGCATAGGATACTCTCTTCACAATCCTTGGCTTTCTAGTTCTTTGCACTCTCATTGCACTGTTTTTCTTTCTCTACACACCTTGCACACTTTGCACACTCTATCTAAGTGTATGTATGGATATGCACCTTGATCTCATAGTTTAGTATATCCCATTGCTTGATTAGTGTATGCTTTCATATACTCCTTTTTCTTCTCAACTCATTTGTGTACACCACTCTGCTTGACTTGACATGAATTTTCATGTGTATCCAAGATCTTGGTCTTGGATGTCCAACCTACTTCCCCACTCTCTGGTGCACACACTTCCCAAATCCTTGTACTTCTCATGACACTTTTCCTTGTTGTATCCAAGAGCTTCTCACGTAGAGACCAACGATACCCATTTTTTCCTGTAGTGGCTTTATAGAAGATTTAATAGGGGCCCACACATAGGATTTTGCGTATCTTCTTAATTGCATATTTGCTTCACTTTTGACCTCCATTTATCCAAAATGTACACATAAAGGGGGTTCACTTGAATCTTCAAAACACTTCAAAACCCTAAACCTTACAAACCTTTCAAAACCTTTGCAACCTATATTTAAATTTATTGACAAGAAAAATGTGAGCATACCCCTTGTGTAGTACCTATGCACTCATTGCCCTTTGCCATGTGTGCATCACATGTCAACCACTTTGGCAAGTGAAGACTATAGCCAGATCAATGGTTGCCCACCACCTAATGGGTTCTCCATCTTGGAGAGCAAAACACAAAATCACGAGAATGTATATGCCATCCCAACACAAGTCTATCTTAATACCTTGGAAAGATTAGGTGAGCAATCCAATATGAGAAGAGGAGGGAGCCTATGCAAATGATTTCAAACATTGATTGGTGCAGAAATTGGGAGGGTTCAAGACAAAGTAGCCAAGATGGATGAAGATATATGACAAGGTAAATCATTGGTAAAGAGGAAGAGGGGAGGGGAAGGGGTGGGGTAGACTATCATGGGGAGGGGTAAGTGCGAGGAAGGAAGGTGTTTGGGAGGATGAGAGGGGGTCGATGACAGGATGCATGTGAAAATAATGTTCAATGTGTGGGGAAATAAAGAGGGAAAAGAGCATGTGGAACATGTGCAAGTGAAAAATCACATATATAATGTGGAAAAAAGAGAGAGGGATTTATCAAAAGAAGGAAAATGACTTAGATTTTGTAGAAAATAATGATGAAATGGAATCCAAACAAGTCACAAAATATGAAATTGACTATAGAATTAGAAAAAATAGCCATCCAAGGCACAATCTAGAGCCATGAAGATTTCACATAAAAAAATAAAAAGAAATGTTATAGCATATTATAAAATTTATATTATGCTATTTGTGTCGATCAGGGGGGAGGTAAAACACACCGAGCTGGTGGGGGTGGGGGGTAAAGCATACCGAGCCAGTGTGGGTGGTGGGGTAAAGTGCACTAAACCTATGGGGAGGGGGCATAAAGTGAATTGGTCTAGTGAAGGGGAGGTAAACTGCACCAAGTCGATGGGGGGAGATAGGGGTAGGAACCTATTCAACCCAAGTGAGCTCACTGAACCAAGGAACTTCCATAATTATATAAGTTGAGAAGAATCGAATAACTTAAACAAAGGATGGTAAAATCTGATGAAGAGTGACATGCTCAGTACGTAGAGTCAGATGGAGATGGAACCTTTGAAGTACTTAGGCACAAAGGTGGCATGGATTGAGAGCCCCCCATTTTTAAACCTTGAAAAAGAGATAAAGCTGATGAAGACCCTCTTTTTATAATAAGACTTAAAAATAGGAAAATAAATACAAAAATGCTTAGAAAAACTAGAAAAAATCCCCAAAAATTTACTCAAGACACATTTCCCCACTCAAAATACTAGAGAACTTCCATTTTTTCATCTAAAGTAACAAGGAAAATGCATTAGAAAGGGGAAAAAATCCCTAGAAAATCTTAAAAAAATCCTAAAAATTTTCAACAAATTTCTCATGATTTAGGCTCCACGCAATCTTCCACTCCATGGATTTGAGTTGGAACTTGCTGATGCATCCGGTCCACTCAAAACTTGAGAAACTGCACTTGATTTTTTAGCATTTTCTTTGTCATTTGGTCCAAGATTAAATCCATATTTTGCATCTGCATAGAAGATCAAGACTTCATCAAACACCATATTTCTACTTACCTTCACCTGTTGTGTGAGTGGGTTATAACATTTATATCACTTTTTCTCAAGGACGTATCCAATGAAGATACACTTTTTTGCTTTTTAATCAAGATTTTTCCTCAAATCATCTAGAACATGTACATATGCAATTGTTGAGAGCAGTATGGGCACCCAAGGACTGAGGAGACAAGGAAGCCAGCGGAGAGAGTCAGAGCAAGGCGAAGGATTAAGTAGACAAAGCAGTCGACGCAGATCTGGCAGATAGGCCTTCAAAATTTTCCAAAATAACATCTTTATAATAGTGATTTTTATCACTAACCATCATTGTAAATATCATTTCATATTTTTGTAGCTCCATTTTGTGCAAGCCAAGGAGTCCTTGAGCTTGAGGAGCTTTAGAAGTACTTACCTGTCAGTTTTCACATTTTTTAGACGTCGTTTGAACCTCCAAATAGGGTAGAGAACCTAATTTTTAACTAGGCTGGACACTAGGTCTGGACAAGGCCAAAACCTAGTCAAAAACTATAAAAAGAGCTAGAGAGCTCATTTTTGGGGTTAGCTTGTAAGTGATTTGAACTTGTAAGAGCTTTTTGGAAGTAATCTAAGAACTCCATTGCTTCTCACTCTTTGTCTTACTGTGTGTGCGCGTGTGTGTGTATGTGTGTGCATGTTGGTGTGCTTCTCACTCACGCACTTGTGCCTTCACTTGCTCGAGGTCTTCATACCATCCTCACGTCTTCCCGGATTGACATTAAAGGATGTGTTACTCATCACTGAGCTACACCAAATTTTGGCGCCGTTGCCAGGGATCGAGCTTTGAGGACGAGCGTGTGATGGTAAGACGTAGAGTTGACGCGTTGGAGTCATAGGTATTTTCTTCACTTTGATCTATTTTCTTTTGTTTTCCTCATCACCATCATCATCATCACCATCTCCCACCTCCATCTCCATCATCGCGAAAATTTTTCAGTTTTTGATCATATCACCTTCTCTACCTCATTTCCCTCATTCCACTTGTGAGAGAGAGCGAGAGAGCAATATTGTGTGCCTTGTTTTTGCATGTTTGTTGAGTTTCTTGCAGGTTCCAGCAGCATCATCCCCTCCAGCACGTTGCGCAGGTACGGAAATGTGCAAAACTGTCTCGCAGTCGCCAGCTTCTGTCGATCGCGATTGACAGAAACTTTCATCTTTTGGTAAAACTGAGTGCACCACAGTAGACTAGAGACCATCGCGATTGATAGCATCAATCGCGATTGACACTGTCCATCACGACGGACAGCCAGTCAATCGTGACTGACAGACCTCGACGGACACGTGTCCATCGCGACAGACACCTGTCCATCGCGACGGACACCAGTCCATCGTGACTGACAGCCCAGTCCATCGCGACGGACAGCCATCAATCGCGACAGACACCTGTCCATCGCGACGGACACTAGTCCATCGCGATTGACAGCCCAGTCGATCGCGATTGACAGCCAATTTCGGCCAATTTTTTAGGGTTTTTAATTTGAAGACCTTGGCTAATTTTTGGGCTTGAACATCTCACTCTAGAGCATATAGGGAGGCTATAAACAAGCAATTTGAGGAAACCCTGTTGATCTGTTAGCCTGTTTGAACCCTGTTCTAATCCCTGAAGCCTGAACTGACATAACTTTCTCATACGAAATCCGTTTGCTGTGATTCTTGTTTTGTTGGAAAGCTCAGGATTATTAGATAGGGTATTTTGAAGTTGACCATACCCCGAGGTAGGAAAACTGAGGGATCTTGGGATTGTTTTCCATAAAGGCAAAGGATAATTTGGTCTGTGAGTTACATGCATGAAAGTGGTCTATTGTGTCATTTGAACCTAAGTCTTGAGCTAACTGTGGGACTTTTACAGGCCCAGTAAGAGCATTCTAAGCAAGAGTAAGTGCAAGCTTGGGAACACACTTCCTGAGCACTCAAGGGCAACCAAGAAGGAAACAAAAGGTTGGAAATTCTCAACTCCCTTTGTCAATTCCTAGCTTAGGCTAAGAACGACTAGTGATAGGAGTAAGCCAGGGCGGCGATAGGTATCAATCAAGTTGAAGACTACCTATGCACTCAAGTTCAAGATTAAACATAATCTCTTCGTGATGCGATAACCTTAAAGGAAAGAATCTAACATGGAACGATCAACTCACAGTGCAGAAATACACTCAAGTATACTTAACGACGTGATATCAGACAAGAGTATAAACACGGTAATCCATTAAAAAAAGAATTAAGTAACTGATGCAAAAGAACTCAGCAACGAGGTTGTACTTTGGGCAAAAATTGGGCTACTTAAATAGGCATATGAACCTTAGATCAGGACGGCACCTGGTAAGGGATAGACAAAGCCTTAGGTCTTCAGAGGCTAGCGTTAATCATACTGCTAGGTCTTGGGCCCAGTAGTTGAGCCACCACTCGCATTACCCTAGCTCGGAGACTAGCGAATCAGAGATGTCTCAAGGCATGGACAGACCTACAGGAAGTTCAGGAGTGCCATATCTGTATAGGGTGGAAGGCCCCTACAAGACGCAGTTGGAATACATTAGGACCAACTGATTAGGTGCTAGCATCTATGAGGACGGTCTGGGAAGATCAGTGGTCCAGATTAAAAACCCTAACCAGTCCATAGGACTAGAGCACCCAGCTGTCAAGTTTGAAAACGGAGCATACCTAGACAAGGAAGGGACAATATATGTAGTCACCAGTCACCCTGATAGGACAGATGAATTTGGGAACGTGATCTCAGAAGCGGATTTAGGTGACTTGGAGCAAGGAAACATGGGTGTAGAACCTAGAACCCCCAAAGGCAAATCTGTTCTCACTAGGATTATCACACCGGAGTGGATTCCTCAGGACAACAAGAGTATAGATCTGCTTCTGAACCGAGAGACTGACGAAGCTTTTTGGAGGTATAAATCTGATAGGCCAAATGATATAGGAACAATCATGATCTATGAGTTTAAAGATCCAGATAGCCCAGGTAGAGTGACCTACTTAGATCACGCTTCAGAGAGGATCTTTGTGGTTACAGAACATGATAGACATGCTTACACTTGGAAGGGTGAATTCGTTTTTCCCCAACCAAGATCGAATGTGTCCTATGGTCACCCTGGAGCTGGAACATCCCAAGCTCATGGAACTCAAAGAGACAGAAGTAGAGATAGGCCAGAAGTAAGCTTTGCCAACCCAGAGGGCAGAGAAAGAACGAGGACGGAAACAAACAGAGTAGAACCCGAGGTACTTAGAGCTCCCAGGAATCAAAGAAATGCAGATGAATTCCCTCTACCACGACCTAGAGAGCACACAAGGACTCTAAGACCGACTCAGCTAGTTAATTCCATGAAGAACTACTTCGATGGCACTGGAGATCCATACGATCATGTGGCTGAATTTAGGCAAGTCTTGAGAGCTGAACAAGTGGAGGATCTGTTCACGCAATACAATGCCTTTGGTCTAACCCTTAGGAACATTGCCCTGACATGGTTTCAGCCACTAAACGAGAGGCAGTTCAGGAGTATAGACCAACTCCTAGAGGCTTTCATTATTGAATTCTCTAAGAGTGGCATAAGACATAATACCTCCTCATTGATTCACAGCTTCAAGCAAACCCCTCAAGAGACCGTGAGACTTGCAGGAAGAAGATTCAGGCAATACTTAGAGAGATGCCCTATCCCTGAGTTACCCACGCCAGCTAAGCAAGTGGCTTTATTCTTGGATGGATTGCTAAGTACCAAATTTAGATCTTATGTGTACTTGAAGGACCCTAGGACTATAGAAGAGTGTGTACGCATGTGCATTGACATCGAGGATAACCTAGGGGAGGAGTTAGAGCTTTCCAAGATATACAAAGATTTAGATAGTGCCTCTAGCCTCTCGTCCACGCAATCCACATCAGTTGAGGAACTTGCAGAGAAAGTAGCTCAGAAACTAGGCGTCTCTAGCAAACAAATCCCAAGGTTTGCCCTTGTGAAAAGATGCTATACTTGTGGAGGTGACCACATGGCGAATGTATGTCCCATTATGGCTGAACCCCAAGCTAATCCTAGTAGCCAGTACTGCACCATAGAACGGAGATACACTAATCACACAGCACAAGACTGCCCATACAACAAGCAGGCGGTTAGGCAACCCTACCCTCAGCCATACCCTCAGCAGGGAAGATACCAGAATCAGTACCCACCGCAGCAGTATGCGAGGCCTCAACAAACCTACCAACCCTACCAAAACCAACAAAGGCCTCAGCCTGTGCTAGCACAACAACCCCCTGCTCCAGCTAATGTGATTTCGGTAAAGTATGCTGTTGCAGAAGAGAATTTGAATAGAGCTATAGTGCCGGTAACCCCATTGCTTTCCGAAAGTGATCCCAGCGACCATAGTTTTGATTCTACACATATTGATAGTCCTCAGGCTTACTACATGAAGTCCCCCGAACATGGTGAGTCCTACTATAGTGAAGAGCCAAATGAACCTAGTTGGGAGTCAGATTACACAAACGTCATGTATGCAAACCCTAACCCTAGACCTCAACCTAGCAAGTAAGACCCCCATTCCCTAGAGGACCATGCTACCGCTGTCAGGGAGATCATCTCATTCGTGACTGTCCCTTGCCTCCACCTACACAACCCCAGTCAGTAACGATCCAGGGCTATTGCCAGGAGTGTGGAAAGGAGCATCTCTTACGAGATTGTCCAAAGAATCCCAACAATATGCCAAAAATCACTCCCATTAACGTCATTGGGTTAGTAGTAGACTCTACAGGAAGCGTGATGTCCACTGCACCAGTACAGGTAGTCACTAGAGCTCAAGCATTGCAGCAAAACCAAGGGGTAGGCCAGGAAAAGAGCCCAGATGTTAGTGAAACAGAGAGCATGACAAAGAAGAGGACTACAGCTTGGAGAGATAGTCGTGAAAGAATGAAAAGACAATGGGCAAAAAAGATGAGTGAACTCGAGGAAAGCCTCAGAGAAACAAAGGCCAGGATAACTGAACTCACATCTCAAACTCCCTCTCACATTACCCCACCACCACCATTCCCATCTCCATCCGACCCACCACCTTCCAACCCATCTCACACAATTCCACCACCCCCAAGAGTAGGATCAGTCCTAACAGATCCCACTCCCGAGGACCTTAATATGATGCTTAAAGCATATCAGACCAAAATCCAAGAAGGGCCAAACGTAACTGATCATGAAAAGTGTTACCCTAGAGCAGAACTAGAGCTAGAACGAACTAAAATTTGTGCTAAGATGGTGGAATTGGCTCAGACCATGTTTGAAGCCAGTCGCCTATTTAACATCTCTAATTCAGCAAAGACACAGTTGCACTTTGATGGATTGTTAGAAAGAATAGAGAAGCTAATTGCACAATCAGAAAAGGAACCCGCCTCTGAACAAGAACAAGGCAAGTGAAAGGGCAGGTCTTCCTGCCCAGGAAGCCTATGTGCCTGAAGCCTATGTGCCTAACTCTACGGAGCCAGACACATCATCTTCTATGAATCGGTTCACACCAGAATTCCTACGAGAGATTCAAGAAGACAAATGGGCTAAGGAAAGTGAAGTCCCTCCTCCCATTGAACTTGTGGATGATGCACATGACCGATTCCCACAAGACATCCCATCCATTTATGAGGAGCAGGAGAGCACCCACTCTCAGGAAAGATTAGACTTTGAGTCTAACTCTCTACAAGAATTACCCCACTTCACAGGCCCATGGGAAGCTAAGTCCACATGTATGAGAGCACCCACGGTCATGGTACGAAATGAGGACTCAATCATACCTAGGAACACAGAGGTAGTGAAAAACACTAAAGTACAATGTAACCTCACCTTAGAAGAGCTACTCAAAGTGAGGCCAGAGCTATGGAAACACGTAGCCAAACAAGTACCAGAGATAGCAAAACCTCGTTCCCAGGTAGGATCTCATAGAACAGTGCCTGAAATACCATTGGATAAGATAAGAGATATGAGTGAAGGTGAAGAGGGAAACACTTATCTTCCCATTACACATCAAGGATACACAACCAAGGCAATTCTCGAATCAGGTGCAGGAGTTGCAATTGCTACCACTTCCCTATGGAAGCGTTGGGGCAAGCCAGCACTCAGGCCCACGAGGATGAAATTGCAGATGGCCGATGGTCACATAGAAAGACCCTTAGGCTTGCTAGAAGGAATAACTCTCACCACATGTGGTGTCGAGTTCGAGCACACATTCGCTATATGTGACTTTAGCAAAAATCATGCCTATGAGATGATTTTGGGAAGACCATTTATGCGACAGTTGCAAGTGGTACAGGATTGGGGAACCAATTCTTTGTACCTGCAACACTTAGGTGTTACGACCAAAGTGAATCTCAAAGATTACTCTCATAGAGATGTCCCTCCTATACAATGGAATCCCATCCATAGAGCCAAAGATGATACCGAATCGGTGCATTCCATAGGATCAAGATCCTCATGGATGCATGAAGACACCCACTTATGGATGTGCAAAGTAGCAGTAGAAGAAGAGAAGAGAGAAGAAGCCAGAGAGATAGGTGCAAAAGAAACACATAGATCAATTCAAGACCCAGCCTATGCACCTGTAGTATTTCCTGATGAAGAATTTGAACCCCACGGCTGGGCAGAAATCCTAGCAACAATGGATGTAGCCATCAATGAAGAACAATGGACACCTCACTATGATGAAGATGGCTATGACATTTCAGTCTTCTCCATAGAGCCAATCATGGGAGAGGTAGTGTTAGAAGAGTGTGAACCGAGCCCTGATGCATTTGAGGATGCAAGTGACTCCGATCTAGAGTCAATCATTATGGACCCACCTTTCGCATCAGATGAAGAATACTTCTATGAAGTAGAATTTCAGCCCCAGAGGCACGGAGAGCTTACAAATGATGTAAGGCTATCCACACATGTAACTCCTAAGGAAGAAGGAAAGAAAAGAAAGAAGAGAAAAGTCACACAAGCAGAGGAAGAATCTTTGTTTGAGGTCCCGGAAAATTTTAAGAAGTATGAGATAGATGATAGGAGAGTCATGATCAGAATGCCTAAACGAGAGGCGCAATCGGGGGAGGCCTATGATAACAAAGAGACCACCAAGAAAATAGTAGTAGCCCTAGAAGAAGGAGAAGAGAGATGCACATACATAGGCCATGACCTGATGGAAGACGAAGAGCACAAATTGATAGCCTTGCTAAGAGAATACAGAGATGTATTCGCTTGGAGTTACAAGGATTTGAAAGGAGTGGACCCTGACATATGCTCACACACTATCCCCATGACCTCAGATGCCAAACCCTCTAAGCAAAAGCCATATACATATAATGATAATTATGCTGCCAAGATCAAAGAGGAGATAGATAGACTGGTTGAAGCTGGATTTATCTATGAAATTGAGCACACTGAGTGGGTATCCCCCATCGTAGTGGTGCCCAAGAAAATGGAAAGTTGCGTGTATGCATTAACTTGAAGAAGGTTAATGCAGCCACAATTCGAGATAACTATCCGCTTCCTATCACAGAGCATCTCTTAGAAAGAGTAGCAGGCAAGGAAGTGTACAGCTTCCTTGATGGATTCTCTGGCTACAATCAAGTAGCCATTGCTCCAGAGGATCAACATAAGACGGCTTTTGCCACGGAGTGGGGCATATTTGCCTTTCGGGTAATGCCATTCGGGCTTACTAATGCACCTGCTACCTTTCAAAGATTGATGTGTCACGTATTTAAAGAGTTCCTAAGGAAGAACTTAGAAGTCTATGTTGATGATCTTTGTGCTCATTCCAACATTAGGCAAACCCATATTCCTGAACTCAGACAAATCTTTGACAAATGTAGAGAATATCAAGTCTGCCTGAACCCAGAAAAGTGCGTTTTTATGGTCAGGCAAGGCAAGATTCTAGGACACATAGTGTCAAAGAATGGCATATCCACTGATGAAGAGAAAGTGAGAGCTATTGCCGAGTTACCTAGGCCTAAGAATGTCAAGGAAGTACAAGCTTTCATGGGGCATTGTGGTTATTACCGACGGTTTATACACATGTATGCCATCATAGCAAAGTCTCTGTATGGACCTTTGACTAACTTTGAGTGGACTAATGAGTGTGAAAATTCCTTCAATGAGCTTAAACGGCGATTATGTTCAGCACCAATCTTAACCACACCAGATTGGAATAAGCCTTTCCATGTTCATGTGGATGCATCCAATTACGCTATTGGATGTGTACTCACACAACCTACTGGTGAAGGTAATATGGATCTCCCAATTGCCTATGCTAGTAGACAATTGAATGCAGCTGAACGAAATTACACCACTACTGAGAGAGAAGGCTTAGGCATGGTATATGCAGTTAAGAAATTTAGACATTATTTGCTTGCAAATAAATTTAAATTTTTTACTGATCACCAAGCTTTGTTATATCTCGTGAACAAACCATGCAATAAAGGAAGATTAGTAAGATGGTTTCTCTTACTAATGGAATATGATTTCGAGGTTGTGGTAAGGAAAGGGAAGACTCATTTGAGAGCAGATCATCTATCTAGGCTCACATCGGGAGAAGCCCCGCAAGGAGTGTGTAGCTCAATGATGAGTAGCACCTCCTTTAATGTCAATCCGGGAAGACGTGAGGATGGTATGAAGACCTCGAGCAAGTGGCGGCACAAGTGCGTGGGTGAGAAGCACACTAGCATGCACACACATACACACACACGCGCACACACGGCAAGACAAAGAGTGAGAATCAATGGAGCTTTTAGATTACTTTCAAAATGCTCTTACAAGTTCGTTTCAATTACAATCTAACCCCAAAAATGAGCTCTCTAGCTCTTTTTATAGTTTTTGACTAGGTTTTGGCCCTGTCCAGACCTAGTGTCCGGCCTAGTTAAAAATTAGGTTCCAGGGCCAATTTGAGGGCTCAAACGGAGTCTAAAAAATATGAAAATTGATATGTAGGTACTTCTAAGGCTCCTCAAGCTCAAGGACTCCTTGGCTTGCACAAAATGGAGCTACAAAAATATGAAATGGTATTTACAATGATTGTTAGTGATAAGAATCACTGTTAAAAGATGTAGATTTGGAAAAATTGAAGGGCCTATCTGCCAGATTTGCGTCGACTGCTTTGTCTACTTACTCCTTCACCTTGTTCTGACTCTCTCCGTTGGCTTCCTTGTCTAGTCAATCCTTGGGTGCCCTGGCTTCCTTGTCTAGTCAGTCCTTGGGTGCCCATACTGCTCTCAACACCCCCCCCTCTCTCGCGTCTGTCGTCCCTGATAGACCCTTGTTGCTGGGAGTGTTGGATGTAATATTCCACAACCTGAGTGGCAAGCTGATGTTCTTGTAAGCGTAGTCCTCTGGCCAAATCTGTCATCATACGATCCCAATCGATTGGTCCTGGAATGTCCGGATGTGGCAGACGTAACTGATCTGCATGGATCGCTTGTTCTACTGCGAATAGATGTAGCAAATGTGTGGGTCTGGGAATGAAAATTTCGGAATTGTATTCCCAAAATCCCGTAGAGAACATTTCCTCAAATGTCTGCTTGAAGCATGCGGGCAAGTACTTTATTCGTGCATGCCAAGCAAAGATGATAGTGACCGAGGGGGTTTGGCTCATGTCGTAGACTAGATCCTTGTTGCCTTGAGCGAATCCAGGGGCAGAGATGTATGGAGCTTGGACATTCCGAAAGGTTTTGAAGACAATGGTCATGAGCTCGAATATCTTCATACACATTTTCGCTGCTATATCAGGTACATTATTTAGGCGTGCGGACCAGTGCCGAATGGTTGATATCATGTAGGCTACGGTTGGAGGTCCTCGAGGTGGAGCAAAATATGGATAGTTAACCGAAGCCGAGCACTCTTTATTGTTGCGTACCTTGATTGCAAATGCTTGCCAGGATCTGCGACGTACCACTGGACAATAACATGGATTATACTTGATATAGAGTGGCATGGTAGCCCAGGTACTCATCATCTCTGGGTAATCGGTGAGTAAACGTGCACGCCAATTAGGTTGGAAAATCGAGCCAGCACGTGCATCGGTTGGTGAATCCCCTATCTCGAATTGAGTAGCGAATGTGGGCTCCTTCCCTGTATGTCTTTTGACTTCTGCATTATAATCATGTAGTAAGACAAAATAAGGCATGTATTGCGATTCTGATGTTGTGATTAACCGTTGATGGGATAATTGTTGAAAGTAGGAAGACCGAAGGACCGTTTCTTCCAGATTCGTGAGAGATTGCATTTGCACGGCCACACGATCATCATGTGTCTTACCCACTTTCTCGACCCTTCTGACCCAATCTGGAACTTGAATTTCTAACGTGTCTTGTCCTTCTTCTGTAGTTCGACCACCAGGCGTCGGCATAGGCTCGTATGGCTCTTCGTAGCTGTCTTCGACGGGGATTTCCACTACTGTTTCAGGTTCTGGTTCTTCAATGGGCGAGGGTGGTCGTTCATATGGTAAGAGGCGTGCTTGGAGTTCTGCCACCTGTTTCCGAAGGGTCTCCATTTCTTCTGTAGATTGTTGCAAGATTACCGGCTCCTGTTGAGCAGTGGGTACACTGGCTAACTGTTTCTTTAGATCGGCACATTCAGTCTCTAGTTTTTCATATGACTCCAGGAAATTTGCATGCTCCTCAAGTAAGATGCGGATGTCTTCTGATGGAACTGCTCTATATCTGGTAGGGCTAATGGTTGCTCCTACGGTTCCTTCCATAGCCGCTTCAAAGTTATCTTGGTTTTGTTGTTGAAGTCGTTTGTTCTCTTCTAGTGCTGCTGCCATATGCTTTCTTAGTAGCCCAATGTTGCGTCTGAGTGTAGCGTTAGATATCATTTGCGCTTGAAGCACTGTTTCTAGTTCCTTGACTGCTTGGTCATCTACAGTTGATGCCTTTGATTCCAATTCGGAGTGAGCCTGCTGTAATGTGGTATGCTCGTCTAGGAGCATCAGGTAGTCAGCTTCAAGAGTGGTGACTCTAGCTTGGAGACGTTGAGATTCTGCCTGGAGGGCAGCAGTGCGTTCTTCCAATTGATGGTAGTCTTGTTGTAGCTGATGTGCACACTGAAGTAATGTGTTGAACGTGCTATTTACATTATGAGATGCAAGGGGAAAAGTTTGAAATGCAGAGGAGGTGGGGTTGGGTAGGGGGGTAGTGAATGCTGTCTGTGCCAATGATGTGAGTGGTGAGGTGGGGGGCAGGGGAGGGGAAGGTGGGGAAATCGTGGGGAGAGGTGCTGTGGTTGGTGAAATGTCCATTGGGTCAGACAAGGTGGTGTGCAGGGGCTACCATGTAGGTGGGTATGGTAGGTGAAGTGAGTGTGGTGTTCGTGTAAATTGATGTCGTTGCGAACATCGGAGGAAGGTGCCTTTGAAACATTGGAGAGCGGAAGAACTGCTCCACAAAGGACGGGTATTGGGGTGGCGCGGTCAGGTTGAAAGAGGTGTGGGGACCAGATGGGAAGTGAGGGTCATGGAATGGAGGTACCCGTATTGGGGGATAGGTCGGGAAACACAGGGTGCCTTCTGTGGGTGCTGGGTTTCCAACTACACTTGTAATTATGGGATGGCCAGTCATGGGTTCAGAGGGTAGACGGGTCGAAGTGTACAAGGGATTGGTGACGAAGGAGAAGAGGGTGTCTTGTGAGGTGGGTTCTCGAAATGAGAATGATGTGAATGAGGATGGATTATAAGTGAAGGTAGAGGTGATGACTGTCGTTTCTTCCAAGGTGGGAGGTGGTGGTGGGGGCGGAGAAGGTGGTGATGGAGGATGCTGGGGTGAGATGGGTGATGTCTGAACGAAGGTTTCAGCGGAGAGGTCAGTGGTGGTTATGGGGGTGGCTGTGGTCTCAATGGGTACTTCTGGTTCTGTGACGGGTATCCTGATAGTCTTACCTGCTCGTGGTAACGTGTCCACTCTGCGTTTGTCATACCTTACGGACTGGCGGACTGCGGTGTGGACAGCCTCTGGAACTCCTAAAGAGTCTGACACTAATTTGAGGGTGTCAATGAAGTGTTGGTCCACCCCTTCATCTGATAGCATTTCTTGCATCAAAGCTTGACCTGATACCAGAGAGAGTTGATGTCTTTCTTGTACTGCTTTGATAGTGTCATATAGCCTTCGTAGTTGAGCTGTATATGCAGGTGCACCTACAAGTTCTGGCACTTCTTGTTGCTCCTCTTGTTGCTCTTGATCATACTCCTCCTCATCATCCTCCTGTTCTTCATCCTCGTCATCTTCTGCATCCACTTCAACAGGTGTGACAGGTGCTTGGGAGGTTGTGGCCTGCGTTTGTACATTCTCCGCTTGTTGTGCCTCTTCTGCCTCCAGCTCTACATCTTGTAATAGTTGTTCGAAGTCTTCATTAGTGAGTTCTTCCAAAGGTGCACCACTAGGAAATTCGAGATCCGTTGGGATGGGAGGGAATATCAAGGTGGAACCATCCGTGCTGCGTCTTGGAAGTCGGAGTGTGAATGGTCGGACTCTTCGGGGTGGCGGGGTGACGTCTGGTGTTAGGGTGGCTCCACGTGGTTGAGCACATGGGACTTGGACCGTGCCTCTCATCTTCTTAGAAGGGGGTCCAGTGGATGTCCTGCCTCGAAACTGCTCTACCCGATTCCACATCAGGGCTCGTTGGATTGGAATGTCATAAGCCAAACACCTATAAATGATTCTTGTCAGAGCACAGCAACCATATAAAACCTGTTTCCGCGGCCAGCGTTTGTGAGCTAAGTGTATCTGATCAATTATCCAGTGGGGTAGGTTGATGGTGAGGCTCTGTGTCTCTGCCAGATACAGGCTAAACCAAATCTTTTTGTGCGGCATGGTGAATCTATCCTGCGCCGGGAAAGCAAAGTGTTGCATGCACATGCGAAGGTGTATTGCAATATTAGGCGTCATGGATACCATGTCCTTGAGTTTGGTGAGACCTCGATTCTTCATGTAATCCGGTACTAGGGTTTCCTTTTCTGTAGGAATATGCATTCCGCGCATATCTAGAGCCTCTCTCACCAAATTGTTTGATAACCTGAACCTCTTGAGCTCATTCCCCTTTGTCAGAGATGGAATCACAAATGAGCTTGCACCTTTTGGGTTCTGATTTGGAGTCAAGGTGTTGATGAGATAGTAGCATCGCATGAAGTCAGGTTTTGGGAGTCGGGCACTGAAATAGGCACTCAATCCTGCTTTTTCCCGCATTTTTTAATTTCTCAAATTCTCTTGTAAAGAAATGGTATCTTCCTTGCTTTCCATTGTAGTCTAACTCTGATTCCCATAGGTACGTTCCTTCCCCCAAGGGTCCTGCTACCTCGGTAAACCAATGTGAAGTCTTTCCCACGGGCATGGTGTGGCCACGCGGAGGGTCCGCAATAGGTATGATTTTGACGGCCTGCAATTCTTCTGGTCTTTCAACTGTCTCAGGCAAAACGGGTAAACTGTCCAAGTCCACCACTTGCGGGTTTGTTTCTGTGTGAGAGCTAGTTCCTGCTGTCTCCGCCATGTTGAAAATGTCGCAGCTGATTCTGTGAGAATATATGAATAAACGTTAACATTGCAATGGACACAAAAATGACATGGTGTCCCTTGTTACAATATTAACTTAAAGTTCTGGAGTGGTTAGGAGTTAATAAGTGCTCGGTGCTGGTGTGTGTAGTTAGGAGTTAGGTAGACCTAAGGGCTAAGCGAAATGATGTGAATTAAGAGTGAAGCGGTTAGTAGGTGGTCATGGATTTACAATAGGGTCAGGGGGTTTGTTACAAGTCTTGGGCTGCCAAATGCAGTGGATGGGTTTTACTCGTGGTTCCGTAGAGATTCTCGAGAGCTTTATAGGTGTGTCAGCTTTAACCTGAGGCCTTTTAGGGGCCCATTTACAACTGATTCTGTTCGTGTTCATGTGCCTTGGTGTTGAAAATGAGTGGATGTAGGCTGTGCGAGTGAATGGATCATGCTGTGTAGGGTGTGTTCTTGGTGTAGCTATTTGAGCCCGCAAACAAGCCTTAGGCACCCAAATTTGTCTTGATTGTGGGCTAGCCTTCATCGACCTTTTGGGCACCCAAATAGATTTCACGTTAGCAGAAGAATTTCCGAAAGACTTCTTATTAGTGACGTGTTGTTGGTTACTAATAAGAGGCTTTGCCCGTGCGGTTGGCGTGGGTGCAACCGGGTGTTTGCCTTTTCGCACCCACACTTGGTTCACTTGTTGAGACATTCTGCTACGCAGGTTCTTTTGATGTCCGGCATAGGTAGTACTCTGCTTCTTCTGCCTTTGCTCCACCTTTGGTTGTTGCCTCCTTCTAGCCTTTGGAAAAGAAGGGAGTTCCGTTGCACCCTTGGCTCCTTCTTTGCAAATATCGTTCCTCTGCAACACAGGGTTTTGAACAAGAACAGCATGGTCATCTTCATGTGTACCCCTGGAAGGACCAGGAGTCTGTGCCTTTCCTAGTTCCTTGAGTGCTCCATTGTCTAATTCTACTGTAATTCGACTATGATTGACCCAAACCTGGAGAAGTCCACTTCTTAGGTTTACATTGACTGCTTGGTCATAGATCCAATCTTGACCCAAGACAAGAGGTTCAGTGAGATCCTCATCTTGACACACTAGTACTTTAACTGTCATTGCCTCATCATGAATGTAGAGGGGAAGTTCCACCTCGCCCATGCAAGGGGTTTCCACGCCTCCCAATCCTATGAGATATGCTTCCACAGGATTGACAGTTAACTGTAGCTCTTGACAGTAAGACACTCTAACAGCACTAGTGGCTGCACCTGAGTCAACCAAGGCTCTTACAGTCCTTGCACTCTTTCCTTGTCCTATATCTAGGGTTACGAAAGGACGTCGATCAGTTATCTTAGGTGAGCTGGTTCCTGCAACTTCACACATTGCCATATGATATCCTTGATCTGCATATTGTCCTAGGCTGCTCTCTACCTTGCCTTCGTAATTTCATCCTTCTGATGCGTTCTAAAGCTTCTGCTTGAGCTTCTTCTCTAATTCGCTTCTCTTCCTCTTTGCGTTTCTTAGCAGTGTTGAGTCGGCTGAGCATTTCCTCCGTTAGGGGTTCCTGATACAACTTGACTCTGCATCCGCTAATATAGTTAGGGAGAACATCACCCTCTAACGTGGCTAATTGTACTGCTCCACTCGTGGAGATCCTGTTGATAATCATTGGTCCGTGGCCTCTCTTTTCTAGCTTCCTCGCGTGTTGTTTTAGTGTATAGACTAAGACTAGATCTCCTGCTTTCAAGCCTTTATCCTTCACATGGGCATCGAAATATGCTTTCTGTCTCTTCTTGGCTGCATATATTCCTGCGGCGGCTCTCAGTCTTGTTTCTCCTAATCGTTCAAGGTCAAAGATCCTAGAGGAGAGCTCATGACCTGTCCATTCGTGCTCTTGTGCTACTCTCAATGTAGGAATCAGGAAGTCCAACGGTAGCACAGCGTTTTGGCCGAATACCATCTAAAAGGGGGTGGCTTGGAGTACCGTTTTATAGGCAACTCGGTATGCCCAAACAGCATGGTGTAGCTGTTTGTCCCAATCAGAGCGTTTAGTGTTCACTAATTTTGTCAGTACAGTGCATAAGATCTTATTAGTGCTCTCAGCCTGTCCATTAGCTTGAGGGTGATAGGGGGCAGACTTCTTGTGTATTACCAAGAATTCTTGGAGTAGATTTTCAATCACTTCATTTAAGAAATGAGTGCCTCTATCACTTACAAGCTCTATAGGTAGCCCGTATCTCGTGAATACATTCTCAAACAAGAATTTGGCAGTTGTTTGAGCATCGTTCTTTGTCGTGGCCTTTACCTCTACCCACTTGGTGAGATAATCTGTTGCAACAATGATGTATTCCGCATGAGAACCCTTGGCTGGGGGATTAATAGGACCTACGAAGTCTATTCCCCACTTAGAAAATGCACGTCCACCCATCATAGGTTTCAGTGGCATCTCATCTTTGCGTATAGGATACTGAGTCCTCTGACAGACATCACACCGTTTCACATAGGTATGTGCATCCATGTGAAGGGTAGGCCACCAAAAGCCCGCAAATAGGATTGCCTTGATCACCCGATCCGGTCCAAAGTGTCCTCCTGCTACACCTTGGTGAGCAGTTTCTAAGATCTTAAGATACTCACTTTCATGGACACACAGTCTCAGGTAACCATCCTTATCGCGCTTGTATAGATTATCACCAACGAGTGAATAATCCTGGGCTTCTTGTTCTAAACTCCTTTTCCTAGCTAGAGTCATGTTTGGAGGGAATGTGTTTGTCCTCAAGAATGATACTAGAGGTTCACTCCAATCTGGCACAATGGAGACTTGATAGAGAGTGGCATGTTCCACAGGTGGTTTAGTGCAACAGATTGGGCATTCCTTGCACAACTTTTGGACATCAGCTTCCATAGTTGGCCAATGTACTCCGAGTCTCTTTAGGGTCTGTAAAGTTCGTTGCTTTGAGTAGTGTTGCTCTAACGCACCTACATGTGCTAATTGCAACCATTTAGCGTACTCATCCTCTTCTACGCAACAAGCCAAGATCCCTTGATCTGTGTGCTTGTACATGCTTCCTGCCATGATGTGGTATTTTTGGGCTTTTACAACCTCTCTATTCCGTGTGTTTACCACTGGATGGTTAGGCCCGTATGTCAATACTGGTACCAATGGCTTAGCCCACTGTGGTACAACTTCCAAATTAAACAAGTAAGCATCAGGAAGGTCATCTGATACTCCTTGTGGGGCCTCTCCCGATGTGAGCCTAGAGAGATGATCAGCTCTCAAATGAGTCCTACCTTTCCTTACCACCACTTCAAAGTCATATTCCATGAGCAAGAGAAACCATCTTACTAATCTTCCTGTATTGCATGGCTTGTTTACAAGATATAACAATGCCTGATGATCAGTAAAAAATTTAAACTTATTTGCAAGCAAATAGTGTCTAAATTTCTTAACTGCATATACCATGCCTAATCCTTCTCGCTCTGTAGTGGTGTAATTCCGTTCAGCCGCATTCAATTGTCTACTGGCATAGGCAATTGGAAGATCCATATTACCTTCACCAGTAGGTTGTGCAAGCACACATCCAATGGCATAATTGGATGCATCCACATGAACATGGAATGGCTTATTCCAATCTGGTGTGGTCAAGATTGGTGCTGAACACAATCTTCGTTTAAGCTCCTGGAAGGAATTCTCACATTCATCCGTCCACTCAAAGTTTGTCAGAAGTCCGTACATGGGCTTTGCAATGACAGCATACATGTGTATAAATCGTCGATAATAACCACAATGCCCCATGAAAGCTTGTACTTCCTTGACATTCTTTGGCCTAGGTAGCTCTGCTATGGCTCTCACTTTTTCTTCGTCGGTAGATATGCCATTCTTTGACACTATGTGTCCTAGAATCTTGCCTTGCCTGACCATAAAAACGCACTTTTCCGGGTTCAGGCAAACTTGATATTCTCTACATTTGTCAAAGATTTGTCTGAGTTCAGGAATATGGGTTTGTCTAACATTGGAATGAGCACAAAGATCATCAACATAGACTTCTAAACTCTTCCTCAGGAACTCCTTAAACACATGGCACATCAGCCTCTGGAAGGTCGCGGGTGCATTGGTAAGCCCAAATGGCATTACTCTAAAAGCAAAAATGCCCCATTCTGTGGCAAAGGCTGTCTTATGCTGATCCTCTGGAGCTATGGCTACTTGATTGTAACCCGAAAACCCATCGAGGAAGCTGTACACTTCCTTGCCTGCTACTCTTTCTAAGAGATGTTCTGTGATAGGAAGTGGATAATTATCTCGAATTGTGGCTGCATTAACCTTTTTCAAGTTAATGCACACACGCAACTTGCCATTCTTCTTGGGCACCACTACGATGGGGGATACCCACTCAGTGTGCTCAATTTCATAAATAAATCCAGCTTCGACCAATCTATCTATCTCTTCTTTGATCTTAGCAGCGTAATTATCGTTATAAGTATAGGGCTTTTGCTTAGAGGGTTTGGCATCTGAAGTCATGGGAATGGTGTGTGAGCATACGTCAGGGTCAACACCTTTCAAATCCTTGTAACTCCAAGCGAATACATCTCTGTATTCTCTTAGCAAGGCAATCAATTCGTGCTCTTCTTCTTCTGTCAGGTCATGGCCTATATACGTGCATCTCTCCTCTCCTTCTTCTATGGCCACTACTATTTTCTTGGTAGTTTCTTTGTTATCATAGGCCTCTCCTGATTGTGCCTCTCGATTAGGCATTCTTATCATGACTCTCCTGTCATCTATCTCGTACTTCTTAAAATTTTCTGGGACCTCAAACAAAGATTCTTCCTCTTCTGGCGAGGTTTCTCTTTTTCTCCGTTTCTTTCCTTCTTCCTTCGGGGTCACATGTGTTGCTAATCTTACATCATTGGTCACTTCTCCATGCCTCTAGGGTTGACATTCTACTTCATGGAAGTATTCTTCATCTGATGCAAATGGTGGGTCCATAATGATTGACTCTAGATCGGAGTCACTTGCATCCTCAAATGCATCAGGGCTAGGTTCGCATTCTTCTAGAACTGCCTCTCCCATGATTGGCTCTATGGAGAAGACTGAAATATCATAGCCATCCTCATCACAGTGAGGTGTCCATTGTTCTTCGTTGATGGCTACGTCCATTGTTGCTAAGATTTCTGCCCAACCGTGAGGTTCAAATTCTTCGTCTGGAAAAACTACAGGTGCATAGGCTGGGTCTTGGATTGATCTATGGGTTTCTTTCGCACCTACCTCTCTGGCTTTCTCTCTCTTCTCTTCTTCTACTGCTACCTTGCACATCCATAAGTGGGTGTCTTCATGCATCCATGAGGATCCAGACCCTATGGAATGCACCGATTCTGTGTCATCTTTGGCTCTATGGATGGGATTCCATTGGATAGGAGGGACATCTCTGTGAGAAAAATCCTTGAGATTGACTTTGGTTGTAACACCCAAGTGTTGCAGATACAAAGAATTGGTTCCCCAATCCTGTACCACTTGCAACTGTCGCATGAATGGTCTTCCCAAAATCATCTCATAGGCATGATTTTTGCTGAAGTCACATATGGCAAATGTATGCTCAAACTCGACACCACAAGTGGTGAGAGTTATCCCTTCTAGCAATCCTAAGGGTCTCTCTATGTGACCATCGGCCATCTGCAATTTCATCCTCGTTGGCCTGAGTGTTGGCTTGCCCCAACGCTTCCATAAGGAGGTGGTGGCAATTGCAACTCCTGCACCTGAGTCCAAAATCGCCTTGGTGGTGTACTCCTGGTAGGTAATGGGAAGATAGGTGTTCCCTTCTTCACCTTCACACATATCTCCTATCTTATCCAAGGGAATTTATGGCACTGTCCTATGGGATCCTACCCGGGAACGTGGTTTTGCAATTTCAGTTACTTGACTAGCTACATATTTCCGCGCTTCTGGTCTATCCTTAGGCAGTTCTTTCAAAGTGGGATCGCGCTGCACCTTGGTGTTCTTTACTACCTCCGTGTTCCTTGATATGACTGAGTCATCGTTCCTTACCATGACTGTGGGTGATCTCATACATGTGGACTTTGCTTCCCATGGGCCTGTGAAGTGGGGTAGCTCTTGTATGGAATTAGACTCAAAGTCCAATCTCTCGTGAGACTGAGCACTCTCATGTTCCCCGTAAATAGATGGGATGTCTTGTGGGAATTGATCGTGTGCATCATCCACAAGTTCAAAAGGAGGGGCGACTTCACTTTCGTTATCCCATTTATCTTCTTGAATCTCTCGTAGGAAGTCTGGTGCAAACCGATTCATAGAAGAAGAAGTGTCTGGCTCCGTAGAATTAGGCGCATATGCAACCTGGGAAGGAGGGCTTATTCTATCGTTGGCTCTCTCCTCGTTCCCATAGATGGCTGGAGCACAAGCTTCTTGGGGAGGATTACTCATTCTATTACTTTTCCGAACAGGCTCATACGCTCTCTGAGAAGGAATGTGGGTCACCTGTGGAGGTACATAAGCTTTCGGGGGAGGCCCATCCGCCTTTTGGGGAGGAAGATAGGCTTCTTGAGGAGGCGCGTGGGCTTCCTGAAGAGGCTGGCTTATCCGTTCTCTTGCCCTATCCTTTCTTTGAGGGGCAGTTTCCTTCTCTGATTGTGCAATCAGCTTCTCTATTCTTTCCAGCAGTCCATCAAAGTGTAACTGCGTCTTAGCTGAACTAGAAATGTTAAATAGGCGGCTGGCCTCAAACATGGTCTGAGCCAATTCCACCATTTTGGCACAAATCTTAGTTCGTTCAAGCTCTAGCTCGGCTCTAGGGTAGCATTTTTCATGATCGGTTATGGTTGGCCCTTCTTGGATTCTGGCCTGATATGCTTTCAGCATCATATTTAGGTCTTCAGGAGTGGGGTCAGCTAGGACTGATCCTACTATAGGGGGTGGTGGGATTTGATGAGGCGGTGGGGAAGGTGGTGAGTTGGATGGAGATGGGAGTGGTGGAGGCGGGGTAATGTGAGAGGGAGTTGGAGCAGTGAGTTCAGTTATCCTCGCTTTGGTTTCTCTTATGCTTTCCTCAAGCTCACTCATCTTTTTAGCCCATTGTCTTTTCATTCTTTCTCGACTATCTTTCCACGCTCTAGTCCTTTTCTTTGTCACGCTCTCGGTTTCACTAGCCTCTGGGCCCTTTTCCTGGCTTGCCTCTTGGTTTTGCTGCAATGCCTGAGCTCTAGTAACCACCTGCCTGGTGCAGTGGAAGTGACACTTCCTGAGGAGCCTACAACCAAACCAATCACATTGATAGGAGTGATTTTTGGCATATTATTGGGGTTCTTTGGGCAATCTCGTAAAAGATGCTCTTTTCCACAATCTTGGCAAAAGCCTTGGATCGTCACGGGCTGATTTTGTGTAGGTGGAGGTAAGGGACAATCACGAATGAAGTGATCCCCCTGACATCGGTAGCATGGTCCTCTAGGAAAGGGTGGTCGTACCTGCCTAGGTTGAGGCCTAGGGTTGGGGTTTGCATACATGACGTTCGTGTAATCCGACTCCCAACTAGGTTCACTTGGTTCTTCACTATAGTAGGACTCACCATGTTCTGGAGACTGCATGTAGTAAGCCTGGGGCCTATCGACATGTGTAGAATCAAAGCTATGGTCACTCGGGTCACTTTCTGAGATCAATGGGGTTACTGGTACTATGGCCCTATTCAGGTTTTCTTCTGCCACAGCATACTTTACTGGAATCACGTTAGCGGGGTTTGGAGGCTGTTGAGCTAGCACCGGTTGGGGTCTCTGTTGGGCCTGATATGGTTGCTGATAGGTTTGTTGGGGTCTAGCATATTGTGGTGGTGGATTTTGGTTCTGGTATCGGCCTTGTTGGTAGGGCTGCGGATAGGGTTGCCTAACTGCCTGCTTGTTGTATGGGCAATCTTGTGCGGTGTGATTGGTGTATCTCCGTTCTATGGTGCAGTACTGGCTACTAGGGTTTACTTGGGGTTGAGCCATAATAGGGCAGACATTCGCCATATGGTCACCACCGCATGTATAGCATATTTTCACAGGGGCAAACCTTGGGATTTGTTTGCTAGTTACACCTAATTTCTGGGCCACTTTCTCTGCGAGTTCCTCAATTGATGTGGCTTGTGTGGAAGATTGACTAGATGCACTATCTGAATCTTTGTAAATTTTGGACAGCTCTAGCTCTTCTCCTAGGTTATCTTCAATGTCAATGCACATACGTACACACTCTTCTATAGTCCTAGGGTCTTTCAGATACACATAGGATCTCAATTTCGTACTCAGCAGTCCGTCAAGGAATAAGGCTACTTGTTTAGCAGATGTGGGTAGCTCCGAAATAGGGCACCTTTCAAGATATTGTCTAAATCTTCTTCCTGCAAGTCTCACAGTCTCTTGAGGGGTTTGTTTGAAGCTGTGAATCAATGAGGAGGTATTGTGTCTTATGCCGCTCTTAGAGAACTCTACAATGAATGCCTCTAGGAGTTGGTCTATGCTCTTGAACTGACGCTCATCTAATGGCTGAAACCATGTAAGTGCTGTGTTCCTAAGGGTTAGACCGAAGGCATTGTACTGCGTGAACAGATCTTCCACTTGTTCAGCTCTCAAGACTTGCTTGAACTCCGCCACATGATCATAGGGATCTCCTGTGCCGTCAAAGTAATTCTTCATGGACTTAACTAGCTGGGTGGGTCTCAAAGTTCTTGTGTGCTCTCTAGGCCTCGGCAGAGGGAATCCATCTACATTTCTTTGGTTCCTGTGGGCTCTATGCATCTCCGGTTCTACCCTATTCGTCTCTGTTCTCGTTCTTTCTCTGCCCACTGGGTTGGCAAAACTTACTTCTGGTCTATCTCTACTTCTCTCTCTTTGCGTACCATGAGCTTGGGAAGTTCCAGCCCCAGGGTGACCATAGGATACATTTGATCTTGGTTGAGGGAAAATAAATTCACCCTTCCAAGTGTAAGCATGCCTATCATTTTCTGTCACCACAAAGATCCGTTCTGAAGCATGATCTAAGTAGGTCACTCTGCCTGGGCTATCCGGATCCTTAAACTCATAGATCATGATATTTCCTATGTCTGTTGGCTGATTAGACTTATACCTCCAAAAGGCTTCCTCAGTTTCTCGATTGAGGAGCAACTCTATGCTCTTGTTGTCTTGGGGTACCCACTCAGGTGTGATAATCCTAGTGAGAACTGATTTACCTCGAGGGGTTCTAGGTTCCGCACCCATGTTCCCTTGTTCCAGGTCACCTAAGTCCGCTTCTGAGATTACATTCCCAAAGTCATCTGTCCTATCAGGGTGACTAGTGACTACATATATTGTTCCTTCTTTGTCCAGGTATGCACCATTTTCAAACTTGACAGCTGGGTGTTCTAGTCCAATGGATTGATCAGGGTTTTTAATCTGGACCACAGATCTTCCTAAGCCGTCCTCATAGATGCTAGCACCTAATCGGTTGGTCCTAAGGTACTCCAGCTGCGTTTTGTAAGGGCCTTCTACCCTGTACAGGTAAGGCACACCTGAACTTCCCGTGGGTCTGTCCATACCTTGAGACATCCCTGATTCACTGGTATCAGAGCTAGGGTAATGAGAGTGGTGACTCAACTACTGGGCCCAAGACCTTGCAGTGTGATTGACACTAGCCTCTGAAGACCTAAGGCTTTGTCTCTCTCTTACTAGGTGTCGTCCTGATCTAAGGTTCATATGCCTAACTGATTAGCCCAATTTTTTCCAGAGTACCACCTCGTTGCCGATCACTTGGTATCAGTCACTTGATTCTTTTTAGTTATTTATCGTGTTTAGGGTCTTGTCTGATATTACGTCGTCGGAATACTTGAGTGTTCTTCGTACTTTCAGGTTGATCGTTCCACGTTAGGTTCTTTCCTTTATGTTACCGACAGTACAGAGATTAGATTTTTATCTTGAACTTGAGTTTTTAGGTAGTCTTCAACTTGATAACTGCCTATCGTCGCTCTGACTTACTCCTACCTCTCGTCGTTCTTAGCCTAAGCTATGAATTGACAGAGGGGGTTAAAAGTGTCCAACCTTTTGTTTCTTGCTCGGTTGCCCTTGAGTGCCCAGGAAATGTATTCCCAAGCTCGCACTTACACTTGCTTAGAACGCCTCTCGATGCTCTGTAAGAGTTTCAAAGTTAGCTTTGAAATTTACATTCCAAGGACAGAATCAATTTTTCATTCATGTAGCACAAACACAAACTTGCATAGTGATTTTCAAGAAAACAATCCTAAGGACCCCTGACTTTGATTCCCCTGGGTATGGTCAACTTCAAAATACCCTATCTGAAAATCAATGCCTTATATTTATAAAAAACAGTTGAGGGCGTGTAGTATATGCTACGAGCTTTCCAACAAGCCCTAGAGCTCAAAAAATGGATCTCGTATGAAAAAGTTGTGACCGTTCAGGGTTCTAGGGTTACGACAGGGTTCAAACAGGATCACTGTGCAACAGGTTTTCCCCAAGTTGTTTTCCTAAGGCTTCCCCATGTGCTCAAGAGCATAATATTTGTGCCCAAAATTAGCCCAACTTTTCAATTAACAAACCCTAAAAAATTTGGCTAAAATTGGCTGTCAATCGCGATGGACAGGGCTGTCAATCGCGATGGACAGAGACTTCAGTCAATCGCGATGGACAGGGGTTGAGTCAATCGCGATGGACAGGCAGTCAATCGCGATGGACCGGGGTTCAGTCAATCGCGATGGACAGGCAGTCAATCGCGATGGACAGAGGCTTCAGTCAATCGCGATGGACCGGGGTTCAGTCAATCGCGATGGACAGGCAGTCAATCGCGATGGACAGAGGCTTCAGTCAATCGCGATGGACCGGGGTTCAGTCAATCGCGATGGACAGGCAGTCAATCGCGATGGACAGAGCTGTCAATCGCGATGGACAGAGCTGTCAATCGCGATGGACTGAAATTTTGCAAGATTTTCAAAAATTTTAGTGGGAATGTGGTGTGCAGGGTCTCTAGTCCACTGTAGTGCACTCAGATTTACCAACAAGTGAAAATTTCTGTCAATCGCGATGGACAGAAGGCGGCGACTGCGAGACAGTTTCGTCGAGTTCCGTACCTGCGCGGGAAGCTGGAGATGGTGATGTGACCTGTACCTGCAAGATAGCTCAAGAAACATGCAAAAACAGCACATGCAATCTCGCTCTCTCGCTCTCTCTCACAAGTGAAATGAGGGAAATGAGGTGGAGGTGGGGATATAGTCAAAAAACTGAAATTTTCGCGATGATGGAGATGGACGTGGGAGATGGTGATGATGATGATGGTGAAAAAAGTAAAAGAAAATCGATGAGAGTGAAGAAAATACCTACAACTCCAATGCGTCAACTCTACGTCTTACCATCACACGCTCGTCCTCAAAGCTCGATCCCCGGCAACGGCGCCAAAATTTGGTGTAGCTCAATGATGAGTAGCACCTCCTTTAATGTCAATCCGGGAAGACGTGAGGATGGTATGAAGACCTCGAGCAAGTGGCGGCACAAGTGCGTGGGTGAGAAGCACACTAGCATGCACACACATACACACACACGCGCACACACGGCAAGACAAAGAGTGAGAATCAATGGAGCTTTTAGATTACTTTCAAAATGCTCTTACAAGTTCGTTTCAATTACAATCTAACCCCAAAAATGAGCTCTCTAGCTCTTTTTATAGTTTTTGACTAGGTTTTGGCCCTGTCCAGACCTAGTGTCCGGCCTAGTTAAAAATTAGGTTCCAGGGCCAATTTGAGGGCTCAAACGGAGTCTAAAAAATATGAAAATTGATATGTAGGTACTTCTAAGGCTCCTCAAGCTCAAGGACTCCTTGGCTTGCACAAAATGGAGCTACAAAAATATGAAATGGTATTTACAATGATTGTTAGTGATAAGAATCACTGTTAAAAGATGTAGATTTGGAAAAATTGAAGGGCCTATCTGCCAGATTTGCGTCGACTGCTTTGTCTACTTACTCCTTCACCTTGTTCTGACTCTCTCCGTTGGCTTCCTTGTCTAGTCAATCCTTGGGTGCCTTGGCTTCCTTGTCTAGTCAGTCCTTGGGTGCCCATACTGCTCTCAACAGAGTGTCAGATGACCTTCCTGATGCTTACTTGTTTAATTTGGAATTGGTGCCACAGTGGGCTAAACCATTCGTGGCAGTATTGACATACGGGCCTAACCATCCAGTAATAAACACACAAGATAGGGAGGTAGTAAAAGCCCAAAAGTATCACATCATGGCAGGTAGTATGTACAAGCACATAGATCAAGGGATTTTGGCTTGTTGTGTGGAAGAGGATGAGTACGCTAAATGGTTGCAATTAGCACATGTAGGTGCATTAGAGCAACACTACTCAAAGCAACGAACCCTACAGACACTAAGGAGACTCGGAGTGCATTGGCCTACTATGGAGGCTGATGTCCAAAAGTTGTGCAAGGAATGCCCAATCTGTTGCACTAAACCACCTGTGGAACATGCCACTCTTTATCAAGTGTCCATAGTGCCAGATTGGAGTGAACCACTAGTATCCTTCTTAAGGACGAAAATAGTCCCTCCAGACATGACTCTGGCTAGGCAAAGGAGTTTAGAACAAGAAGCCCAGGATTATTCACTCATTGGTGATAATCTATACAAGCGTGGTAAAGATGGTTACCTGAGACTATGTGTGCATGAGAGTGAATATCTTAAGATCTTGGAAACTGCTCACCAAGGTGTAGCAGGAGGACACTTTGGACCAGATCGGGTGATCAAGGCAATACTAGTTGCGGGCTTCTGGTGGCCGACCCTTCACATGGATGCACATACCTATGTGAAACGGTGTGATGTCTGTCAGCGAACTCAGTATCCTATACGCAAAGACGAGATGCCACTGAAACCTATGATGGGTGGACGTGCATTCTCTAAGTGGGGAATAGACTTTGTAGGTCCTATTAATCCCCCAGCTAAGGGTTCCCACGCTGATATATCATTGTTGCCACGGACTATCTAACCAAGTGGGTAGAGGTAAAAGCCACAACGAAGAACGATGCTCAAACCACAGCTAAGTTTTTATTTGAGAATGTGTTTACTAGATACGGGCTACCTATAGAGCTAGTTAGTGATAGAGGCACTCACTTCTTGAATGAAGTTATTGAAAATCTGCTCCAAGAATTCTTGGTAGTACATAAGAAGTCTGCCCCCTATCACCCTCAAGCAAATGGCCAGGCCGAGAGCACCAATAAGATCCTATGCAATGTATTGACAAAATTAGTGAATAATACACGCTCTGATTGGGACAAACAGCTACACCATGCTGTTTGGGCATACCGGGTCGCCTACAAAACGGTACTCCAAGCCACCCCCTTTCAGATGGTATTTGGCCAAAACGCTGTGCTACCGTTGGACTTCTTAATACCTACATTGAAAGTAGCACAAGAACATGAATGGACGGGTCATGAACTCTCCTCTAGACTTTTTGACCTTGAACGATTAGGAGAAACAAGACTGAGAGCAGCTGTAGGGATATATGCAGCTAAGAAATGACAGAAGGCATACTTTGATGCCCATGTGAAGGACAAGGGCTTGAAGGCAGGAGATCTAGTTTTAGTCTACACTTTGAAACAACATGCGAGGAAACTGGAGAAGAGAGGCTACGGACCCATGATCATTAATAGAATCTCAACGAGTGGGGCGGTATAGCTAGCCACCTTAGAAGGTGATATTCTTCCGAGCTACATAAGCGGATGCAGGGTCAAGTTGTATCAGGAACCTCTCACAGAGGAAATGCTAAGTCGACTCAATACTGCTAAGAAACGCAAAGAAGAAGAAAAGCAAATTCGAGAAGAAGCCCAAGCAAAAGCCTTAGAGCGCATACGGAGAATGAAATTAAGAAGACAAGGTAGAGAGCAACCTGTGCCAGATGCATATGCAGATCAAGGATATCACGTGGCTATGTGTGAAGTTTCAGGTTTCAGCTCCCATACGATAATTGATCGACGTCCTTTTATAACCTTAGATATAGGACAAGGAAAGGGTGCAAGGACTGTAAGAGCCTTGATTGACTCAGGTGCAGCCACTAGTGCTGTTAAATTGTCTTACTGTCAAGAGTTAAAATTAACTGTCAATCCTATTGAAGCGTATCTCATAGGATTGGGAGGTGTGGAAACCCCTTGCATGGGCGAGGTGGAACTTCCCCTCTATGTTCCAGACGAAGTAATGATAGTCAAGGTACTAGTGTGTCAAGATGAGGACCTCACTGAGCCTCTTGTCTTGGGTCAGGACTGGATCTATGATCATGCAGTCAACCTACACCTAAGAAGTGGACTTCTTTAGGTATGGGTAAATCATAGTCGAATTACAGTTGAATTGGAAAATGAGGCACTCAAAGAATTAGGTAAGGCACGAACTCCTGGTCCTTCCAGGGGCGCACATGAAGTTGACAATGCTATTCTTGTCCAAAACTGTATGATGCAGAAAGAGGATTGTCTCAACAACGGAGTCAAGGATAAGAAGGCACTCCCTTCTATTCCAAAGGCCAGAGGGATGCAGCAACCAAAGGCAGATCGAATACAGAAGAAGCAGAACACTACCTATATTGGAGGCCAAAAAAAGGAGCAAAGCAGATTGTTTCAGCCAATGAAACAAGTATGGAGGCGAAAAGGCGAACACCCTGTTCCGACCAGGCCAAGCCCACGGCCAGAACCTCTTATTAGTAGTCAACAACACGACACTAATTAGAAGTCCTTCATAAATTCTTCTGCGAATGTGAAGTCTATTTGGGTACCCAAGAAGTCAATGACGGTCAGCCCACAATCACGACAAATCTAGGTGCCTAAGGCTTGCTTGCGGGCTCAAATAGCTACACCAAGGCCAAACCTTGTACAACATGTTTCACTCATGCGAACATCGGAGGCCCAGTCTTACACATCACGCACGAACACGTATTCTTCCATGCGCACAAGTAGAATCACTCGCAAATGGGTCCCTAAAAAGCCTTATTTTCAAGCAGATACTCCTATCAAACCTTCCAGAGTCTCCACAAAATCAAGATCAAAACCTATCCATTGCATTTGGCAACCTAAAACTTGTAATAAACCCCCGGACCCCAATTGTAAATCCATGTCCACCTACTAACTACTTCACTCTCACACCACATCATTCCGCTTAGCTCTTAGGTCTACCCAATTCCTAACTACACACACAAGCACCGAGCACTTACTAACCCCCTAACCTCTCCCGAACCTCATGTTAATGTTGTAACAGGGGACACAGTGTCATTTTTGTGTCCATTGCAATGTTAACATCTATTCATATATTCTCACAGAACCAGCTGCGAAGTTTTCATCATGGCTGAGGCGGCAGGAACTAGCTCTCAAACAGAAACGAGCCAGCAAGTGGTGGACTTAGGCAGTTTGCCCGTTTTGCCTGAGACAAATGAAAAACCAGAAGAATTGCAGGACATCAAAATCATACCTATTGCGGACCCTCCCAGTGGCCATACCATGCCCGTCGGAAAAGCTTCCCACTGGTTTAGTGAAGTGGCAGGACCCTTGGGAGAGGGAACATACCTATGGGAATCAGAGTTGGACTTCAATGGGAAGCAAGGTAAATACCATTTCTTTACAAGAGAATTCGAGAAGTTACAAAATGCAGAAGGTCTATGTTCGATATGGGAGAAGGCAGGATTGGATGCATATTTCAGCGCACGGCTCCCAAAGCCTGACTTCATGCGATGCTACTATCTCATCAACACCTTGACTCCAAACAAGAACCCAAAAGGTGCAAGCTCATTTGTGATTCCATCTCTGACAAAGGGGAATGAGCTCAAGAGGTTCAGGCTATCAAACAACTTGGTGAGAGAGGCTCTAGACATGCGTGGAATGCATATTCCAACAGAGAAGGAGACCCTAGTGCCTGATTACATGAAGAATCGAAGCCTCACCAAACTCAAGGACATGGTGTCCATGACACCTAATATTGCAATACACCTTCGCATGTGCATGCAACACTTTGCTTTTCCTGCACAAGATAGATTCACCATGCCGCCCAAAAAGATTTGGTTTAGTTTGTATCTGGCAGAGACACAGAGCCTCACCATCAACTTACCCCACTGGATAATTGATCAGATACACCTACCTCACAAACGATGGCCGCGGAAACAGGTTTTATATGGATGCTGTGGTCTGACGAGAATAATTTATAGGTGTTTGGCTTATGACATCCCTATTCAATGGGCCCTAATGTGGAATCGTGTAGAGCAATTTATGGGCAGGACATCCACTGGACCCCCTTCTAAGAAGATGAGAGGCACTGTCCAAGTCCCATGTGCTCAACCACGAGCCACCCTAACACCAGACGTCACCCCTCCACCCCGAAGAGTCCGACCATTCACACTCCGGCTTCCAAGATGCAGCACCGATGGGCCTAACTTGATATTTCCTCCAGTCCCAACAGATCTTGAATTTCCTAGTGGTGCACCTTTGGAAGAACTCACGAATGAAGACTTCGAACAATTATTACAAGATGTAGAGCTGGAGGCAGTTGAAGTGGATGAAGAGGATGATGAAGATGAAGAACAGGAGGAAGATGAGGAGGATTATGATCAAGAGCACCATGATGAGCAACAAGAAGTGCCAGAACTTGTAGGTGTACCTGCATATACAACTCAACTACAAAGGTTATACGACACAATCAAAGCAGTACAAGAAAGGCATCAACTCTCTCTTGTATCAGGTCAAGCTTTGATGCAAGAAATGCTATCAGATGATGGGGTGGATCAACATTTCATTGACACCCTCAAATTAGTGTCAGAATCTTTAGGAGTTCCGGAGGCTGTCCACACAGCAGTCCGCCAGTCCGTGAGGTATGACAAACGCAGAGTTGACACATTACCACGAGCAGGTAAGACTATCAGGATACCCGTCACAGAACAAGAAGTACCCATTGAAACCACAGCTACCCCCACCACCACCATTGACCTCTCTGCTGAAACCTTCGTTCAGACATCACCCATCTCACCCCAGCATCCCCCATCACCACCTTCTCCACCCCCACCACCACCTCCCACCATGGAAGAAACTACAGTCATCACCTCTACCTTCACTTATAACCCATCCTCATTCACATCATTCTCATTTCGAGAACCCACCTCACAAGACACCCTCTTCTCTTTCGTAATCCAATCCCTTGTACACTTCAACCCTTCTATCCTCCGAACCCATAACTGGCCATCCCATAATCCCAAATGTGGTTGGAAACCCGGCACCCACAGAAGGCACCCTCTATTTCCCAGCCTATCCCCCAATACGGGTACCTCCATTCCATGACCCTCCCTTCCCATCTGGCCCCTACACCTCTTTCAACCTAACCTCGCCACCCCAATACCCGTCCTTTGTGGAGCAGATCATCCGCTCTCCAATGTTTCAGAGGCACATTTCCCCGATGTTCGCAACGACATCAATTTACACGAACACCACACTCACTTCACCTACCATACCCACCTACATGGTAGCCCCTATACACACCACTCTGTCTGACCCAATGGACATTTCACCCACCACAACACCTCTCCCCACAATTCCACCCTCCCCCCTTCCACTACCCCCCACCTCACCACTCACCACATCATTGGCACACACAGCATTCACTACCTCCCTCCCTAATCCCACCTCCCGTGCATTTCAAACTCTTCCCCTTGCATCTCATAATGTAAATAGCACGTTCAACACATTACTTGAGTGTGCACATCAACTACAACAAGAATACCATCAATTGGAAGAACGCACTACGGCCCTCCAGGCAGAATCTCAGCGTCTGCAAGCTAGAGTCACCACTCTTGAAGCTGATTACCAAACGCTCCTAACCGAGCATACCACCTTACAGCAGGCTCACTCCGAATTGGAATCAAAGACATCAACAGTAGATGATCAAGCAGTCAAGGAACTAGAAACAGTGCTCCAAGCGCAAATGATATCTAATGCTACACTCAGACGCAACCTTGGGCTATTAAGGAAGCATATGGCAGCAACACTAGAAGAGAACAAGAGGCTTCAACAACAAAACCAAGACAACTTTGAAGCGGCTATGGAAGGAACTGCAGGAGCAACCATTAGCCCTACCAAGTATAGAGCAGTCCCATCGGAAGACATTCACATCTTACTTGAGGAGCATGCAAATTTCTTGGAGTCATATGAAAAGTTAGAGACTGAATGTGCAGACCTAAAGAAAAAGATAGCTAGTGCCCCCACAGCTCAACAGGAGCCGGTAATCTTGCAACACTCTACAGAAGAAGTAGAGACCCTCCGGAAACAGGTGGCAGAACTCCAAGCACGCCTCTTACCATATGAAAGGCCACCCTCACCCACTGAAGAACCAGAACCTGAAACAGTAGTGGAAATCCCCGTCGATGACAGCTATGAAGAGCCGTACGAGCCATTGCCAACACCCGGTGGTCGGACTACAGAGGAAGGACAGGACACTTTAGAAATTCAAGTTCCAGATTGGGTCAAAAGGGTCGAGAAAGTGGGTAAGACACATGATGATCGCGTTGCCGTGCAAATGCAATCTCTCACAAATCTGGAAGAAACTGTCCTTCGGTCTTCTTACTTTCAGAACCTATCCCACCAACGGTTAATCACAACATCAGAGTCGCAATGCATGCCTTATTTTGTCTTGTTACATGATTATAATGCAGAAGTCAAACGACATACAGGGAAGGAGCCCACATTCGCCACTCAATTTGAGCTAAAGGATTTACCGACAGATGCACGTGCTCGCTCGATCTTCCAGCCTAATTGGCGTGCACGTCTACTAACCGATTACCCAGAGATGATGAGCACCTGGGCAACCATGCCACTGTATATCAAGTATAATCCATGCTATTGCCCAGTGGTGCGTCTTGGCAAGCATTTGCGATCAAGGTACGCAACAATAAAGAATGCTCGGCCTATCCATATTTTGCTCCACCTCGAGGGACCCCAACCGTAGCCTACATGATATCAACAATTCGGCACTGGTCTACACGTCTGAATAATGTACCCGACATAGCAGCGAAAATGTGTATGAAAATATTCGAGCTCATGACCATTGTCTTCAAAACCTTTCGGATGGTACAAGCTCCATACATCTCTGCCCCTGGATTCTCTCAAGGTAACAAGGATTTAGTCTACGACATGAGCCAGACTCCCTCGATCACTATAATCTTTGCCTGGCATGCACGAATAAAGTACTTACCCGCATGCTTCAAGCAGACATTTGAGGAAATGTTCTCTACGGGATTCTGGGAATATCATTCGGAAATTTTCATTCCCAGACCAACACATTTGCTACATCTATTCGCAGTAGAACAAGCCATCCATGCAGATCAGTTACGTCTACCACATCCGGAAATTCTAGGACCAATTGATTGGGATCGCATGATGACAGACTTGGCCAGAGGACTACGCATACAAGAACATTAGCTTGCCACTGAAGTTGTGGAATATTACATCCAACACTCCCAGCAACAAGGGTCTGTCAGGGACGACAGACGCGAGAGAGGGGGGGGGTGTTGAGAGTAGTATGGGCACCCAAGGACTGAGGAGACAAGGAAGCCAGCGGAGAGAGTCAGAGCAAGGCGAAGGATTAAGTAGACAAAGCAGTCGACGCAGATCTGGCAGATAGGCCTTCAAATTTTTCCAAAACAACATCTTTATAATAGTGATTTTTATCACTAACCATCATTGTAAATATCATTTCATATTTTTGTAGCTCCATTTTGTGCAAGCCAAGGAGTCCTTGAGCTTGAGGAGCTTTAGAAGTACTTACTTGTCAGTTTTCACATTTTTTAGACTTCGTTTGAACCTCCAAATAGGGTAGAGAACCTAATTTTTAACTAGGCCGGACACTAGGTCTGGACAAGGCCAAAACCTAGTCAAAAACTATAAAAAGAGCTAGAGAGCTCATTTTTGGGGTTAGCTTGTAAGTGATTTGAACTTGTAAGAGCTTTTTGGAAGTAATCTAAGAACTCCATTGCTTCTCACTCTTTGTCTTACTGTGTGCGCGCGTGTGTGTGTATGTGTGTGCATGTTGGTGTGCTTCTCACTCACGCACTTGTGCCTTCACTTGCTCGAGGTCTTCATACCATCCTCACGTCTTCCCGGATTGACATTAAAGGAGGTGTTACTCATCACTGAGCTACAACAATACAACCAAAAACTTTCATATGTGATAAGTTTGGCTTTTTACCTGTGAACTTCTCTTTAGGTGTAACTTGATGTACAACGTTTGCCCAATAACGTTTGCCCAATAACGTTTGCCCAATAACAATGAGGCATATTCTTCTGAGCCACTACGTTTGCCACTACGTTTGCCACTATTTTTGGTGTCACTACGTTTGCCCAATAACAATGAGGCATATTCTTCTCAGCCACCAAGGCTCTTTCTATTTCTTCAATATGTCTATTTTTGTGTTCAGGTATGCCATTCTATTGTGGCATCTACCCGCATGAAAATTGACGTCGAATTCCATGACTTTTTAGAAAGTTGTTGAACTCATTTGACATATATTCACCTCCTCAATTAGATTTTAATGTCTGAATATACTTCCCTATCTGCTTTTCCCCCACAGCTTTAAAATTATGGAAGTGAGTGAATGTGTTGACCTAAGCTTCAACTTAGGGACTTGCGGCGACAGAGACTATACCTCCATCTCCTCTCAAGTGCATATAGTGGGGATACACGCTTTTAAATATCAATCCAAAGAGTATACAAACCTAGCCGAGTGTATGAGGACATGCAATCATGTAATGGTCAATGCAAGTGGATAACTCAAGGATGTAAGCAAGACTAATACTTATCCAAACGAGCTTCAACTGTCGGTTATGGCGAAACGATACTTGGTGCAGCAGCCGTCAGTATTTTGGACTTTTCTCCCAGCTCCGAACTCCAAATATAGCGAATAGCATATGCGTTTCGAAGCTCTCGAGAAGACGCATCCAATGGCAGTGGTTTCACTCAATTCTGACGCTCCTACTTCAAGTTATGGGCAAAATACTGAGTCGCGGGAAATCTTTCCTACACTTCAGCACTTCCTACACCTCGCACACACATTACCTACAGCAAATAATCACTCTCATGGATAGACAACACTCACAAGCACTCTTTCCAAGCAATACACATGCACACAAGCTCACGAAGAAGAAGATACAGAGTGAAGAAGACACAAATTCGAAATTCTGATCTCTCTATTCTCACAATGGCAAAAAGTCCTTACAATGAGTCAGATTTTGACTTATATACTAGTGCCCTAAAATTGGTCCTTTCACATTAGTGACCGGCACTTTTATTCTCTAAGAGCTAATTTCCTACTATTTTACATGGATAAGCTTCTATTCTTCTATGGGAATGCATCTAGAGGACTACTCTAGTGCCTTTACAAGGGAAATATGTTACAAAAATGAATATGTTACAAAAATCTCTGGTCCAAATCGGAAAAATTTTGGGGCCCGTCTTTTTCTCTGCTTTGTGCACTCTTTGGCTCTGCAACACTCTCCCCCTCTTCGCCTCTGTCGTCCCTTGACAGACTTCGCTTCCTTTGACAGACTTTGCTTCGCGCACGCGCCCTGTGGTCAGTATTGTCTGCAGTTAAACAGACATGCAGATTCGATGGCCTTCTTGATTCAAGCTCTACAACTCGAGAGCCTGACGTAGTCGCCTTGCCTGTTGACTTGGGTTGCCACGCACGCCACCAGTGACTAGGAATGTGCTATTCTTAGTCACCCTCTTCAACTTTTCAGCCTCTACCCCTTTCTAACTTTTGGCCCTACTTTGATGTTTGAAAAATCCACTCCTCTGGACCCTGGGGTTTAGCTTTGTAGCCTGGTGCGTGCCCCTGCGGGGCTCTGTGCAGAGATGGGTGTTGCGCCCCTGCGGGGCTTCCTGCAGAGATGTATCTTTACATTTGTCTGATCTTCAAATTGTCTTTTAGTGAAGCTGTTTCTTTCGTTGCTTTCTCTTTTTCCTCTTTTTACTCGTCTCGCCCTCAACACTGCCCCCCTCCTGAACTCTGTCGTCCCCGACAGGCTTTGATAAGCGCCGGGCATATGTTCTGTATACTTGTTGCTCTGTATCGTTTAGCAGATTAGCTTCACGTATCATGATCTGTTTCCATTGTTCCGCTTTGACTCCATCGTTGGGCGGTTGTCTATGATCTGCGAAGAAGCTCAGTTCGTATGCCACAAGTCTGGCATTCAGATTGGATGACATCTTTAAAAATATCTCTGAATCGATTTCAAAAAATCCAGTAAAAAACGCTTCTTCGAATGTCTGCATATATGGACTTGGCAAAAACATGATTCTAGAATAGTATGCCATTATTGTGGGGCGGCTCGGCATTACTGATAGATCAAAAATTAGTACATCTGTGCCTTGATTAATGCCGATGAAGTTCAAAAATGTGTATGCCGCATGTTTGAAGACTTTCAAAACTGTAAGTAGCATACTAAGTATTTTATTTGCCATTTTAACTGCTAAATCTGGTACTGTCGCATAGTTGTGTAGCCAAAATTCTATTGTTTTGATCATGTAATCCTCGGTTGGCAAATAATTATGCGGTGGGCTCGGTAGCATCGGATAGTTTAGCCACTGTTTATTAATGTTGCCGCTGCGTTGTAAAGCCAAAAATTCCGTTGGCTCCCTTCTTCGTGGTATTGGGCAAAATGAAGGGTTTACCTGGAATAAATAAGGTGCGGCTTCCCAATGCACCCGAAGTGTGGGATGTTTCTCCAAAAACTTTCTCCTCCACACTGGCTGTGCTGCTTCAAACTCGGCTTGAGTGTATGTGAATGTATCATGTTTGAAATTAAGCTGCACATCTGGACTTTTCTTGGTTGTCTGCTTAATGTACCTTCTCGTCTTCTCTTTCAATAATCCGTACGGGATATTGAAAGGCTTCATGATCTTGTCCAGGTCTTTGCCTTTGATCTTTGCTTCCTTCATAACCTTGATAACTTCATTTTCAAAACTTTCCGTCAACCGGGACACCACTAGTGCCCGTTCCTTCTGACTTAGTTCTGCAGTGTATGGCATTGGATGATCATCATGCATATCCGCCATCTGCTCATGCATTGGAGAATGATAGATCGGTTGAGATAGAGGGCTTACCTCTACCTCGTCAGTAGGATGTTCTTTTTCTGGCACTACTGGTGTCCCGATCGGTTCTTTCTCTTTGATTTGAATCTTTAATTTTTCTATGCATTCATCCTTCTCTTTTATGTCTTGCAGGGCTGCTCTGAGTGCTTCTTTAGCGGCTAACAATTCATTGCCCACTTCAGCGACATTATCCATGTTTTCACTGTAACTTGCTGCAAGTTTCCCATGTGCTATATTTAATTGCTTTGTGAGTTCACATATTTCTTGACTGTGCTTCTGTTCTGATGCTTCTCGTACAGCGCGCTCTTGTCTCAGCAGATCTTCATATTGTGCAATCTGCTCTCTCAATTCTTTTTCTTTGGTATCCGAGGTCTCTGGTTGCTCGATCGGCTGATCATATAATAATGACTTCATTAATTCTTTATTTCTGTTGCGTAAATTGTCATTCTCCTCCATATACACCTTCAACTGTGTCTCAAGCATAGTGCTTCTTGCCTTCATTCGTGCTTTGTCAGCCTCGCTTGTATCATATAATCTTTGGAGAGTTTCTAGCTGTGATTGTAGCTGATGGTGCTGAGCGATTAACGATTCATATTGCCTTTTATTTTCAAGCAACACAGTGGTTTTGGCCGTTAACTCCTTCTGTGCCTGGATGAGTTGTGATGACAGTTGTTCGCTCATTATTTGGAACTGACTTCTTTCCCTCATGGCCTTGTCATATTCTGTGTCGATATCCATCATCTGTTGTTGAGTGTCCATGGCCGTCTGAATCATCTGTTTGACTACAGGCTTCAACTGTGTCACATCAACATTCAACCATGTTGTTGGTATACTTGGTGCTTCACCTGTATTTACATCTTTACCTTGAGCGATATGTAAAGTGGTATCATGGGGCTGCCTAATCTGAAGTTGAATGCTTGGCTCAGCCACCATGTCTCCTTTGTTTCCTTGAGGTGTATCCTCTGGCACCTCGATTATAATTTGTTCTTTATTTTGTAGCTCCTCCGCTTCCTTTCTTACTGGGGTTCGTTCTTCCTCTTTGATAGGTGGTTTTACGTATGTCTCACTGACTGGAGCTTCTTTGATGTTGATTTTTGTAGTGTCATTCAACTGAATGACATGCTCAGGGTCATCGACCTTCTCAATTTCTTTATCCGTCGCTTGGTTGTCTGGCGTCACTTCCATTTGATTGATTTCTGGTCCTTCGTCTTCCTGAGTCTCTGTCCTGATATCAGTATCTAGGGTATCTTTCTCAGGACTGGATTCCATGTCGGTACTGGAATCATCTATGCCCAGCTCTTTGTATCTTCCAACCTGTTTTGGTGTTCTTTCGGTGCTTTGCTGCTGTTTAGCTTGACTTGCTTGTCTATAATGATGTCCTTGGACATGAAGATTCACCTGCCCTCGCATATATTGGTGTGTTTCTTCGAGGGCGGCGGAAAGATCTCTCTTGGTTATCGGCATTTGTACTATCGGTATTGTTGGCAATATATGTGTCCTTTTTGATTGAGGTGTAGCCTGAGCTTCCTCCTCCCGTAGGCGTTTTGTACCTCTCATTTGTGGCTGAGAACTGGTTCCTGCCTCTTCAATGCTTGTAGTAATTTTCTTCTTTTTGGGAACTGTGGCGGATTTCACATATTTAGCTAATCCTTCGGAGGTAGGCATATCCCTTAAACAGTTCTTCATGTCTAACGCTTCATATATCAATAATGTCAATGCAGAACTACCATTCAAAAACTTTTTCTTGCCCCACTTTTTCTGGGCTTCAAATAATCTTTCTTGAACATAACCTGTCAGATTTACCTTGTTGCCTATCTGTCTCATGGCATGAGATAGTAATTGAACTATTATCTTCTGAGGAGCTGTATACCTGTGCATGCTTGGGAAACAAAAGTGTTGATGCACCAATCGAACAGCATCTTCTAAGTCAATTCGGTTTATATCAAAAAATGATTTCTTCTTGGGATCATGGCACTCGTCCTTAACATTAGTAATGCCCTCTTGATTCCATCCAAAAGCTTTATTGATCAATTCATGCGTGAATTGAATCGTTTTCCATCTGCCTACTTTATCCAATACCTGTGCTTCTGGAATTGATATCTTTGTTGCCGCAGGCTGCATAGTATTCATGACTTGTGTACATCTTTGGAAGTCTGGAACATAAATAGGCAATTTGAGAAATGCCTCTAATCCTGCCTGGGTCCATACATCTTCAATATGTGGTAGCCCTTGTATTATCGTTTTGAAATCTTGTGACATGATAGGGAAGCAATGATCCCTGTCCATAATTTTTATTGTTGCCATGAAGATGAGATCTGACACTGGTTGGTCATCCCGGAACCAGTGACCTCTTGCTTTTGTAATTGAGTCGAGCGGGAAAAGCTGGACTTCTTCCTCTTGTGTGGCTTCAGAATTGGTAGACGACATCTGCACTCAATATAGAGGGTGAATTAGTGGCCATATATGATCAGGAATCCTCCTTTATTTCTCGTAAGCTCGATCTTGCTCCGAGTGAATAGTGTCGTCCCTTTCCCGTGGGTGTGAGAAAGGTAATACCTGGATTGTTACATTTTTGGATATTTTTATATTTTCATCTGAAAGGAAAACAGAAAAGTTAGTTCATAGCCGAAGCGGTTATTATTTTTAGAGTATTCTTGTTGGTGTATTTACAAGTGCTCTCCTATGTCCAAAGGGAGAATGTGCTTGACTATTTCGAATTAGAAGAAGATTGTGCCGAATGCTTGGCCTTGTAATGTGGCCCTATCGTGCATACTTTGGGTATTGATAGCTCCGCATGTGTGCAATTGGAAGTAGTTGTTTGCTTTGTGCCTCCTATCTTGTCTTTCGGTACCCAAATTTGGTTCACTCTTTGGGGACGTATTTCCTTCGGAACCTTCGTGATAAATGTGATTCTTCCCTTATAGTGCGTTTGCTCTGTCTGCTTTTGGAATTTCGGTCTTCCTTGAGTTGCAGCTGCAGACTCCTTCTTTCTCCAATAGGTCCTCTTTCTTGGCTGGTGTGCTTGTGGACCATGTTGATGGTGATTGCCCTTATAAGGATGTTCGATCGGCTTTGAAGTACATGCCTTTGGGATCCATATTTGTGTTCGATCCGGTTGTGCAGTTGTCACGTTCTTCGGAACCCAAATGCTCTTGAGTCGAGGCTGACTGTAGTGCGCAAAATCTTTAGTCTTCTTATTCGATTGGACACACTGATGTCGATGACTGGTCTGTTGCTGAAGATATGCCTTCTTTTGATCCTTCCTTATCCAAGCTAGTGTAGAAAGTGGAATGGGGTATACTCTGATGGGTGTAGACTTTAATTCCTTCAAAGGAATATTCTCTTTTGTGCATTGTGTGTCACTGGGCTTGATTGCAGGTTCATGTGCACTCTTGTGACTCTCAACACTTAAATATGGAATGCACACAGAGTTCAATGTAGGACTTGAAGAAGAGGTTTCTGAAGTGCTAGTGAGCAGACAATCATGACTTTGTTCATTGGAATGAACTTCTGGCTCTATAATAGCGGCTTTGAGTGGTCGTTCGTCTAGCAGACTAAACACTTCACGAGGTCCTATCCTGGCCGAGATATATCCTAAAGCCAATTGGATGGTTACCTCATATTCATATATCCAATCTTGCCCTAACACCACATCTTCAAGTAAATCTTGATCCTGGCACACTAAAAGTCTTTGCTCCATAGTATTGTTCCCCATATGCAAAGGTAGAGTGATCTCACCTATGCATTGAGTAACTTTTCCTCCTATTCCAATTAGCTGTGCCTTCGATGGGCGTAATTCCTCTCTAAGTTTCTGAGACAAAGAAATTCTAATACAGCTTATTGCTGCTCCTGTGTCAATAAGAGCATCCACTAAGTGGTACTCTTTCCGTCCTGCTCCCAGATTCAAATAAGGTTGTCTTCCTTGTTGTCCAGAGTTCTCTGTGGCTCTAAGATTAGCCATGGGGATGAGTTCTTCTCCTACTCTATATCTCTCGTCTCTTTCTCTCATCCACTCTTTCCGTTTTTTGATACGTTCTAGGGCTTCCTGTCTAGCTTCTTCTCTTATCCTTTCTTCCTCCATTCGTCTATTCTTGCCTTTGATTAATCGAGCCATTGTTTCCTCTGTCAATGGTTCTAGATATTTTTTTACTCGACATCCACTGATGTAGTTTGGCAATACGTCTCCATCTAAGGTTGCGAGGTTGATGGCTCCACTTGTGGATATGCGATTGATGATCAATGGGCCATATCCTCTCTTTTGCAGTTTCTTAGCATGTTGCTTCAAAGTGTACACCAAAACTAAATCTCCTTCCTTCAAATTCTTTTCCTTGATGTGAGCATCAAAGTAGGCTTTTTGTCGCCTTTTAGCAGCATAAATGCCTGCTACTGCTTGTAACCTAGTTTCATGAAGTTTTTCTATTTGGTCCAATTGAGCTGATAGTTCATGTCCCTTCCACTCGTAAGTAGTTGCTACTCTGAGGGTGGGAATTAAGAAATCAATTGGCAAAATAGCATTTTGTCCATATACTAAGTTAAAAGGTGTGGTGCCTATGGCGGTTTTGTAAGCTACTCGAAATGCCCATAAAGCATGATGTAACTGCTTATCCCAATCCGTCCTTCCTGCGTTAACAATTTTTGTGAGAACTGTACACAAAATTTTATTCGAACTCTCCGCTTGTCCATTGGCTTGTGGGTGATAAGGAGCTGATTTCTTATGAATTACCAAGAATTCATTCAGCAAGGCTTCGATGACTTCATTCACAAAATGCGTACCTCTATCACTCACAATTTCTATTGGTAGTCCAAATCTAGTGAAAACATTCTCAAAGAGAAACTTGGCCGTAGTTCTCGCGTCATTTTTCTTGGTTGCTTTCGCTTCAACCCATTTGGTTAGATAGTCCGTGGCTACAATTATATACTCTGCATGGGATCCTTTTGCTGGGGGGCTAATAGGTCCTATGAAATCTATTCCCCATTTCGTGAAAGCTCTTGCACTCATCATGGGTCTAAGTGGCATCTCATCTCTTTTAACTGGATATTTTGTTCGTTGACACGTATCACATCGTTGCACATATGTTGCTGCATCTTGATGTAGAGTTGGCCACCACATTCCTGCAAAGAGAATCATTTTTGCAGTTTTGTCTGCAGAGAAGTGTCCTCCTGCAGCTCCTGTATGCGCCATCTCTAACACAGCCAGATATTCGTCCTCATGGATGCACAATCGTAATTGATTATCTCTTCCACGCTTAAAGAGTTGTTTTCCTATAATGGCATAATCCTTACTCTGTTGTTCTAACGCACGTTTCCTCGCTAATGTAGCTCTTTCTGGGTATTCCTGGGTCTTCAAGAACTTCACCAAAGGTATGCTCCATCTTGGTGCTACAGTAGAGTAGCCTAGAGTAGAGTTCTCTTCTGGATTCTGTCCTTGGCAATTTGGGCAGGCTGATACATAGTTATGTGCATCTTTTTGCATGGTAGGCCAATATATGCCTAACCTCTTCAGGGTTTGCCATGTTCCGTTTGCATTTAGATGAGTTTTCCATTGATTTACGTGTGCTTTCTTAAGCCACATTTCCTGTTCATCCTCTTCTATGCATCTCATTAACAATCCACTTGAATCTTGGTGATACAGGCTTCCTGCAATGATATGAAGGTTCTTAGTCTTCCACAGATCCTGGGTTTGATTTGGTGTGATCCCATCTTTAGGTCCATGTGTGAGTATAGGGATCAACTTTTCTGCCCATTGGGGACATACTTCCAGGTTAAACAGGTAAGTATCTGGCAGATCATCTGGTACCCCTATGGGTGGTTCACCATGGGTCATTCTCGATAAGTGATCTGCTCTTATGTGGGTATTTCCTTTCTTGACAACTACCTCAAAATCAAATTCCATTAGCAATAAAAACCATCGTACTAGTCTTCCTGTATTGCAAGGTTTGTTGACTAGGTACAATAAGGCTTGATGATCAATGAAGAATTTGAATTTGTTTGCCAATAGGTAATGTCTGAACTTCTTTACTGCGTATACCATCCCTAGGCCTTCTCTCTCTGTGGTAGTATAATTGCGTTCTGCTTGATTTAACTGTCTACTGGCATAGGCTATAGGGTGGTCTAGTTTTCCTGTATTTGCAGGTTGAGCTAAGATGCAACCAATGGCAAACTTGGAAGCATCCACATGGATGTGAAATGGTTTATTCCAGTTAGGTGCTCGAAGAATTGGTGCTGAACTTAATCGACTCTTTAACTCAGTAAAGGCTTTCTCGCATTCTTCGGTCCAATTGAATTGAGTCAGCAAAGCATAAAGAGGTCTAGCAATTATGGCATACATATGTATAAATCTCCGATAGTATCCACAATGTCCCATAAATGCTTGAACTTCTTTAGCAGTTTTCGGTCTAGGTAAATCTAGAATTACTTTAATCTTGTCTTCATCAGTTGAGATTCCGTTTTTAGAGACAATATGTCCTAAAATTTTTCCTTGTCTAACCATGAAGACACATTTTTCTGGATTGAGGCATACCCTATACTGTCGACATTTTGCGAAGATCTTTTCTAGTTCCGGAATGTGCTCTGATCGTATAGCTGAATAAGTACATAGGTCATCCACGTATACCTCCATGCTTTTCCTCAAAAATTCTTTAAACACATGGCACATCAATCTTTGGAAAGTGGCTGGGGCATTCGTTAAACCAAAAGGCATGACTCTAAAGGCGTAAACTCCCCATTCAGTTGCAAAGGCTGTTTTATGTTGGTCCTCAGGAGCTATGGCTACCTGATTATATCCTGAAAAGCCATCTAAGAAACTATAGACTTCCTTCCCTGCCACTCTTTCCAAAAGATGGTCAGTAATAGGTAAGGGATAACTATCCCTTATGGTGGCTGCATTTACTTTCTTCAAATTTATACACACTCTTAATTTTCCGTTCTTCTTTGGTACCACCACCAAAGGCGACACCCATTCCGTGTGTTCAATCTCGTATATGAATCCAGCATCTAATAATTTGTCTATCTCTTCCTTTATCTTTGCTGAATATACATCATTATAGGTGTAAGGTCTTTGCTTGGAAGGTTTAGCTTCTGGTGTCATTGGGATCCTATGAGCACATATAGAAGGATCTACTCCCTTCAAGTCCTTATAGGTCCATGCAAAGACATCTCGATATTCACTGATGAGTCGGATTAATTTTTGTTCTTCCTCTAAGGAGACATCCTGTCCTATGAAGGTACATCGTTCTTCTCCTTCTTCTAACGTTACCACTATTTTTTTGGTTTGTTCTTTATTGTCATACGCTATTCCTGGTTGTGCCTCTCTTTTAGGCATTTGAATAGCAATTTTTCTTTCTTCTACTTCATATTTCTTAAAGTGAGCTGGTACTTCAAACTGATCTTCTGGCTTGTTTTCATCATTCTCGGGCTCTTTCTCTATCTCCAGCTCCTCTTCCTGTTTAGGTTCCTGGTCGCTTTCATTAACTGTGATGCTTATTTTTTGATGTTCATACTTGTATTCCATTGATTCTGGTTCCATTTCAATGCTCTCGTAGTCCTCCTTCCATTCTCTCTCTATCACTTCTCCTTCTTCAGCTTCTTGAAGGACTACTACAAAGAGACTAACATCGTATCCTTCCTCGTCAATGCATTCATTCATTGTTATCACTTCTTCATTCACGCATACGTCGAGGGTAGCTAAAATCTCCATCCAACCATGAGGTTCGAATTCTTCATCTAAAAAGATTTGAGGCATGTAAGCTGGATCTTGTACAGACCTTGCTACACCTTGCCCTTGCTGCCATCCTTTGCTCCTATCCTCTTCCTTTTGGGCAGTTCGGCAAATCCATAGATGAGTGTCCTCATTCATCCAAGATTGGTCACTCGAACCTATACTATGAACAGATTGATTGTCCTCCTCTTTATGAATTTGATTCCATTGCAGAGGTGGAACATCTAGATAAGCGTATGTGTGGAGGTTTATTCTAGTTGTGGTTCCTTCGTGCTGTAGGTACACAGCATCTTTTCCCCAATCTTGTACGACCTTTAGCTGTCTCATGAAAGGTCTTCCCAATATCATTTCATAATTGCTTGGCCTTTCGAAGTGACATATTGCTAAAGTGTGTTCAAATTCCACTCCACACGTAGTGAATACTACTCGTTCCAATAATCCTAAGGGTCTTTCTGTGTGTCCATCAGCCATTTGTATCTTCATACGGGTTGGTCTTAAAGCTGGTTTTCCCCATTTCTCCCAAATTTCTTTGGTAGCAATGCCAACGCCAGCTCCAGAATCTAAAATGGCTTTGGTAGTGTAACCGTTATAGGTAATGGGAAGGCAGGTATTTCCTTCATCTCCCTCACTAAAGTCTCCGACTTTATCAACTGGAATTTTTACTGTGTTTACTTCATCAGCTTCCTTTTTCTTTTCCTCCTTGACTTCCCATTGTTTTATTAATTTTTCTTTCAAATGTGGTTTTGCCTTCAATAATTCCTCGAATGTTAAGGTACAAGGGATCTTTACCTCTCTAAGGCGTTGTATAATCTCCGATGTTTGAACTGATGGATTCGGTTCTCGTTTCCTCGTTAAGGGAATGCGATACAATTCTGAATTGTGTTCATACTCCCCTGTGTAATTTGGCAATTCATCTATCTCTTCCTCTCCTTGGTTACTGGGATCCATTGGTGAAATTCCCTCTGAATTTAATTCAGGTATTGAATCCTCTATTTCGTTCTCTGCTTTCAACTCTTCAAATGGCGGTTCAATTCTCTCTACATTTTTCCATCTGTCCTCTTGGACTCTTGCCCATAGATCCTTGGGCCATTCCCCTTCTACTTCGGGAACAATCGATCCTTCCCTTCTCTCTATACCACATTCGTGATTCTGTGTCTTAGCTACTTCAGGCTTTTCTTGATCATGCATGATTACACATTCTTGGAACTCTCTTTCAGAAATTCGGGTATTGGGTAAAGGCGATGCAGGCTTTTCTAAGGTCTGTTGAGCAACTTCTATCAATTTCTTGCAGATCTCCAACCTTTCTTTTTCTAAGTCACCTCTGGGATAATCTCTCTCATGTTGTTCTATGGTTGGTCCTGCTCTTATTCGTGCTTTGTATGCCTGAATCCACATGGCTAGTTCTTCAGGCATGGGATCTGCTAACACTGATCCTACCTCACCCCATTTATTCTCCTTTTTGTTTTCTTCTTCCACTTGCGGTTCCTTTTTAAGGTGGAGTTCGCTCTTTTCCTTTTCCTTCTTTTGCAATAGTTTCTTTTCCTTTATTTTGTCTCTACGATTCTTCCATCTTTGGGTTCTTTTACTTACCACACTTTTCTCAGGTTCTTCTGAGTCTTCAACTCTCTGTGGCGTGGGTATATCCCTTTCTGAGCTACTTTGATTGTCTTCCTTAGTTTTATCGGGGGTCTCTCTAGCTTTGGCTCTTGTGATTGCGTTCAAGGGTATTGTGTACTCTTTATCGCTCCCTGATGACTCAATTACTTCTATCACATTAATCTGCACGTTAGAAGTAACTTTGTTGGGATTCTTAGGACAATCCCTGAAAAGGTGTTCTTTACCACAATCACTGCAGTAGCCTTCCCAGACGCGTTGTGGTGGTGGTGGGTTTGGCAGTGTACATTCTCTAATGTAGTGATCACCTCCACATCTGTAACATGGTCCTCTGGGTACCGGCGGTCTATTCATGGGTCGAGGTGGCATGGTTGCTCTAGGAGCTGTGTACATTAGCGGGACATAATCCTGCTCGTATCCGTATGAACTATCCGATACTTCTACGCCATAGGTATAAGGTTCATACCATTGTCCATATTCTGTCATAGGGTGGTCATAGTTTGAATGTGCTCCTTGACTAGGGTCGTAAGATGAGTCATATGGCTCATTACTAGTCAAAGGTGTGACTGGGACTATTGCTCTCTCTAGATTTTCTTCCGGTTGAGCCATTTTAACCGGGACAACGTTCTGAGGATGGGGCGGTTGTTGTCCTAGCACCGGCTGAGGTTGAGTGTATCCTTGATACGCGTATGGTCGTGGCATTGGTGCCTGCTGTTGGTATGATGGATATCTGAAAGCTTCTCCTCCTTGCTGGTTTTGCGGATATCCGTATGGTCTCACATAAGGCTGGGTGGGTCTGGTTTGCCTATTGTAAGGGCAGTTCTCTGTGCTATGATTTGTATACCTTTGCTCTATGCTGCAGTATTGTAAAGGTCCTGGGACAGGTGGTCTGTGATACCCATAAGCAGGTGGTGGGACTACTCCCCTGGTACACAAGTGAGAAGGATGCTCACCTCCACACTGCATACATTTTCTAAGCATGGGCACTCTCATAGGGTTATTGGGGTAGTTCCTTTGTCCTTGCACGTTCAACTTCTTAGCTAGCAAATCAGCTATCTCCTCTATGTTGTTTTTAGGGATTGATGTGTTACTAGTCGAATCTTCACTCTTCAAACCACTTGGCGGTATTTTTAGGTCTTCTGCTAGGTTGTCCTCTAGGTCTATACATTCCTTCATGCACTCTTGCAAAGTTTGAACTCTCTTTACATATACCAATGATCTCAAAGATCCGTTCAATAATCCTTCCAAAAATAAAGACACCATTTTATTTTGGGTAGGTCTTTCTTCCACTGGGCATCTGTCCACATACTGCTTGAATCTTCTTGCAGCCAATCTCACGGATTCGGTAGGGGCTTGTTTAAAGCTATGAATCAATGAGGATGAGTTGTTTTTAATTCCAGACTTAGCGAATTCCTCAATCATTTCTTGGTAGACTTGCTCCATGTTTTGAAAACTGTTAGGGTCCAATGGTTGAAACCATGCTAACGCAGTGTCTGTCAATGTGAGACCGAAGGACTCATATTGGATCAGGAAGTCTTCTACCTGTTCGGCTCTGATTACTTGTTTGAATTCCGCTATGTGGTTGTAGGGTTCACTAGAACCATCATAGTGATTTCTCATGCATTTGGCAACTTGAATTGGTCTTAATCTTCTTCCTGCTTCAGGGGGTCTAGGCATTACTGGGAAAATTGGTCTTCCTATAGGTATGCCTGGTCCTCGTACTACCTGTGGTCTGACTGGAGCATGCACTCCATGTCTTGGGTCAATCGTTGGTTGAGGTCGGTAATTAGGGTTATTTGCAGGCATTGCAAACTGCACGTGTGGTCTGACCGGAATTTGAGTTTGATGTGTTTGTTGTGTTTGTTGCGTTTGTTGCGTTTGTTGCGTTTGGCCCGACGGTTGATGTGAATCATTCTGGGATGTTCCATGTGGGTTTCTTGAAGTAGTGGCTTGGTCCCTAGGGGGAAACACTGGAATATTTTGATACTTCAACTCAGCTCTTTCTACTTCTGTCAAGGGCCAATATCTTCTCTGATTTTTATCCAGATATGTGATGATGGTGGGGAAATCAGGGTCTTGTAACTCATAGATGGTGACAGGATTAGGGGCAGCTTCCCATATAGAGGAATGGGCTCTAAGCAGATGCTCCATCCCATTGATCAAATACACATCTATTAGAGTGTCATCTTGGGGAATCAGGTCTCCTCTCCATACCCTAGCTATAGTAGATCTCCCTCTAGGTGTAGATACTTGCTCTACGTTCCCTCCTCCATTTAAGTTTGAAGCATTAGTTTCCTCACCAATTTCATTGATGTTTTCGGGGTGCTCCGTGACAACATACTGGATATCCCTTTTGTCCATGTAAAATCCCCCTACGTACTTGACTGCTGGTCTAGGCACTATGTAAGCCTCTGAGGCCTTCCTTAGTCTAGCCACTGATCTGTTTAGACCATCCAAATAAATAGGAATTTCATTTTGATTGGTGTTCACGTACTCCAAGGAGGTTCTGTACTCTCCTTCAATGATTGACATCATGCCAATCATGGGCACTGTGTTTTGCATGTCCTCGGAAGCCATGGGAATTTCTTCCTCTGACTCACTAGAGGCCTCGGTATACTGTGAACGATTACTTGGCTCTGCTACACTCCCTACAGAAGATATTACACTTCTTCGGCTTCCTAGGGTTCTTCCGGATCTCAGGTTCATCCACTTGAAAACTCAAATCAGCCCTTGCTAACCTCTGGCTTCTAGAACTCCAAGCTATGTCTTAAAATTTTAGGAAAAAATTTGGCTGGGAAAAGACTGAAGCAAAAATTCCAACACACGATACTTGGTTCCCAAAGTCCACGATACACGATCTCTGGACCAAAAAATGATCTCTGGACTACACGATACACGATATCTGAGTCCGAAACGATACTCGATACTTGATTACAGACGATACTCGAATGACGATACTTGCACAGAACGATACACGATATCTGATATAAAACGATACACGATACTTGATTCCAGACGATACTCGAATGACGATACTTGCACAGAACGATACACGATATCTGATATAAAACGATACACGATACTTATTAGGTATCGCGATCGTTGCAGACTGAACGATACCGATACTTGAAATGAAACGATACCGATACTACTCCAGACAAACGATACTTAGCACAAACCGATACACGATATCTGACAAACCCGATACTGACTCAAACGATACACGATACTCGTGAAGTATCGCGATCTCTGAATCAAACGATACCGATCGCTGGGAAATATCGCGATACTCGACCACAGGAGATCACGATACTTGTGAAGTATCGCGATACTCAACCGCGGGAGCAAAACGATACTTGACCCATTCTCAATTTTTAACTAAGATTTTTCAAGTTTTGGTTTGATGCAACTGTTTTATATGTTCTCTTACCCCTTCTCCCCTCTCTGTATCAATGAAATCACCTCCTTTCACCTCTGAAATCCCCAAACGATACCTAACGCAGATCGTTTTTTCCTTCTTAAGTTGACTTGCTGAAAAATTTTTGATCAAATGGGTGGTTTAGCTTACCTTGGTAGCTTCTATGATCCCCTGGTCACTTCCCCTAACTCTATGTAGCCCCAGATTGCCTGCTTGCTCACAAACGATCTCTGCTATCTGCGCGATACTTGACACAGGAACACGCGATACTTGTTCACACAATTGATTTGCAAAATGAAGTTTTTTGGCTTTTATACTTGGTTTTTTTCTATCTACTGAAAATGAAACAAAAAGACGAGAGGTGAAGGCTACTCTAATCTACTCCCTTACTCCTCCTACTCTACTTCTTCCACTCGCTTTCCTAAACTAACAACTCACTACACACACTCCAAGAATGAGAAGTAGCAAGTGCGGTTGAAATTGACTTACCAAAGAAGAGAAATTTTCCACTCCTCCTCTCGCTTCAACTCAAAAAGCTACTTACCATCACACGAATGTCTCGGTTTGATTCGTTACTCCCCGGCAACGGCGCCAAAAAGTGTGTTGACCTAAGCTTCAACTTAGGGACTTGCGGCGACAGAGACTATACCTCCATCTCCTCTCAAGTGCATATAGTGGGGATACACGCTTTTAAATATCAATCCAAAGAGTATACAAACCTAGCCGAGTGTATGAGGACATGCAATCATGTAATGGTCAATGCAAGTGGATAACTCAAGGATGTAAGCAAGACTAATACTTATCCAAACGAGCTTCAACTGTCGGTTATGGCGAAACGATACTTGGTGCAGCAGCCGTCAGTATTTTGGACTTTTCTCCCAGCTCCGAACTCCAAATATAGCGAATAGCATATGCGTTTCGAAGCTCTCGAGAAGACGCATCCAATGGCAGTGGTTTCACTCAATTCTGACGCTCCTACTTCAAGTTATGGGCAAAATACTGAGTCGCGGGAAATCTTTCCTACACTTCAGCACTTCCTACACCTCGCACACACATTACCTACAGCAAATAATCACTCTCATGGATAGACAACACTCACAAGCACTCTTTCCAAGCAATACACATGCACACAAGCTCACGAAGAAGAAGATACAGAGTGAAGAAGACACAAATTCGAAATTCTGATCTCTCTATTCTCACAATGGCAAAAAGTCCTTACAATGAGTCAGATTTTGACTTATATACTAGTGCCCTAAAATTGGTCCTTTCACATTAGTGACCGGCACTTTTATTCTCTAAGAGCTAATTTCCTACTATTTTACATGGATAAGCTTCTATTCTTCTATGGGAATGCATCTAGAGGACTACTCTAGTGCCTTTACAAGGGAAATATGTTACAAAAATGAATATGTTAAAAAAATCTCTGGTCCAAATCGGAAAAATTTTGGGGCCCGTCTTTTTCTCTGCTTTGTGCACTCTTTGGCTCTGCAACACTCTCCCCCTCTTCGCCTCTGTCGTCCCTTGACAGACTTCGCTTCCTTTGACAGACTTTGCTTCGCGCACGCGCCCTGTGGTCAGTATTGTCTGCAGTTAAACAGACATGCAGATTCGATGGCCTTCTTGATTCAAGCTCTACAACTCGAGAGCCTGACGTAGTCGCCTTGCCTGTTGACTTGGGTTGCCACGCACGCCACCAGTGACTAGGAATGTGCTATTCTTAGTCACCCTCTTCAACTTTTCAGCCTCTACCCCTTTCTAACTTTTGGCCCTACTTTGATGTTTGAAAAATCCACTCCTCTGGACCCTGGGGTTTAGCTTTGTAGCCTGGTGCGTGCCCCTGCGGGGCTCTGTGCAGAGATGGGTGTTGCGCCCCTGCGGGGCTTCCTGCAGAGATGTATCTTTACATTTGTCTGATCTTCAAATTGTCTTTTAGTGAAGCTGTTTCTTTCGTTGCTTTCTCTTTTTCCTCTTTTTACTCGTCTCGCCCTCAACAGTGAACACCTCACTCTTCTCTTTCATGAAATACACCCATACTGTCCATGTATGATCATCAATGAAAGTAACATAAGACCTGCAATTGCCCATAGATATGGTCTTTGCAAGACCTTAAACATCTATATGTACTATTTCTAGCACATTTTCATTAACATGTTTGTCATGTGGAAACGATGCTCTTGACTGTTTACCAAATTGACATGCTACACATACCTTTTGCATTTCTGCAACTTTGAAATTTGGTAGTCCATTGACAATCTCCTTTGACTGCATCAAATTCAACCTTTACAAGTTTGCATGTCCAATTTGTTTATTCTAGATCTCTATATCAGCAATGAATCCTGCACCTTTTGCAAACATGGATGAATTCATATAAGGAATTTTCACATTTAAGGTGAACATGCTACCCACTTTGTTTCCTTTGGCAATCAATCATCCATCCTATTTGTACTCTTCTACATATAACCCATCAACATTGAACCTAACTTGTAATCCATGGTCAACCATTTGTCCAACAAAAACCAAATTCTTTGTTATATTGGAACATGCAGCACATCAGCAAGATGTTTTACCTTCCCGTACTCCATAGACAATGCTATGTTTCCTGTATGGTTGATAGGGTGTGATGTGTCATCAACTGTTTCAATGTATCTAGGAACTCACAATTTTTGCAAACTACTAAACCATTCTGCATGATTGTTCATCTGATTTGAAGCACTTGAATCAACATACCAGACATTACCATTCAATTTTGAAACATCAGCAGACATCGTATTCATCATATGATTTTGAACCATGAACAACTTCTCAGAATCATCTACACTTGTGGATGCATAATTGTTTTGCCGCCTTTTGCTATTTTGATTCTTCAACTTGCAATCACATTCAAAGTGTCCAAGTTTACCACAATTCTAACATCCTTTATTGTCATTACCTGAATCATTTCTTTAGAAGTTTTTGTGGCCTCATTGGCTCCCCCTGCCTCAAAACTACCCTCTACCTCCTGCATGATTCTGATGTTGACCTTGGTGTTGGTTACTGTTGAGAGCAGTATGGGCACCCAAGGACTGACTAGACAAGGAAGCCAGCGGAGAGAGTCAGAGTGAGGTGAAGGATTGAGTAGACAAAGCAGTCGACGCAAATCTGGCAGATAGGCCCTTCAAATTTTTCCAAATCAACATCTTTATAATAGTGATTCTTATCACTAACAATCATTGTAAATACCATTTCATATTTTTGTAGCTCCATTTTGTGCAAGCCAAGGAGTCCTTGAGCTTGAGGAGCCTTAGAAGTACCTACATATCAATTTTCGTATTTTTTAGACTCCGTTTAAGCCCTCAAATTGGCCCTGGAACCTAATTTTTAACTAGGCTGGACACTAGGTCTGGACAGGGCCAAAACCTAGTCAAAAACTATAAATAGAGCTAGAGAGCTCATTTTTGAGGTTAGCTTGCAATAGTTTTGAACTTGTATGAGCTTTTTAAAAGTAATCTAAGAACTCCATTGCTTCTCACTCTTTGTGTTACTGTGTGTGCGCGTGTGTGTGTATGTGTGTGCATGTTAGTGTGTTTCTCACTCACGCACTTGTGCCTTCACTTGCTCGAGGTCTTCATACCATCCTCACGTCTTCCCGGATTGACGTGAAAGGAGGTGCTACTCATCACTGAGCTACACCAAATTTTGGCGCCGTTGCCGGGGATCGAGCTTTGAGGACGAGCGTGTGATGGTAAGACGTAGATTTGGGACGTTGGCATTGTAGGTAATTTCTTCACTTTTCTTATTTTTCTTTTCCTCATCTCATCACCATCATCATCATCACCATATCCCACCTCCATCTCCATCATCGCGAAAAATTTCAGTTTTTTGACTATATCTCCTTCCTCCTTTCATTTCTCTCATTTCACTTGTGAGAGAGAGCGAGAGAGCGAACTGTTGTGTGCTATTTTTTGCATGTTTGTTGAGTTTTTTGCAGGTTCCAGCAGCATCATCCCCTCCAGCACGTTGCGCATGTATGGAAATGTGCAGAACTGTCTCGTAGTCGCCAGCTTCTGTCGATCACGATTGACAGAAATTTTCATCTTTTGGTAAAACTGAGTGCACCCCAGTAGACTAGAGGCTTGGCACAGCACAGATCCACAAAACTTTTTGAAAAAATTGCAAATTTTCAGTCCATCGTGATTGATAGCATCAATCGCGACTGACACCTGTCCATCATGACGGACAGCCATCCATCACGATGGACAGCCATCCATCACGACGGACAGCCATCCATCGCGACGGACAGCCATCCATCACGACCGACAGCCATCGATCGCGACTGACACCTGTCCATCGCGACGGACAGCCATCCATCGTGACGGACAGCCATCCATCGCGACGGACAGCCATCCATCGCGACGGACAGCCATCCATCGCGACCAACAGCCATCCATCGCGACAGACATCTATCAATCGCGACGGACAGCCATCCATCGCGACCGACACCTATCAATCGCGACGGACAGCCATCCATCGCGACGGACACCAGTCCATCGCGATTGACAGCCATTTTTGGCTAAATTTTTAGGGTTTTTTAAATTGAAGATTTTGGCTAATTTTGGACATGGATAATGGACTCTAGAGCACATAAGGAGGCTATAGACAAATAACCCGAGGAAAACCTGTTTGTCTGTTGGCCTGTTTGAACCCTGTTTTAATCCCTGAAGCCTGAACTGACATAACTTTCTCATACGAAATCCGTTTGTTGTGATTCTTGTCTTGTTGGAAAACTGAGGGATCCTTGGGATTGTTTTCCATAAAGGCAAAGGATAATTTGGTTTGTGAGTTACATGCATGAAAGTGGTCTATTGTGTCATTTGAATCTAAGTCTTGAGCTAACCGTGGGACTTTTACAGGTCCAGCAAGAGCACTTGAGGGCATTCTAAGCAAGAGTAAGTGCAAGCTTGGGAACACGCGTCCTGGGCACACCAGGGCAACCAAGAAGGAAACAAAAGGTTGGAAATTCTCAACTCCCATTGTCAATTCCTAGCTTAGGCTAAGAAGGACTAGTGATAGGAGTAGGCCAGGGCGGTGATAGGCATCAATCAAGTTGAAGACTACCTATGCACTCAAGTTCAAGATTAAACATAATCTCTTCGTGATGCGATAACCTTAAAGGAAAGAATCTAACATGGAACGATCAACTTACAGTGCGAAAAATTAACTCAAATATTCCTGACGACGTGATTTCTGACTAGAGCATAAACACGATAATCGACTAAAAAAGAATCAAGTGACTGATACAAAAGAACTCAGCAACGAGGTTGTACTTGGGCAAATTTGGGCTATTCAATTAGGCTTATGAACCTTAGATCAGGGCGACATCTAGGGAGAGATAGACAAAGTCTTAGGTCTTCAGAGGCTAGTGTCAACCACACTGCTAGGTCTTGGGCCCAGCAGTTGAGCCACCACTCATACTACCCTAGCTCTGAGACCAGTGAATCAGAGATGTCTCAAGGCATGGACCGACCTATGGAAAGTTCAGGGGTGCCATACTTGCACAGGGTAGAAGGCCCGTACAAGATGCAGCTTGAATACCTTAGGACCAACCGATTAGGTGCTAGCATCTATGAGGACGGTCTAGGAAGATCCGTGGTCCAGATTAAAAACCCTGACCAATCCATAGGACTAGAGCACCCAGCTGTCAAGTTTGAAACCGGAGCATACTTGGACAAAGAAGGAACCATATACGTAGTCGCCAGTCACCCAGATAGGACGGACGAATTTGGAAATGTGATCCCAGAAGCGGACTTAGGTGACCTAGAGCAAGAAAACATGGGTACAGAACCTAGAACCCCTCGAGGCAAATCGGTTCTCACTAGGATTATCACACCAGAGTGGATTCCTCAGGATAACAAGAGCATAGATCTGCTTCTGAACCGAGAGACTGATGAAGCCTTTTGGAGGTATAAATCTGATCGACCAAATGATATAGGAACAATCATGATCTATGAGTTTAAAGATCCAGATAGCCCAGGCAGAGTGACCTACTTAGATCACGCTTCAGAGAGGATCTTTATGGTTACAGAAAATGATAGGCATGCTTACACTTGGAAAGGTGAATTCGTTTTCCCCCAACCAAGATCAAATGTGTCCTATGGTCACCCTGGAGCTGGAAGATACCAAGCTCATGGAACTCAAAGAGACAGAAGTAGAGATAGGCCAGAAGTAAGCTTTGCCAACCCAGGGGGCAGAGAAAGAACGAGGACGGAAACAAACAGAGTAGAACCTGAGGTACTTAGAGTTCCCAAGAATCAAAGAAATGTGGATGAGTTTCCTCTACCACGACCTAGAGAGCACACAAGGACTCTGAGACCGACTCAGCTAGTTAAGTCCATGAAGAACTACTTAGATGGCACTGGAGATCCATACGATCATGTGGCTGAGTTTAGGCAAGTCTTGAGAGCTGAACAAGTGGAAGATCTGTTCACGCAATACAATGCCTTTGGTCTAACCCTTAGGAACACGGCCCTGACATGGTTTCAGCCACTAAACGAGAGGAAGTTCAGGAGCATAGACCAACTTCTAGAGGCATTCATTATCGAATTCTCTAAAAGTGGCATAAGACATAACACTTCCTCGCTGATTCACAGCTTCAAGCAAACCCCTCAAGAGACTGTGAGACTTGCTGGAAGAAGATTTAGACAATACTTGGAGAGATGCCTTGTCCCTGAGTTACCCACACCAACTAAGCAAGTGGCTTTATTCTTGGATGGATTGCTAAGTACCAAGTTGAGATCATATGTGTACTTGAAGGACCCTAGGACCATAGAAGAGTGTGTACGCATGTGTATTGACATCGAGGATAACCTAGGGGAGGAGTTAGAGCTTTCCAAAATATACAAAGATTCTGATAGTGCCTCTAGCCTCTCTTCCACGCAATCCACATCAATTGAGGAACTCGCTGAGAAAGTGGCACAAAAGCTAGGTGTCTCTAGCAAACAAATCCCAAGGTTTGCCCCAGTGAAAAGATGTTATACTTGTGGTGGTGACCACCTGGCGAATGTATGTCCCATTATGGCTCAACCCCAAGTAAATCCTAGTAGCCAGTACTGCACCATAGAACGGAGGTACACCAATCACACCGCGCAAGATTGCCCCTACAATAAGCAAGCCGTTAGGCAGATGTACCCTCAGCCATACCCTCAACAAGGCAGATACCAGAGTCAGTACCCACCACAACAGTATACTAGGCCTCAGCAAAATTACCAACCGCAATATCAGGCCCAACTGAGACCCCAGCCAGTGCTAGCACAACAACCATCTGCTCCTACTAATGTAATCCCTATAAAGTATGCAGCTGCAGAAGAAAACCTGAATAGGGCCATAGTGCCAGTAACCCCATTGCTATCAGAAAGTGACCCCAGTGACCATAGTTTCGATTTTATAAATGTTGATAGCCCCCAGGCGTACTACATGCAATCTCCTGAACATGGTGAGTCCTACTATAGTGAAGAGGCAAATGAACCTAGTTGGGAGTCAGATTACACAAATGTCATGTATGCAAACCCCAACCCTAGACCTCAACCTAGACAAGTAAGAACCCCATTCCCTAGAGGACCATGCTACAGATGTCAGGGAGATCACCTCATTCATGATTGCCCCATGCCTGCACCTACCCAAACCCAATCAGTGACGATCCATGGCTTTTGCCAAGAGTGTGGAAAGGAGCATCTCTTACGAGACTGCCCTAAGAATCCTAATAATACGCCAAAAATCACTCCTATTAACGTTATTGGGTTAGTGGTAGATTCCACAGGAAGTGTCACTTCCACTACACCCGTACAGGTAGTCACTAGAGCTCAAGCATTGCAGCAAAACCAAGGGGTAGGCCAGGAAAAGAGCCTAGAGGTTAGTGAAACAGAGAGCATGACAAAGAAAAGGACAAGAGCTTGGAGAGATAGTCGTGAAAGAATGAAAAGGCAATGGGCAAAAAAGATGAGTGAACTCGAGGAAAGCCTCAGAGAAACAAAGGCCAGGATAACTAAACTCACATCTCAAACTCCCTCTCACACTACCCCACCTCCACCATTCCCAACTCCATCCGAACCGCCACCTTCCAACCCGCCTCACCTAAACCCACCACCCCCAAGAGTAGGATCAGTCCTAGCAGATCCCACTCCCAAGGACCTAAATATGATGCTTAAAGCATATCAGGCCAGAATCCAAGAAGGGCCAAACGTAACTGATCATGAAAAGTGTTACCCTAGAGCAGAACTAGAGCTAGAACGAACCAAAATTTGTGCTAAGATGGTGGAATTGGCTCAGACCATGTTTGAAGCTAGTCGCCTATTTAACATCTCTAGTTCAGCTAAGACACAGTTGCACTTTGAAGGACTGTTAGAAAGAATAGAGAGACTAATTGCACAATCAGAAAAGGAACCCGCCTCTCAACATAAGGACAAGGCAAGTGAAAGAGTAAGCATTCCTGCCCAGGAAGCCTATGTGCCTGAAGCCTATGTGCCTAACTCTACGGAGCCAGACACATCATCTTCTATGAATCGGTTCACACCAAAATTCCTACGTGAGATTCAAGAAGACAAATGGGCTAAAGAGAGTGAAGTCCCTCCTCCTATTGAACTTGTGGATGATGCACACGACCAATTCCCACCAAACATCCCATCCATTTATGAGGAGCAGGAGAGCACCCACTCTCAGGAAAGACTAGACTTTGAGTCTAATTCTTTACAAGAATTACCCCACTTCACAGGCCCATGGGAAGCTAAGTCTACTTGCATGAGAGCACCCACGGTCATGGTACGAAATGAGGACTCAGTCTTACCTAGGAACGCAGAGGTAGTGAAAAACACTAAAGTACAGTGCAACCTCACCTTAGAAGAGCTACTCAAAGTAAGGCCAGAGCTATGGAAACATGTAGCCAAACAAGTACCAGAGATAGCAAAACCTCGTTCCCAGGTAGGATCCCAGAGGACAGTGCCAGAAATACCATTGGACAAGATAGGAGACATGAGTGAGGGTGAAGAGGGAAACACATATCTTCCTATCACCCATCAAGGATACACCACCAAGGCCATTCTAGACTCAGGTGCAGGAGTTGCAATTGCTACCACTTCCCTATGGAAGCGCTAGGGCAAGCCAGCACTCAGGCCCACAAGGATGAAATTGCAAATGGCCGATGGTCACATAGAGAGACCCCTAGGGCTGTTAGAAGGAATAACTCTCACCACCTGTGGTGTTGAGTTCGAGCACACATTTGCTATATGCAATTTTAGCAAAAATCATGCCTATGAGATGATTTTGGGAAGACCCTTTATGCGACAGTTGCAAGTGGTACAGGATTGGGGAACCAATTCCTTGTACCTGCAACACTTAGGTGTTACGACCAAAGTAAATCTCAAAGATTACTCTCATAGAGATGTCCCTCCTATCCAATGGAATTCTGTCCATAGAGCCAAAGATGATACAGAATCGGTGCATTCCATAGGGTCAGGATCCTCATGGATGCATGAAGACACCCACTTATGGATGTGCAAAGTAGCAGTAGAAGAAGAGAAGAGAGAAGAAGCCAGAGAGATAGGTGCAAAAGAAACACATAGATCCATTCAAGACCCAGCCTATGCACCTGTAGTATTTCCTGATGAAGAATTTGAACCACATGGCTGGGCAGAAATCCTAGCAACAATGGATGTAGCCATCAATGAAGAACAATGGACACCTCACTGTGATGAGGATGGGTATGACATTTCAGTTTTCTCCATAGAGCCAATCTTTGGAGAGGCAGTGTTAGAAGAGTGTGAACCTAGCCCTAATGCATTTGAGGATGCAAGTGACTCCGATCTAGAGTCAATCATTATGGACCCACCTTTTGCATCAGATGAAAAATACTTCTATGAAGTAGAATTTCAACCCCAGAGGCATGGAGATCTCACAAATGATGTAAGGCTAGCCACACATATAACTCCTAAGCAAGAAGGAAAGAAAAGAAAGAAGAGAGCAGTCACACCAGAAGAGGAAGAATCTTTGTTTGAGGTCCCAGAAAATTTTAAGAAATATGAGATAGATGATAGGAGAGTCATGATCAGAATGCCTAAACAAGAGGCGCAATCAGGGGAGGCCTATGATAACAAAGAAACCACCAAGAAAATTGTGGTAGCTCTGGAAGAACGAGAGGAGAGATGCACATACATAGGCCATGACTTGACAGAAGAGGAAGAACAAGAGCTAATAGCCTTGCTAAGAGAATACAGAGATGTATTCGCTTGGAGTTACAAGGATTTGAAAGGAGTGGACCCTGACATATGCTCACACACTATCCCCATGACATCAGATGCCAAACCCTCTAAGCAAAAGCCATACACATACAATGATAACTATGCTGCCAAGATCAAAGAAGAGATAGATAGGCTGGTTGAAGCTGGATTTATCTATGAAATTGAGCACACTGAGTGGGTATCCCCCATTGTAGTGGTGCCCAAGAAAAACGGAAAGCTACGTGTGTGCATTAACTTGAAGAAGGTTAATGCAGCCACAATTCGAGATAACTATCCGCTTCCTACTATAGAGCATCTCTTAGAAAGAGTAGCAGGCAAGGAAGTGTACAGCTTCCTTGATGGATTTTCAGGCTACAATCAAGTAGCCATAGCTCCTGAAGATCAGCATAAGACGGCTTTTGCCACTGAATGGGCCATTTTTGCCTTTAGAGTAATGCCATTTGGGCTTACCAACGCACCAGCTACCTTCCAGAGGCTGATGTGCCATGTATTCAAAGAGTTCCTGAGGAAGAACTTAGAAGTCTATGTTGATGATCTTTGTGCTCATTCCAACATTAGGCACACCAATATTCCCGAACTCAGACAAATCTTTGACAAATGTAGAGAATATCAAGTCTGCCTGAACCCAGAAAAGTGCGTCTTTATGGTCAGGCAAGGCAAGATTCTAGGACACATAGTGTCAAAGAATGGCATATCCACGGATGAAGAGAAAGTGAGAGCGATAGCAGAGCTACCTAGGCCAAGGAATGTCAAGGAAGTACAAGCTTTCATGGGGCATTGTGGTTACTACCGACGGTTCATTCATATGTACGATGTCATTGCAAAGCCCATGTATGGACTTCTGACTAACTTTGAGTGGACTGATGAATGTGAGAATTCCTTCAATGAGCTTAAACGGCGATTATGTTCAGCACCAATCTTAACCACACCAGATTGGAATAAGCCTTTCCATGTTCATGTGGATGCTTCCAATTATGCTATTGGATGTGTACTCGCACAACCTATTGGTGAAGGTAATATGGATCTCCCAATTGCCTATGTCAGTACACAATTGAATGCAGCTGAATGAAATTATACCACTACGGAGAGAGAAGGACTAGGCATGGTATATGCAGTTAAAAAGTTTAGACATTATTTGCTTGCAAATAAGTTCAAATTTTTTACGGATCACCAAGCTCTACTGTACCTGGTAAACAAGCCATGCAATACAGGAAGATTAGTAAGATGGTTTCTCTTGCTAATGGAATATGATTTCGAGGTTGTGGTAAGGAAAGGGAAAACTCATTTGAGAGCAGATCATCTCTCTAGGCTCACATCTGGAGAAGCTCCACAAGGAGTGTCAGATGACCTTCCTGATGCTTACTTGTTTAATTTGGAAGTGGTGCCGCAGTGGGCTAAACCATTAGTGCCAGTATTGACATATGGGCCTAACCACCCAGTAATAGCCACACAGGATAGGGAGGTAGTAAATGAAATTAAGAAGAAAAGGTAGAGAGCAACCTAGGCCAGATGCCGATGCAGATCAAGGATATCACATGGCTATGTGTGAAGTTTCATGTATCAGCTCCCATAGGATAATTGATCGACGTCCTTTTATAACCTTAGATATAGGACAAGGAAAGGGTGCAAGGACTGTAAGAGCCTTGATTGACTCAGGTGCAGCCACTAGTGCTGTAATATTGTCTTACTGTCAAGAGTTGAAATTAACTGTCAATCCTATTGAAGCATATCTCATAGGATTGGGAAGTGTGGAAACCCCTTGCATGGGAGAGGTGGAGCTTCCCATCTACATTCAAGACGAAGTAATGACAGTCAAAGTACTAGTGTGTCAAGATGAGGATCTCACCGAGCCTCTTGTCTTGGGTCAGGACTGGATCTATGATCATGCGGTGAACCAAAACCTAAGAAGTGGACTTCTTCAGGTATGGGTAAATCATAGTCGAATTACAGTTGAATTGGAAAATGAGGCACTCAAGGAACTAGGTAAGGCACGAACTCCTAGTCCTTCCAGGGGTGCACATGAAGTTGACAATGCTATTCTTGTCCAAAAATGTATTATGCAGAAAGAGGATTGTCTCAACAACGGAGTCAAGAATAAGACGGTACTCCCTTCTTTCCCAAAGGCCAGAAGGATGCAGCAGCCAACGGCAGATCAAATACAGAAGAAGCAAAACACTACCTATACTAGAGGCCAAAAAAAGGAGCAAAGCAGATTGTTTCAGCCGATAAAACAAGTATGGAGGCGAAAAGGCGAACACCCTGTTCCGACCAGGCCAACACCACGGCCTAAACCTCTTATTAGTAATCAACAACACGACACTAATAAGAAGTTCTTTATAAATTCTTCTGCGAAAGTAAAGTCTATTTGGGTACCCAAGAAGTCAATGAAGGCCAGCCCACAATCACGACAAATCTGGGTGCCTAAGGCTTGCTTGCGGGCTCAAATAACTACACCAAGGCCAAACCCTGTACAACATGTTTCACTCACGCGAACATCTGAGGCCCAGTCTTACACATCACGCACTAACACGTATTCTTCCATGAGCACAAGTAGAATCACTTGTAAATGGGTCCCTAAAAAGCCCCATTTTTCAAGTAAATACCCTATCACACTCTCGAGAGCCTCCACAAAGTCAAAATCAAAACCTATCCATTGCATTTGGCAACCTAAAACTTGTAATAAACCCCCGGACCCCAATTGTAAATCCATGTCCACCTACTAACTACTTCACTCTCACACCACATAATTCCGCTTAGCTCTCTAATCTACCCAATTCCAAACTACACACACAAGCACAGAGCACTTACTAACCCCCTAACCTCTCCCGAACCTCATGTTAATGTTGTAACAGGGGACACAGTGTCATTTTTGTGTCCATTGCAATGTTAACATTTATCATATATTCTCACAGAACCAGCTGCGAAGTTTTCAACATGGCTAAGGCAGCAGGAACTAGCTCTCAAACAGAAACGAGCCAGCAAGTGGTGGACTTAGACAGTTTACCCGTTCTGCCTGAAACAAACGAAAGACCAGAAGAATTGCAGGCCATCAAAATCATACCTATAGCGGACCCTCCCAGTGGCCATACCATGCCCGTAGGAAAAACTTCCCACTGGTTTAGTGAAGTGGCAGGACCCTTGGGCGAGGGAACATACCTATGGGAATCAGAGTTGGACTTTAATGGGAAGCAAGGCAAATACCATTTCTTTACAAGAGAATTCGAGAAGTTACAAAATGCAGAAGGTCTACGTTCGGTATGGGAGAAGGTAGGATTGAATGCATATTTCAGTGCACGGCTCCCAAAGCCTGACTTCATGCGATGCTACTATCTCATCAACACCTTGACTCCAAATAAGAACCCAAAAGGTGCAAGCTCATTTGTGATTCCATCTCTGACAAAGGGGAATGAGCTCAAGACGTTCAGGCTATCAAACAACTTGGTGAGAGAGGCCCTAGATATGCGCGAAATGCATATTCCTACAGAGAAGGAGACCCTAGTGCCTGATTACATGAAGAATCGAAGCCTCACCAAACTCAAGGACATGGTGTCCATGACGCCTAATGTTGCAATACACCTTCGCATGTGCATGCAACACTTTGCCTTTCCTGCCCAAGATAGATTCACCATGCCGCCCAAAAAGATTTGGTTTAGTTTGTATCTAGCAGAGACACAGAGCCTCACCATCAACTTACCCCACTGGATAATTGATCAGATACACCTAGCTCACAAACGATGGCCACGGAAACAGGTTTTATATGGTTGGTGTGCTCTAACAAGAATCATTTATAGGTGTTTGGCTTATGACATCCCTATTCAACGGGCCCTAATGTGGAATCGTGTAGAGCAGTTTAGAGGCAGGACATCCACTGGACCCCCTTCTAAGAAGATGAGAGGTACTGTCCAAGTCCCTTGTGCTCAACCACGTGGAGCCACCCTAACACCAGACGTCACCCCTCCACCCCGAAGAGTCCGACCATTCACACTCCGACTTCCAAGACGCAGCACCGACGGCTCTATCTTGATATTCCCTCCCATCCCAACCGATCTTGAATTTCCCGGTGGTGCGAAGAACTTACCAATGAAGATTTCGAACAATTATTACAAGATGTAGAGCTGGAGGCAGAAGAAGCACAACAAGTGGAGAATGCGCAAACGCAAGCAACAACCTCCCAAGTACCTGTCACCACAATTGAAGTGGATCAAGAGGATGATGAAGATGAAGAACAGGAGGAAGATGAGGAGGATTATGATCAAGAGCATCATGATGAGCAACAAGAAGTGCCAGAAATTGTAGGTGCACCTGCATATACAGCTCAACTACAAAGGTTATACGACACAATCAAAGCAGTGCAAGAAAGGCATCAACTCTCTCTTGTGTCAGGTCAAGCTTTGATGCAAGAAATGCTATCAGATGAAAGGGTGGATCAACATTTCATTGACACCCTCAAATTAGTGTCAGAGTCTTTAGGAGTTCCCGAGGCTGTCCACACTGCAGTCCGTCAGTCCGTGAGGTATGACAAACGCAGAGTCGACACATTACCACGAGCAGGTAAGACTATCAGGATGCCCGTCATAGAACAGGAGGTAACCATTGAAGCCACAGCTACCCCCACCACCACCATTGACCTCTCTGCCGAAACCTTCGTTCAGACATCACCCATCTCACCCCAGCATCCCCCATCACCACCTCCCACCGTGGAAGAAACGCCAGTCATCACCTCTACCTTCACTTATAACCCACCCTCAGTCACATCATTTTCCTTTCGAGAACCCACCTCACAAGACACCCTCTTCTCTTTCGTCACCAATCCCTTGTACACTTCAACCCTTCTACCCTGCGAACCCATAATTGGCCATCCCATAATTCCAAGTGTGGTTGGAAACCCGGCACCCACCGAAGGCACCCTGTGTTTCCCAGCCTATTCCCCAATACGGGTACCTCCATTCCATGACCCTCACTTCCCATCTGGCCCCTACACCTCTTTCAACCTGACCTCACCACCCCAATACCCGTCCTTTGTGGAGTAGTTCATCCGCTCTCCAATGTTTCAGAGGCACATTTCCCCGCTGTTTGCAACGACATCAATTTACACGAACACCACACTCACTTCACCTACCATACCCACCTACATGGTAGCCCCTGTACACACCACTCTGTCTGACCCAATGGACATTTCACCCACCACAGCACCTCTCCCCACGATTCCACCATCTCCCCCTCCCTTACCCCCCACCTCACCACTCACCACATCATTGGCACACACAGCATTCACTACCTCCCTCCCCAATCCACCTCCCCTGCATTCCAAACTTTTCCCCTTGCATCTCATAATGCAAATAGCACGTTCAATACATTACTTCAGTGTGCACATCAACTACAACAAGAATACCATCAATTGGAAGAACGCACTGCTGCCCTCCAGGCAAAATCTCAATGTCTGCAAGCTAGAGTCACCACTCTTGAAGCTGATTACCAAACGCTCCTAACCGAGCATACCACCTTACAGCAGGCTCACTCCGAATTGGAATCAAAGACATCAACAGTAGATGATCAAGCAGTCAAGGAACTAGAAACAGTGCTCCAAGCGCAAATGATATCTAATGCTACACTCAGACGCAACCTTGGGCTATTAAGGAAGCATATGGCAGCAGCACTAGAAGAGAACAAGAGGCTTCAACAACAAAACCAAGACAACTTTGAAGCGGCTATGGAAGGAACTGCAGGAGCAACCATTAGCCCTACCAAGTATAGAGTAGTCCCATCGGAGGACATTCGCATCTTACTTGAGGAGCATGCAAATTTCTTGGAGTCATATGAAAAGTTAGAGACTGAATGTGCAGACCTAAAGAAACAGATATCCAGTGCCCCCACAGCTCAACAGGAGCCGGTAATCTTGCAACACTCTACAGAAGAAGTAGAGACCCTCCGGAAACAAGTGGCAGAACTCCAAGCACGCCTCTTACCATATGAAAGGCCACCCTCGCCCACTGAAGAACCAGAACATGAAACAGTAGTGGAAATCCCCATCGATGACAGCTATGAAGAGCCGTACGAGCCAATGCCAACACCCGGTGGTCGGACTACAGAGGAAGGACAAGACACTTTAGAAATTCAAGTTCCAGATTGGGTCAAAAGGGTCGAGAAAGTGGGTAAGACACATGATGATCGCGTTGATGTGCAAATGCAATCTCTCACAAATCTGGAAGAAACTGTCCTTCGGTCTTCTTACTTTCAGAACCTATCCCACCAACGGTTAATCACAACATCAGAGTCGCAATACATGCCTTATTTTGTCTTGCTACATGATTATAATGTAGATGTTAAAAGACATACAGGGAAGGAGCCCACATTTGCCACTCAATTTGAGCCAGAGGACTTACCGACAGATGCGCCTGCAGGCTCGATTTTCCAGCCTAATTGGCATGCACGTCTACTAACCGATTACCCTGAGATGATGAGCACCTGGGCAACCATGCCACTGTATATCAAGTATAATCCATGCTATTGCCCAATGGTACGTCGCAAATCTTGGCAAGCATTTGCGATCAAGGTATGCAACAATAAAGAATGCTCGGCTTGGGTTAACTATCCATATTTTGCTCCACCTCGAGGGACCCCAACCGTAGCCTACATGATATCGACAATTCGGCACTAGTCTACACGTCTAAATAATGTACCCGACATAGCAGCGAAAATGTGTATGAAGATATTCCAACTCATGACCATTGTCTTCAAAACCTTTCAGAATGTACAAGCTCCATACATCTCTGCCCCTGGATTCTCTCAAGGTAACAAGGATTTAGTCTACGACATGAGCCAGACTCCCTCGGTTACTATAATCTTTGCCTGGCATGCACGAATAAAGTACTTACCCGCATGCTTCAAGCAGACATTTGAGGAAATGTTCTCTACGGGATTCTGGGAATATCATTCAGAAATTTTCATTCCCAGACCCACACATTTGCTACATCTATTCGTAGTAGAACAAGCGATCCATGCAGATCAGTTACATCTGCCACATCCGGACATTCCAGGACCAATTGATTGGGATCGTGTGATGACAAACTTGGCCAGAGGACTACGCATACAAGAACATCAGCTTGCCACTCAGGTTGTGGAATATTACATCCAACACTCCCAGCAACAAGGGTCTGTCAGGGACGACAGACGCGAGAGAGGGGGGGGGTGTTGAGAGCAGTATGGGCACCCAAGGACTGACTAGACAAGGAAGCCAGCGGAGAGAGTCAGAGCGAGGTGAAGGATTGAGTAGACAAAGCAGTCGATGCAAATCTGGCAGATAGGCCCTTCAAATTTTTCCAAATCAACATCTTTATAACAGTGATTCTTATCACTAACAATCATTGTAAATACCATTTCATATTTTTGTAGCTCCATTTTGTGCAAGCCAAGGAGTCCTTGAGCTTGAGGAGACTTAGAAGTACCTACATATCAATTTTCGTATTTTTTAGACTCCGTTTAAGCCCTCAAATTGGCCCTGGAACCTAATTTTTAACTAGGCCGGACACTAGGTCTGGACAGGGCCAAAACCTAGTCAAAAACTATAAATAGAGCTAGAGAGCTCATTTTTGAGGTTAGCTTGCAATAGTTTTGAACTTGTATGAGCTTTTTAAAAGTAATCTAAGAACTCCATTGCTTCTCACTCTTTGTCTTACTGTGTGTGCGTGTGTGTGTATGTGTGTGCATGTTAGTGTGCTTCTCACTCACGCACTTGTGCCTTCACTTGCTCGAGGTCTTCATACCATCCTCACGTCTTCCCAGATTGACATTAAAGGAGGTGCTACTCATCACTGAGCTACAGTTACTATTTCCTCTTCTAGTTCTAAAACCTCTACCTCTGCCTCTTTCTCTACCAAAGTAGAATACCTGCTCAAAACTAGGTTTCCCTTGGGATTTTGAGTCCTTCCCAAGATTCTTTTCTTGAATAATCAACATGGACACCAGATCAAAAAAATTTGGAATATTTTCCCTGGTCTGTATAGAAGTTCTGAATTGCTTATATGCAACTCCTAAACCATGAAGGCACACTTCCACCTTATCGTCATCATCTACATTCATGCCAATAGATGCAAGTGACTCACAGATGCTTTTGATTTTCAGGATGTCATCACTTACCGACATGCCCTTTTTCTCTAGTGTATGCAACTCATTCTTGAGTTGCAATTTCCATGCCTTTGTATTGGTCTCATACAAGGTGACCAAACTACTCCAAGCCTCTTTTGGAGTCATGGCATCTTGTATGTGCCCAATCATGCTATCCTCTATGCTAATAGATAGCCAATACATTACTGTTTGTGCTCCTTGATTCCATTCCTCATATGCTCTTAACTGGTCCACAGTTTGATTCCTCTCTAGTAACTACAGAGCATTTTTGTTCTCTCCTTCGATGTACTTCTAGTAGCCTTTTCCGGTCAAGAAATTCGTTATTCTATTTTTCCAAGCATGGAAGTTCTTTTTGCCCAGCTCATAAGATGACTCATTCCATCTGCATTTGCCATTTCTGTAGCAACTCCCAACACTGAAAAAACACTATAAGTAGTATTCTACTTGAACACTGTTGCACTATGATGTGACAATTTGATCTAAAAAAAACACAGTTTTCGTATATGAACAGTACATGATATTGCTTGAAATTATGTCTAGAACATATGAGTGTTTCCAAACAGGAAGCAAGTTACAATTTTGCAAACTGACCTGGTTTTTCTATGGAATCCACCTTGCGGGCTTGAAATGGAGGTCGAGATGGCTCTGAAATAGAAATTTGACAAAAACAAGTGACCCTAAAGGGTTAACTGACGAAAATATTTTGATGTCTTCTACCTTCACACCGATTTTTGTAGCAATCTGAGGTTGTTTGTGAATCATGCCTTCTCCACACCTCCTCGAATACTCTTCACCATCGACCTTCTCCACGAGCTCTCTACAGCGAAAATGGCTTTGATACGAGGAAGGAGATAAGGAAGAGAGCTCGCACACACACTCTCACAATCAAAGAGGAGCACACACATAGATTGAGGCAAGGAAGAATGATCTTCTTCTTCTTCTATTACATAAAAGGAATGTACAAGAATGAGTAAAACAACAATAGAATAAGTGTAATATATAAAGAATAGTACATAAGGAAAATCCTAATGTCTGCGAAAGAGTGAGCTGGGAAGAAATAAATGTGCCATCACTCTTGATAGATAAATCTAGAACAAATCTCAATGAAGTATCCCTTACATATACCAGCAACACTACTACACACATTAGAGAAATTAAAAATTGATACGTGTCATCTTGGATCATCACATGTTGAGCTTGATATCTCAACAGAGGAGTAGGCCAAGCTAGAATGAATGAGACCTTCTTGAGATCCTTTTGAAGCCATCGATTGGTACCACATGACCTAAACACTCTATCTCTGGAAGAAACATCTGAGTTTAATCTGGATTTAGAAATGACTAATTTTATTTTAACTTATTTCATACTAATCTTAAACGACTTTCATGCCCATGTACATACATACTATACACCAACAAGTCATCAACAAAATCCAAAAAAACTTTCTAGTGAACGGTCATAAAATATCATTCATTAATATAATGAAAGTAGCATGTGCATTAGTCAAACCAAATGGCATAACTATATACTCATAATGCTCAAAACAGGTCTTGAAAGTTGTTTTATATGCATCTTGCTTCTTTGCTCTTATCTGGTGGTATCCACTTTTCAAATCTATCTTACTATATACAGTTGGTCCACCTAGAGCATCAAGGAGATCATCTATCCTGGGCATGTGATATCTATGCTTGATGGTAATCTTATTGAGTGCTCTATAGTCGATGCATATCCTATAAGATCCATCTTTCTTCTTCACTAGAAGAATTGATGCTACTAAGGGTGATAGGTCTAATCAGCCCTTTGTCAATGTACTCATCCATGACCTTGTGGAATTCATTCTCCTCTTGCAAGCTCATTCAAAACGGTGGTTGAGTAGTCGGACTTACTCTTCGTACCAATTTGATTCTATGCTCAATGTTCAATCGATCTTGAGTAACTTGGTTGCGATCACCAATTGCATCTCTTGGAGATCTGACTCTTCATGGATCAATAATCACCTCCTCTCATGCTCAAACTAATAAACATGTGAAGAAAAATATACAATTGGTCATTTTCTATGCCACTTTTTATTTAGGATTACATCAAAACGAGCCAATTGTGCTATCTCAAATTCCAAATTGTCCTTGTAGGATTGTGAATTTCTTCCTTTCCCAAAACATCCAACTTGTTGAGATACCAAGTATTAGAACTCTCCTAACTTCTCTCTTGAGGACTTGAAACAAAGACAAAATAATAAGCTATGGAATGGTCTAGTGTTGACATGTGCCCACCATGCAACAATCATCCCCATTACCACTGACTGAATACCTTAGGATATCCCTGCTAGGGTCCTTGGCTATGGCTAGCCCTTGTCCCACACACACATGGAATGTTCTCTGTAGACCAATGTCTAACACAAACCTCCATGACTGATTGTCTATTATAATAGACACTATCTATAACGACAGATTGGAATCCATGATAGATGATAGATAGCGTCTATCATGATAGACACTCTTCTATCATGATAGACCCATCTATCCAGATATACACATTCTATTGTGATAGATAGAGATCACGATAGATGATAGACACTATCTATCGTGATAGATGCATCTTTGGTGATAGAAACTGTCTATGGCGATAGATAAGCTCCACGATAGATGATAGACAATAGATAATGTCTATTGTGATAGACACCTATATATCATGACAAACACATCTATCATGATAGACACCTTCTATCACGACAGACAACAATCAATGATAGACATCATCTATTGCGATAGAGAGGAAATTTGGTGTTTTCAATATTTTTATAATTTGAGCCTAAATTTTTCCATTTGATAGAAATTTGGAGCTTTTTTTGGTGGAAAACTAGGGTTTAGTGCAGAGCAAGGCATGGGAAGAGTGTCGTGAGCATATGAGCTATTTCAAGTGCACGTGACTCGAGGTTGGAAGATCTCTCAACCACCTTAGTCAATTTTCTAGCTTAGACTAAGTGTGCATAGGTGTGTTGATTAATTAGGGTTACAATAGGAATTAACCAAGTACAAGAAACCCTAATTTTTGAAAGCACAAGATCAGCTTAAGCACAATTGCAGAAAACCCTAAAGGGAACAAAATTAATCTATCGATCAAACAAGAAGTAATGACAAACTCAAATTATTCTTGAAATTGTGATTATCTAGACACGATTTTACACAAGAAGAATTTAAAACTAAGTGATTGATACAAAAGAACATCACAATGTGGTTGTATTCTGACATTAGGTAAGTAAACAGATCATATGAACCTAGGTCAGGTAGACACATATGATGAGCAGATAGACAAAGCATCAGATCCTCTAAGGCTAGTGTCAACAATACTGCTAGGTCATGGGCTCAATAATTGAGTGATTACCCTTATGTATTCAGCTCAGACATAAGAAATTTAGAAATTTCTTTTAGCATGGAGAGGCCTACAAGAAGTTTGGGCTTATCATACTTACAAACCTCAGAAGGTTCCTACAAGAGTCAAATAGAATACATCCAAACCAATCGATTTGGTGCTCACATATATGAGGATTGTTTGAGATGATCGTTGGTCCACCTTAGGAATCCAAAGCAACCCTTGGGAATTGAACTTCCTATGGTTAAATTCAAATAGGGATCTTATATCGATAAGCAAGGAACCATGATGTGGTAACTAGCTTACTGATAGGACAAATGAGTTTGGATCGATCATCCCTGAGTTGAAAATAGGAGACTTGAATCAAGAGAACAAAGAAAGAGAACCTAAAACTCCTTAAGGTAAATCCATGTTGTCTAGGTTCATAAATCTAGAGTGGATTCCTCAAGACAACAAAAGTATATAACACTTCATTAACAAAGAGATTGATGAAGCATATTGAAGATTCAATCCAGACGAGCTAAGTGAAGTACACGGAGTGATTATATACAAGTTCAAGGGCCCTGATGTCCCAAGAAAGATAATTTACTTGGACAGTACTTTAGAAAGGATGTTTTTTTTTTTCATGAAGCATAGTTGACATGCTTACACTTGGAAGGGTAAAATCGGCCATGTGGTCTCCTCTGTAAGTGAAACAACATTTTGTTGGGGCCATTCTATGGGTTTGTCTACTTGGAACTCCTGGCCTTTGAGCTACCTATTTGGCTAACTCATCTATTGAAGTCATGGGTTTGGATGTGTGACTCGTGGAATAGTTTGAGTCTTTGTAGAGTTTAGACAGTTGTAATCCATCACCCAAATAATAATCAATATCAATACACATTCCTACACATTGCTCTACGATTTTGGGATCCTTAAGATAGGCATATGATTGTAGCTTTGCTCTCAATAGTCCATCTAAAAACAAGGACACTTGCTTAGCATGTGTAGGTAGCTCTGGAGTCGACATCTCTAAATGCATTGCCTAAACCTATGCCAAGCTAAACTGACAGTCCCTTGTGGTATTGTCTTGAATGTGTGAATCAACAATGAGGTGTTATGTCTAATCTTGCTTTAAATTGGAGAACTATGCTATGAAAGTGTCAAACAATTGTGTGATGATCTTGAATTGTTCCTGATGCAACGGTTGAAACCATGTTAAGGTTGTAATTTTCAAGGTGAGCCCAAAATCTTGGTATTGAGTGAACATAGCATTGACATGTAGTACTCTCAATACTTGCTTGAATTTGGATACATGATTGTATGGTTCTCCTTACCATTGAAATAGTTCTTCATGGCTTTTACCAATTGGGTCGGTCTCAAGATCCTAGGAAGTTCTCTCAGTCTAGGTAAGCAAAAAATTTCCATACCCCTTTAATTTCTATGCGTTCTAGGTCTTTCTCATTCTGCTTTGTCAATGTCTAAGCCTGATCTCCATCTCTCTCTCTCTCTGTGTCTCTCTCTCTCTTTCTAGTGCATGTGCAAAGCTTACTTTTGGCGATTCTCTAATTTTCTCTTTGTGAGCTCCTAATACATGAGAATATCCAAACCCATGTTTACTATGAGAACCAATATATTTAACCGATGCAAACTCAAAACCAAGGGAGCCTACAAGCACAATATTGTAACATTGAGAGAAAATACATGAACCATAGTGCACAAGATTGTTCCTACAATAGGCAAAACTATCAGCAACCATACCAACAATGAGGTAGATATCAAAACCAATACCAACAACCCTACTATAGCTCACAAGCATAATGAGAACTATCAATATGAGGCATCACTAATAGAACCTGATTGGGAGCTTGAATATTCCAATGTAATGTATAGGAACGCAAACCCTAGACCTCACTTGAGACAAATGAGACCTCAAGCACCTAGAGGACCATGTTACAGATGTCTGAGAGATCACTTCATGTGTGATTATTGACTTCCTCCACCAGGACAACCTTAAGACATAGTGATTCAAGGCTTTTGTCCTAATTGTGGAAAGAATCATCTCCTCAAAGATTTTCCTAAGAATCCAACCAACTCACGAAAGATTACTCCAATCAATGGCATTGGCTTGGTAGTAGAACTGAATGGAAGTGTGATGAATATCACTCCTATATAGGTAGTCACTAGAGCATAGGCCTACAGAGGAATCTAGAAATAAACCAAGAAAAGAAATCAAAAGCTAGTGAGTCAGAGAGCACATGTAAGAAAAGAAGAAGGTATTGGAAAGATAAATGAGAAAGGATGAAATGATAATGGGCTAGAAAACTACCGAAACTAGAAGAGAGCATTAAAGAGACAAAAACAAAAATAAATAACTTGCATCTCAATCTCCCTCTCAGACACCACCACTCAACCAAACATCTCTCATCCCACCATCCATCCCATCACAACCCAGAGCAAGATCGGTCCTAGTAGATCCTACTCTAGAAGGCTTGGACATGATGTTCAAGGCTTATGAGGCTCAACTTCAAGAAGGGTCAACCATAGCTGAGTTGGATAAATAATATGTTCGAGCAGGTTAAGAGATTGATCAGAGTGGATACATAGAGAACCTTACTCATAATGTTTCTTCAACCATTGGAAGCTTTGACATTACCAATCTTCTCCACATTGTGCTTCATATCATCCCTTGTTTGTAATTCATGTCTATGCTTTGGATTTTCCAAGTCAGATAGAAGACCAATGTTGTCTGCAACATGATTTGAACATCTGGAATCTATGTACAACAAGTGATCATCTTCTTTACCTTCTTTGTGGCTTAGATTCATAAGAAGCAATGAGTCTTCATGTGTGTGATCTTTTGAATGATTGTTGAAGTTCCTTCTATTATACCCTCTATTGTTATTGTTGAAATTGTGCCCACCTCTACCTCTATTGTTGCCATATCCACCTCTTCCACTTCCTTTCTAGGTCTTCCCATTGAACCTACAATTTTGAGTGGTGTGGTTGGTCTTATCACAGATGGCACAAGGTTGAACATTCTGAACTTTAGCTTTTTCATGTTTTGGTCCTTTCTTCTTCCCTTTCCACTTGCTCTTGCTTGCAAAGTTGGCTTGGGAAGTCTCCTCTTCATCTTCTTCCTTCTTCTTTCCTTTCAACTTCTTGTCCTTCTTATCTACATATAGAGCACTAGTTGAATTACCATGATAGGGGTTACCTTCCTTTATGCTATTATTGGCCTCTTGATTGAAGAGTTTTCCAAGAAAGATGTTGAAGTCTGGAGTTTGCACATCCATGATGAGATCATAAGCCATGGTGAAGGATTTCCATTTCTTATCACTTCGAATCATCAGGAGTTTGCCTCATGATAGAATTTTCTTCAATCATCTCTCCAATGGATGCTAACTGATCTACAACCTCCTTGACCTTGGTAACAAAATCTATGATGGTTTGTTTAGGTGTCTTCTTCATTTGGTTGAACTCTTTCCAAAGATGATTCTTTTCTTGCTTTGGTATTAGCATAAAAGAAAGTCTCTAGGGCATCCCAAGTCTCTTGAGATGTTTTGCATCCTCTAATATGTGGTAATAGAAAGTCAGAGATAGAGTTTAGTATGTACAACCTTGCTTGAGCATCCCTTACGCACCAAAGTGTGAGCTTAGCTATCTCCACTTGTGTAGGTCCTCCTTTGGATCTTGGAATAGGTGTAGTTTTATCACCTGCTAGAATTCCATAAAGATTTCTACCTTGCAAATAGGCCTCCATTCTTATTTGCCAAGATGCATAGTTGTGTCCATCAATCTTTTCAATCGTTGAGGGAAAGCCTTCATCCACCTTGATCTAGTTCTGATACCATTGAATGAACTTGGAGAAGGTTGTAGGAGGTAGAAAAGTGATTTGCGAAGCAACAAAGTTCCGTCCAGCCAACTCACACAAGACCAGCCCTTGAGCTTATGGATACTCAAATAGACACTATAGGCATGCGATAAGTGCAATAAAATGCACTATGTACTTTAGAGCATCAAGAAGAAAGAGTCGATACAAAACAGAGAGGTTTGCACATTGACTAGCTCAAAAAACTTACTATCTTTGGATGAGACAATCAGCTTCAAATGCTCATAGCACCCAACGTGATTACAATTAGAAAAAATCCTTTTGGAGAAGTGATACTCAAAGGGTTGAGTGTATAGAATGCATAAGAGTACACAAAATAAGCAAAATATGCTTTTAGAATGAATCAAACACTCAACAGTGGTACCTGCTATTTTTTAGGAATGCATAGAGATAGACCCTATGACAAAAAAATTGAGATTTCTCCCAATGTACTAAACCAAATGCTTTGGAAATCTACAGACATAGACTAGACACTAATAATTTCCAATAAGTCTTCTTTAGTCCAATTTGGAGCTCTATAGAGAGAGCACCAGCCTCTGCAAGCTTACTATTGTTGAAGAAGATGATGCAAAAAAAATGGAGCAAGACAATGATGGTCACAAGTGTATGTATATTACTTCCATGTAATGTACAAGTGATTTGAAGTCTTTATATAGACTCTTGAAGTGCTCCATGACTTCTACAAGTGGATTTTGAATTCAAACGAATGTCGGATTAGTTGTGCGAGGGAATCAGTTCACTTTCCTACAATCTAGGAAAAGTGAAGATCTAGTTTGATCTACTTTTAGGTGATTTATTGATTCATTGATTGCAAATCAACCGCCTCAAATTCGTGGAAGATTAGCTCTCCTTTTGTACTTTTACATGTGTAAAGCTCTAGGCTTTTACAATGGTAAAAGGTCCATGAAAAATCTTTTAAAAAAGTACAATAAATGAGCATAGGTAAAAGAACGCTTCAGTGGATATTCTTTTGATGTAATCCATGCGATTGCTTTTGATGTAGATCAAATCCACGTCAAGCATAGTGTATGCTTGATGTTCCAACAAGGATGACACATATCACGTCTTCATCTCTCTGCATACAATGGTTACACTGATATATGTCAGGGAAACTTTTAGTGAGTTGTACCAAATTTATCTACTAAGAATGATGACACATTTTTTATGTTGCCAACTCACTCATTCACAGACATTAGGGTTTTCTTTATGTAATGATCTTTATATATTTTACTAGTTGTATTGTTGTATTATGTCATTCTTTTATATTGTCTTTATGTAATAGAAAAAGAAGAAGAAGAAGAAGAAGAAGAAGAAGAAGATTATTCTTCCTCGCATCAATTTGTGTGTGCTCCTCTCTTTGTGTGTGCGAGTGTGTGGAGGTCTCTTTCTTATCTCCTTTCTATTGAAAAGCTTTCCTATACTTAGCCTCATAACCAGAAGTTGCCTAAGCAAGAAACACTTATAGACAAACAATCAACCCAATCCACGTGAAAAAAATATTGAAATTTAGTGATAGTAATCTATCATTGGGATAAAACAACCCAAGCTATTAGGTACGAGATAATTACTTGAAGATATACTTAACTACCTCATAATGCTTGAAACTTGGGCTATGCATAAATCTTCTCATTTCACAGACATCAAGTTGATATATTAGGTCAAATGATGCATACATAAATAAGACATCCAACAACTTGCTGATAGAGACTAGCATCAAATGCATCTTCAACATCATGAAGAAAACTATAAACCTATTTCTAGGGGAGTGGAAATATGTTTACAATTTTAAAGGGTAAAAACATTTTAAAAAGTGTTAATGAATATAGTTTGACCAAATCAATGCTTCTATGAACTTGTATAAATTGAATGCTCTAATAATTCTTCAAATGACCCAAATCTGACATTTCAAAACAAACATAGGAATCAAATGTAAAATAAAAAATATGCATCTCATTAGTTCCAATGGAAACATATCATCTACATAAAGAGTAATGGTAAGAATTACATCATTTTAATGTTTCACATATAAGGTTCTTTCAATTGAATTGTTATGTAATCCATCTGTAATAGGTAGGCATGTAGCTTCTCATACCAAGCATGTGGTACTTGCTTTAATCCGTACAATGCCTTCTTCCATCTACATGCTTTCATTAAATATCTTTTTTTGCACAAAACCATGGGGCAGAAAAACATACAGCTCTTCATGCAAGTCCCCATTCAAGAATGAAGTGCATAGATTCTACAAACAATTGTCATATGACATGTAGGCACAAATCATCACCATTAGGGGAAAAAATGAACCCTGCATAGGCCTTGTAAGGATCCCTAATTTTTAGGGATTAAGCTTAATTATGTTCTTGTTTAAGGGGACAAAGTACATTTAATAGGGCGCTTTTTAGTAGGCTGGAGTAGGATTTTTTTTAGGCTTCAGTAGGCCTCTCTCTTTCTTCTTCTAGAGAGAGAGAAAGAGAATCTACTTTCCACATCATCAAACTCGTACATGTATTTGAATAAAAAAAATGAGTTTTTTAAAAAAGTCTCATTTTCAGTGTATATTAACTCAAAAAGGCCTATTTTTTAATATATATGTCAAAAGTCACTTTTTGGGCCCATTTTTTGAAGTTTCTTTTTAGAAAAAGTACAATTTTCAAACTCCCTCCAAAAGTAAGTGCCACATCATCAAATCCGTGACTATGCTTCCCCTAAAAAATGACTTTTTTCAAATTTCATCATTTTCAGCCATACACAGTGGAAAAATACACTTTAACCCATACACATACAAGAAAACACATTTTTTGAGCAGAACATATGCTTTAGAGTCCCTTCCAACCAGTTTTTCAACTTTGTTTTTCATATTGCTGGTCATTAGCAAAGATGGTGTTGACATGTATCACAAACTTCATAGTAGAACGTCCTCATGCTCCTGCATCAACAAGTATCCATGTTCGTATGCCTAGAGAGTTTTCTCCAAATACATGATACAACAATGATGCCAATTCTCAAAATGAACGTCGTGCAACTGGAGAAAAAAATATTGATATTTAGACTCATGGTTCACTATATCCTCTTGATCCAATATCTTCTTACCATCCAGCATTCCATAACCTCTCAACTTTACTTTAGTTCATTGGTGTGGGTGAGGCTGGACTATTAGGTTACTGCAAGCGATTATCTACACATTCACTTGCTATTGCTAAGTATTGGTTCCAACAATATCACATCCATCATATGAGGGTGGTCACTTTAGAAAGCACAATCATATCTTTACAAAAACAACTTGCAGATTTGGAACATGATATTGAAGCAAAACAAAGCACAACTTCAAAGTTAACTGCCAATCTCCAACACGTGAAAGAGACTCCACTTGGTATGAGACATAGGAAAAGAGCATTGTCATCCTTTGAAGCTCTTTCAAAAGGTGGCGGAGCATGCAAACGACGTATATATGCAACAAGGTGAGTGTTTGTTTTACTTTTATATGTTTTAATGAAGATTTCTAATGGAATCTTTCATTGTGTAGGTCGTTTATTCAAGACATAACTGCTTCATCAACAACACAAGACCAATTCAAGCTGATGAATAGTTGTATAAACACCAAAGAAATCATTTCTGCTTTAGAATCACCCATAGGAAAGTGTATTAGAGTTGCTGTTGAAGCTGAGTTTTCAAAGAAGTTAAAAAACCTTATCACAGTTCAAGATGTGTAGGCAATATGTGACGAAGCGGGCATCAGTAGAAATGGGTATATTGCAATGTACACCCTTCTCAAGCAAGCCTTACAATCACAAGGTATTTCTCAAAGTATATTTCCATGCCCATATAAAGTGTATATGAATAACAAAACTTCAAATGAGGATGTGACTCGTACTATTGGACAATATTTATTCATAGAAGAAACTATGCCTGCCTCTGTTTATCATCCAAATATTCCCAAGAAGCAACAAAAATTCCTATCTACACAAGGATTTACTTACACTAAATTCAATAATATATTTGTGGATCTTCAGAAGCTTCAACAAGGAATGGTTCACTTTTATAGTTCAACAATCAAAGGTACCCCTACTACATTTTATTTGGTGTTGAAGTTTTATTGCATTCAAGTGTCATATTAAGATAATGTTTTCTCTTTTGTGCAGACTGTAATGTTAAGTTAAAGTTCATACTAAAGCTTGATGAGTGTCAAATCATAAAGGGTCGGCGACTAGAAAGGTTGAGTGTGACACTAATGAATGAAGTTATGGACCATGCAATGAGTGATGAAAATTTAGGAGGGAGGGACCATTTATGTGCAATCAGAGAGAGATATCTGGTGGTTAGGTGCTATAGAAGTTCCCAAAGAAACAAAGAATGTTATTTCGTTGATTTTTAGTAGGACTCCATGGATTACGAAAGTAATCTCTTCTCAAATACATGGGCAAAAGCTTTTTGTAGATGATATAGGTGATTTTGAGGTAGAATGGCATTTGGGTGGAGACATTAAGAGTATAAAATGCATGTTAGGTTGTAAACAAGGAGCATCTTCTCTCTATCCTTGCCCATATTGTACACAAGGTTACAAAGGATCTAAGAGACAATCTAAACCTGCAAGGGCATTGATGAGAGTTGATGACTCTGAAGAAATTGATGAAACAGACTCATCGAATCACAGGGAATGGGAGATATCACTTTTGAGGTGTCCAATGTTACAGGAACCGACTCGTGATAAAATAAGCAATGATTGGAACCCCATTATTCCATTTCCATTAGCCGATGCTCACTTTTGTACTTTGCATGCATTCATGAGGATCTTTGATAGGCTTTTGAAGCTCCATGTTGAATATGCATTTGCAATGAAACCACTAGAGAGGTCTACAATAGCAATCCAAAAAATAGAAGATCTTTTGAATTCTATAGGTTGTCATGGTGACCATGTATCTTTAGTTGTTAAGAAGTATGGTGAGTCTCAAGAGATTTTACAACAAGTTTCAATGACTGGGAAGAAGGCAAGACGTTTCTTTAAAAGAGATGTGAATAGTCAAGATGATGGGAAATGGGAGCTTTGGAAGGACCTCTGTTCAATTAGAACAGACAATGATAGTCAGGTTGATCTCATTAACAAGCGAAAGAAGGTTTGGTCATCGTTTGATCAATTGTTACATTTGATGTGTTTGGTTTCCACTAATGCTTCACAACGAGAATTATTCCAAGTGACTTTGAAGGAGTTTACATAGTCATTCATCTTATCTTGGGGAGAAAGCAACATTACACATTACATAGTAAGTTTCGCTTACATTTTTTTATTTGGTCTTAAACACTATGTGTATATCTTATTGACCAGATCATAGCATATTCTTTTTGCACATGGAGCATATTTTAGGAATCGATATGGTTCACTAGACATTTTTAGTACACAAGGAATGGAGAAGTCACATTACAAGGCTAGAGGTGTTTACTTTAAAAACACTCATCATGGGGGTGGTCTACTCCAATCAAACTATTTAGAAGAAATATTCAATTGGTTGTTCGTGCGACATTCGCTAGAAAATATGTAATGGAACGAGCATGTGAGTCACAAATAGCAAAGATTACACGAAAGCTACAACATGATATTGCAAGAGAGAAGTGAATGTCATCGTCAGGACCTGTACATCATGCCCAATGACGTGCACAAAGAGTCCGCGAGGGTTCTGCTTGGAAATAGTTTCCAAACTCTTAAAATGCATTATTCTTTTCAAGGTTTTTATAAATCCTTTCACTTCAAATAAAATTTTAGTGTTTTTGTGAATATACTTTTAATGTCTTAAAACTAATTTTTATCCATTTAAATGTGAACAGGACAATTCTTAAGTGAAAGCCTATAAATAGAGGTGTCCTTCCTCATTTTACCACTTTACAACCTAAGAGAATGGCACGCACAAAGCAGACTGCTAGAAAGGATCATGTTGTCTACCCTAGCCATGTGCAAGGTACTCAACGCCCAACATGGATGACACCCCACAAGAAGCGTCGAACCACAAGCCACTCTTCTAGACGAAACTCGAGTGCAGGGACAGAGTCTGGTAGCATTCCATCGCGGGGGGATGAAGCTTCACAAGAGAGAGATGTATCACAAGAAATAAATTATTCCCCTCCCGCATCTGATGATGAGCCCCCAGTCAGGACACCACTCAAGGCAAGGCCCAAACAACGAGGACATAGGCAAGTTGTGATTGAGATATCAAATTTATCAAGTTCCTCAGATGAAGAAAGTATAAACAAGCCACCATGGAACAATGATGATATCCGCGTGAACTATCGAGTAACACAAGGAGGCAAGACACTCCCCTCAGAACAAGGACAAAGACCAACGGATGAAGAAAGAGAGCAAGGTCGGGCAGAGGAAGTAAATGATGAGGTAAGACCATCTAGGCATGCTCCAAGAAGAAAGAAGAACTATCAACCACGTTGTAGACCACAACGACCACAACCCAACATCCCCCCAAATGCAAGAGCACCACAAAGGCACAGAAAGCAAACCAAAGCCTTTGTAGAGATTCGACACTATCAAAAGTCTATGGAGCTTCTTATTCCACGAAGGTCATTTGCAAGAGTTGTGAAGGAAGAGATCCAACGCTATTGCACTGGACTTCGTATCCAATGGATAGCCATTGAAGCCCTCCAAGAAGTTGCAGAGGCGTATCTTATATCAATGTTGGAGGACTCTAACCTGTGTGCCATCCATGCAAAGAGAGTGACAATACAACCTAAAGATTTGCAGCTAGCTAGGAGAATTAGAGGGAATAACCCTTTAAAAAAATTTGTACTCCCTTGTTTGGAGAACCTTTTGTATATCCCATATGATGAATATTTTGTAAATCCCAAATGATGAATATAATCTTTGTCTTCTTATATTTTCTCTCCCAAGTGTTTATCTCTTAGTGTACATGTTTTGAAGTTTATTTCTCCTATGTTTCTAGGTGTCTTTTTCCAGTACCTCTTTGAAGTGTTTTTCATAGTTGTATCATTCTTTTTTCTGTACTTCTTGTAAGTGATAATGCTATTTAATGCATTTCATGGCTTAGAAATGCCAAAAAAAGACTTGCCACAAAAACGCGGGGATGGGCCCTGCAAAAGTTTTGCAGGGCCTATCCCTGCGTTTCTGTGGCAGGCCTTTTTTTGGCATTTCCAAGCCATGAAAACACATGCCATGCACATTGGGGCATATAATTGGCCTTAGATAGAGTGCACTACATGCTAACCCTCTGACCAATAGCTAAACAATGTTTATGAACATACATGTACTTATTTATTGTTGCATGCTTATATGCACCCAAAGGAGTCTCAACTTTCTCTAATTATTGCACATAAGATTGGTCTTCCACAATTACCCAAGTGAAGGTGCTAATTGAGTGACATACACTTGCAATATAGGGAAGCTAGTGCATAGGATGGCCTAGGAATGCAAAAAAAAGGCCTGCCATAGAAACGCGGGGATGGGCCCTGCAAAACTTTTGCAGGGCTCATCCCCGTGTTTCTGTGGCAGGCCTTTCTTTTGCATTCCTAGGCCATCCCATGCATTGTTGGCAACAAAAATAACAAGATTGATTGGAAAAAGACTGATTACAGTACGCAAAAATTAAGACATTGTCAAAAACATAAAGACTGCACATGGAAATTGGAAAAACAATAATTGGTATTATAAAGTTTTTACAATTGGCTCTTGGCCTTGAGCCTCTCCACTACATTCTTTCTTCTCTAAAAAGACAGTGGAAATTGGTAAGTCAAAACTGATTGGGATATTAACTGAGGGTTTGTCAATCCAAGACCTAAAGCTATTCCTATTTGACCTAATATTTTTCCTCTAAAGTTAACTCCTAGGGTAGTAAGGGCAAGGGAATTCCTAACTAGAAATATACAATTGGTCCCTTGCATTATTGTAGATAGGCACAAAACTTTGCTCAAGGCCTTCAAAGACCAAGTCATGAAGTGTCCTTGAGGGGAAAAGTCCTTGTGGATTATGACAAAATCTTCCTTTGGAAATTTTCCAATGTAATGTGCCAAGGAAGAGCCATGGCCCCAGGAAACATGGTCACCACCACTCCTTGCTGCAAATTTATCCACTTCAATTGTTTCCTGCACATAGACAATCATAAAATTAAATAGATACATCTTGTATGAATATGAGACAACCATAAATGTCATTAGAGACTTACATCTTGAAGCCTATCTTCATCCTCTCCTCTTCCCATTGCATCTAATGGAATGAGTGAATGGGCCATGCCACTTTGCTCCACAACAAGGGATGTTGGAATTTTTTTCTCCAAAATTCTTTCCCGTGCTGCGGCCAAATCTTCTTCAGTGGCATCTTGGTTGGCATGGCTCAAAATCTCTTCACACACAAATGCAATGGTGTCCGCAACTGAATCACCAAGTGGAATTGTTGCCTTTTCGATAATGTCAGAAGTGTTGTCCATGGGAACATCCGAGGTTGAGTAGAAAATACTAAGGCATTCGTCGAGGCATAGACCGAATGCCTTCTCAATATCGTGCAGGAACAAAAATTCCTCTCCCTTGACAAGTACAACTGAAAACATTTTCATCTCTACCTCTGGTAGAGTGGGTTCCACGGGGTCTAAGTTGGAGGGTGGACTATTCTGTGTACTGGCTTCCTTTGATTTTTCCACTAATCCTTGAGGAAATTCTTTGGAAATTTTTTGACTCTCTTCTAATAAGTTGAGAGCTTCTGTCTAGGGTTCCTTCTTGTCATCTACAAAACCCCCAGTAACAAGATGGGGTAGGTCCATGGGTGAAGGTTCGGGCTCCTCATTGACAAAAAAGATGGTTGTTGCTATGTAGGAAATATATTTTTTTCCCATTTTCCTTTTCTTATTTAAATGTTTAATTAAGGGCACTCTGTCATCTACTAGGTGCCCTGAACCCTCAGCAACAGCCATGAAATGCTTCAAGCGCTTCGCAAATGCCTCATCTCCTTTATGAATGTAGAAAAACAGGTCATAAGAGACCCATTTACACTCATATGCTGGAATATCTATGGCATATCTTAATATATAGAATTCCATAAAATCTGTGATCTCATCGATCACATCGGAGTTCATGGCCCCTTCAAGATTAGGGACTCTATAGACTAGGTCATACAAATCTGTATGAGCATTGTAGTCTGTAGTATCCAACAACTCCATGAATAGATCTCGAGGAGATTTCATGGGAGTGGAAGTGCGAGCAGCCATTGCTTGCGCGCGAGAATTCTACTGGCTTGTCTGTGCTTTCTAGCTCTTTGAGAGTGCAAATGTGAGAAATGAGCACATAGAACCCATTTTTATAACAGTTTCAAGTTTTTAAACTGAATGGGCCCACTTTTAAAAGTATAGAATAAAGAAGTGCAATTTCAAAAAATGTGTTTCTGATGACAAAATAATGCACAGAAAAAAAACATGAGCAACCACATTTCAAAGTAGTGAACAAAATTTTTGACATTCCAAAAGTTTTGAAATTACCATTGCAGAGAAGAAGGTATATACAATATCTAACATGAATCGATTGTCCTACTTTTTACAAGGTTCTTGAAAGTGCAGAAACCATGAGATACAATGACTAGGGCCCAAGAAGTGACATTATCAGGTTGCAAAAGAACTATGACAATGAGAGTTTTGTTCCATCTTTGCTCCAATCTACAGGGACTTTCATTTTGTATTCCATTCTCCTGCCCACTTGTAATCAATTTGCAAGAAATTGAAGTCATTAAAGTAAAATAAACAATAATGAAAAGATTACTTTAACAAAAGCACGAAACATTTCTTACCTTATGTCCTTGAATTTTGAATTTGGATTGAGTTAGTCCTTCAAACCCCATAATCATCAAGTGTTCTCTCAGATTAGCCAAGGTCCAATGATTATTCACTAAAATAGTTTCTGTTTCATTATTGGGGAATCTAAGCTTTATTTCAAATGAATGTAAAGATCCCTCTGAACTTTGAAATGGTATCCATTTGCCAAGTTTTCACATCCAATGATCATAGTAGAATCTCATGTATAATGAAGTACGTTGTTTCAAATATCGAAATCCTATACCTGTTCCACCTATTTTACAAAGATATTTATCACCTTTTGCAATTCCTTCTATCAAACCCCAATCTTCACCAAGAAGACTTTCGACTTGCTCATATGTGATATCTTTACACATGAACATGGTGGAAGTCTATTGGAATGAGAATCCTTGGAATAAATATAAAAAACAATGAATGGGAAAAGACCAGTGCAAACCTACAGACCTAGACACTTTTGTGAATTTCAAAGAGTTATGTATATCCATTACCATCTTTTGCTTCAAAGATGATACGGACCATATATCAGGTTTTGGCCACTCCAAGCTAAGAAGAGAATGTAATTCAATTCTCTCTAACCTTCCAAAACCATTCATTGTAGAGGGTACAACATATCTATGTGTGTAAAAGAAAACTCTATCATGGTAAAGTTGAGCAGGAGATATTTCTGGAAAGAGTAGTGCACCAACATCTGCATGCAACGCCTGGAAAGTACCTATAAGACTATGAAGTGGTTGCTCTTCCACCAAAGTAGAAGGAAATATATATGAAACAAACAAAAAGATATCTAAATAGTTCAGAAATATATCCGACACAAGAAAACATAAAAAATTATAGAGTAATACTTACAATTCATAGGATATCTCATTCTACTAGAGTTTTCAAGTTTCATAGTTGCCATTGTAAAAACATGTTGTACAATAGCAACCATCCCATTGTCTCTGTGGTTCTTGAAGCCAAGTAACTTTCCCTTCCAATGAAGATCTAAGCTTCCATGATCTCTAACTTGATGAGGCCCAACTCTAGAGGGTTGCATGTACACCCATGCACCTTTGGAGTACTCATGTGATAGCCACTGTCCATCTGTGGCTTTGATATTGTGACATCTTAGTGTGAGGATTTCATCTTTCGATCTCCTAAAATCTTTAGTTGTTTCCATTGAAGCTAAAGGTCTTCAAGCTACAACAATAATTCGAGATAAGAGATGCAGGTAGGTTGGAGTGTAGAAACAGGAGCTTCAATGGTGTGGTACAGAGTGAAACTAGTGGGAAAAGATGACTTTTGGGGACCTGGGTATGAAAATGTGAGGTTTAGGAGGGAAATAACTCTTTTTTTAGTATTTTTGAAAAAACCCATTTTTTCAGCTCAAAACATGCACGGATTTTGAATTTGGGGTCAAAAGGAGTACTTTTGACCCTAAAAAGTAATGGGGGGGTCCATTTTCAGGTGTTATGATGAGTTTTTTCACTTTTTAGAAATTTTGAATTTTTGGGCCCAACTGAGTTGGAGATTCCTTCTCTCTATAGAGGCAGCTCATTAAATAAGAGAGAAATATGTCCCCTCTCCCCCCTTCAGCCTAGTATTTTATAGGGCATAGACTGTGGCCACCACCCTCTTTTGATTGGTCCATCACTAATCACTCCTTAGCTGAGTCACATAAAGACCAAGCAAAATTCTTCTTAATATCATCAAATTCCAATCACATAGTAACCATCTAGTTTTTCAAACTTTGTACATCATCAAAGGAAACATGTTTATTTTCATAAAAAACTTTGGATACAACCATTGAATAAAAATGAGATGCAAAGAATTCACCATTGAAACTTGACCAAGTACACCATTGAAGCCTAAACAAGTATGATAAGACAAAGGTGCATCTAATCTCAGTTTTCACCAACCATTTTAACATAGATTATGCCTCATATATATCTCCTTTCGTACTAGTAAGTGCATTGTGCATTGGACTGTCAAGGTCCTATGCACTCATGACAAGTGAGACTAGCTAGCCCTCACATGTGTAACAAGTGAAAATGGTGTTGGTTTGATACACACCCATTAAATTATCAAAAAAATAGTATTACCCATTCAAGTGCATGGAAATGTGTGCTCTAGTGATGTTAGATATGGGAAAGGTTCAAGTGATTCATGCACAGATGGGTATCCACCTCATGACACCTTGTACACGTGGGTGTGTGTCGTGATACTTGGTATTGCAATAGACATAAAATAGGTGATATCTCCTAGCTCTAAGAATATGGCCAATAGCCAATTTTCTTTGAAGCTGTCGACGAGACACATCCAATGGTGGTATTTTCAAGTCAGTCAGACTAATCTACTCCAAGTTATGCCTAAAGAACTAAGTGTTGGGAAACACCTACCTGCAGCTAAGGACTCCCTATGCTTCACATACACACACACATGATACCAATGACAAAATGTGGGGAAGGGGTTGACAACACCTCCAATCATACATTTCACACCTCAAACACATATACAAGCTCACAAAGAAGAAGATACACAAGAAAAAAGAACGGAACTTGAATTACAAAAGTTAGTTTATGTTCAATGGCAAAATTCTTTACAAATGTGTCACAAAGTGACTTATATACAAGTGCCCTACATTTGTTCTTTTTTCACACATAAGACTCACACTTTCTCTAAAGAATCCTAAAATCCTACTATTGTATGTGGATATCGTTAGAACCTTGAGGGAGTATGTATCTAGAGGACTCCTCTAGTGTAGTTACAAGGGTTTTTAGTGTTGGGCTTGCTCTTCATCACTTCTTCTCACTACTTCTTTATTTCTCTTGTCTTCAATTCTTTGCAACAATCTCCCCCTCTTTATCTTTATCACCCTTGATAGGGTTCGTTCGGGTTTTCTCAACACACAACAAATGGCTGGACATGACTTCATAATTGTTGTTTGATCTTCAAAAAGCTTCCCTTCTTACTTTGATCTCCACTCACTAGAGATTGTTGCATTGTTGTTGGCCTCACACACAACTAGTGGGTGACATTGTTGGAGTTTGAGGTCTGTGGAAGCATGCGGACAACACGAGGAAGAAGAAGAAGCTTGGAGCACAACACACAATACTGAATGTATTACCACTAGAATGTACAAAGATAAGTAGCCCATTAGGACAATAGGCATATATACAAGACGGGGGGAAAAAACCTCCTAAAGAGGGAAAAAAGTGCACCGACGGTCCTAGTGTGTTCACACACATCACTAACAAAATATATCAACAAATCCCCCTTGAGAGTGATGCAGTGAACAAGGAGCTGGCACTCATGTATAACGAAGTGCCAAGCTATGTGGAAGCATTCCACAAAAGGAATTAAGCCTAAAGTTTTGCGGAAAGCTTCAAACTTCTCCCTAGGTCTGCAGAGCCTTCGTGAAAAGGTCTGCAGTGTTCTCCTCTGTGGGCACATATGCCAAGCTGATCTCTCCAGTAGAGAACCTCTCCCTGCCATAATGATAATGCACCTCAATGTGCTTAATGCGAGCATGGAACAAAAACAATCCAAGTAGTCAAATACCACTCAAGTAGCGAAAGATGTGCTTAACTGCCTCTCAATGCTTGACACTTGGGCAATGCATAAACCTGCTCATCTGTGAGACAACAAACTAAATATCTGGCCAAGTAATGCATAAGTAAATCAAGCATCCAATAGCTTGCTGATAGAGAACAACATCAAATGCATCTCCAACATCATGAAGACTCAATCGTAAACCTCTCTCCATAGGAGTGGCAATAGGCTTATAGTCCTCAAGGCCAAAACGCTACAATAATGTGTCAATATATTTCGTTTGACACAAAGCCATTCCACCATCAACTTGCATATATTGAATGCCCAAAAAATGATGCAAATGCCCCAAATCACACATCTCAAATGAGGATGCAAATCAGCTTTAAAATCTGCAATATGCTTCTCAATAGGACCAGTGAGCAGCAGCATGTCATCAACATATACAACAACGATTAGAAGCACATCATTAGCACGCTTAACATATAAGGTGCTTTCAATTGGAATGTTCTCAAAACCATGTGCAATCAGATAGGCATGTATCTTCTCATACCAAGCACATGGTGCTTGCTTTAAACCATATAATGCCTTCTTTAATCTACACACATGGTTTTCATGCCCCTTCTGCACAAAGCCACGGGGCTAAAAAACATACACTTCTTCATGCAAGTCACCTTTCAAAAATGCAACTTCAATGTCCGACTGATGTATATTCCAACCATGATGGGATGCAAGTGCACAGATGCTATGAACAGTAGTCATGCGACATGTAGGTGCAAATGTCTCATCAAAATCAATGCCTCTTTCCTGCGCATAACCCTTTGCAACAAGACTAGCGCTATACCTGTCAATTGTTCCATCAGGTTTATGATTCAGCTTGTAAACCCACCTAGTCCCAATTGCCTTCTTACCAAGAGGCAAGTCACACAAAGACCAGGTACCATTCTCCATCATATTTAGATTTCATAGCAGCCATCTAATTTTCTGAATTTTGTGCTTCATCAAATGAAACAGGCTCATTCTCATCACAGAGACTAGACACAACCATAGCATATAAATTTGATGTAAAAGAGGCACTATGAGAACCTGAACAAGTACGATATGATAGAGATGCATCTAATTTTCTATCACATAAAGTCTACACTAGCCATTTTGGCATAGTTTTTGCCTGCTCAATATCAGCTCTCTCATCAACGTGCATCATGTAAATCTACATCAGAAATGGAATGATCTACATCATCACATGAAACCTGCAAAGGTTGAGAAGTTGCCTCATTAGGACTAGCACTAGACTGCCCAACTGTAAAAAGAGGCAGCAAAGTATCATACATGTCTTTGAAGCTAAGAGATGTCTCCTTAGTACATGAAAGTAACAGCTGAATAACAACTTCCACAAAAACAACATCACGGCTAACCAAAATGTGTTTAGTCTATGGATGATAGAGACAATAACCTTTACTTTCAAAACTGTACCCAGCAAAAATACATTTTACTGCTTTATCATCCAATTTTCTACGATGTTGTTCAGGCACTAATGCATATGCAAAACAACCAAAAACACGCAGATGAGCAATAGATGGCTTGCGGCCATGCCAAGCCTCATATGGAGTGATAGAATGCAGCGCTTTAGTGGGACACTTGTTAAGTACATATGTTGCACACATAACAGCCTCAAGCTAGGGTAAAGCTTGACTGTTGACCATACACCTCGCCATCTCCATGAGTGACCTCGCCAAGCCTCATATGGAGTGATATATTGCAGCGCTTTAGTGGGACACCTGTTAAGTACATATGTTGCACACATAACAACCTCAAGCTAGAAACTATGTGGTAAAGCCTGACTGTTGACCATACACCTCGCCATCTCCATGAGTGACGTGTTCTCCCGTTTAGCAACTCCATTCTATTGAGGTGTATATGACACTGTACACTGATGTTTTATCCCATGTTCAGCTAGAAATACATTAAAATCAGAAGACATATATTCCCCCCCTTTGTCATAATGGAGGGTACCCATTTTACATGCTGACAGATTTTCAGCCAAAACCAAAAACTGTTTGAAGCACATAAACACTTCCGAATTTTCCTTCAATGGATATACCCATGCATGCTTGGAAAAATTATCGATCAAAGTCATGAAGTAAAGATAGTTTCCAAAAGAGGGTGTCTGCATAGGACCATAGTCATCACTGTAAGCAAGCTACAATTTCTAAGTAGCTTGAACTGAACCATCTTTTGGAAAGGAGGAATTCTTCATTTTGCCCAAAATACAGCCTTCACATGCATGTTTACTAGGTGCCTCAAGTTTGGGCAAAGAGGACACCATTTCAAATGTTTGCAGGTGTAGCAAACTAGCAAAATTCAGATGACCAATGCGTGCATGCTAAAGCTTTGCATCTGACATAGCCTGAGAATCATGTACTGCACATGCTGAATCATTCACAGATTTTTCATAATCTATGAGCTTATACAACCCACGAGATAAAATTCCGTAAGCAATAATCACATCGCCATTTGACAGATCATGAACTGTACATCTGTCATCAACAAATTTCACAACCAAGACTCTTGGCTAAAGGAGAAACTGATAACAAATTCTTCTTGATCCCGTAAAGCATATGAAATGTAAAAGAACTATCATCAGTAGTAGTCAGAATGTTACCAACTCCCATAACAGGATAAGAGGATTTGTTGGTGCATGTAACAATACTTCTTGTAGGGGTAGGCTCGAGTGAAGAGAAGAAACTGTGCTGTGAGGTAATATGTTTGGTCGCCCCACTCTCAAAGTACCAAACATCTGAGTCTACTGTAGATGTGCACTGCTCATGAGAAGATGGTCAAAACTGCAAACAATAGTAAATGCCCATTCTTCATCCTGCACAAGATTAGCAGACTCTGTTTTCGGTGTAGAGGCCTCTGCAACAACCGTTCCGGCCTCTTTCTTCTTTGCCTCTTTAGCAACCAACTTTGGATAGCTCTTAATGAATTGATCATTTTCTTTACAGTATTTGCAAAACAATTTCTACTTTTCTAATTTCTTCTCATCTTTGTCTTCCTTCTTCGATTGTGCAGATTTAGCAGATTTTTGCTTACTAGTAGAAGAGCTCCATTGTCCTTTGCCCTCTTGACTAGCCAAGAAAGCTTGATCTACAACACACATAATAGACATGTTCTGTCTAGACTAATCTTCATGCAAAAGAATAGAAGCTAACTCTTCAAATGTTAAGGCATTTGGATTGCCTTTCATCATCAAATGAAGAGTAGAAGCAAAACTCTGATATGAGTTGGGAAGACCATTTAGAACCATCTGCACAAGTGAACTGTCAAGAAGGACTTTATCAGCAAAAATCAATTGTTCCTTCAAATCCTTGATATTTTTCAGAAAATTGTTCATAGAATCACCTTCAATTATATGCTCACTCTCCAACTGTTTTCAGAGGTAAGCAACACAAGCCTCATTCCTAGCTTGGTACAATGTGGTAAGTGTATCCCAAGCATCCTTAGTTGTTCTGCAAGAGTGAATGTGGGGAATAATGGCACGTATGATAGACAAGGCTATCAATGCATGTGCCTGAGTATCTCTGCCATCCCAACGAATTTGCTTTGGAGTAGGTGCAACAAAAATAACAATAGGAACAAGAATCTGTAGAATATCACCATCTTTGATACCATCAACACCAGCTTCAATACCTGTATTTGTAGTACCTATATTCACAGGTGTAATAGGATTTTTTTCAACACCCTACACAATATTCCACAATCCTTTTGTGACTAATACATGATGCATCATATAAGCCCACAATGGGTAATTTGTATCATCCAACTTACCTCAACAACCAACATACGAAATACATCACTAGTTTAAGCCATGGCCACTAATACCCTAATGTAGAAAAATGATTGTATCTGAAAAAGTTGAACAAAACTACCCTAACGAGTTCTCCTAAACCTATAGTATACTTTGAGACGCTTATACTAACAAATCAAAACTGGTATATATCTTTGGCATAAAAAGATGAAATAGCCTACACAAGCACTACAATAGTATGTTTGAAGGCCAAAAGGAACTCAGATTGCAATTTTGACACCACAGAATGAAGCTGCTTTGATCTCCTAATCACCTTGAGTATGCACACCAAATTTCATGCGATTATGAGACTGTGATTGGAGGAGTGTCAAAAATGCCCTAGATGAAGTGGGAACCTGCTCTAATACCAATTTTTGGAGTTTGAGATCCGCGGAAGCATGCGAAAAACACAAGGAAGAAGAAGAAGTTTGGAGCACAACACACAATACTGAATGTATTGCCATTAGAATGTACAAAGATAAGTAGCCCATTAGGGCAATAGGCATATGTACAAGCCAAGGGAAAAAAACATCCTAAAGAGGGAAAAAAGTTCCCCGGTGGTCTTAGTGTGTTTACACACATCATTACCAAAATATATCAACAGACATAGGTTCTACAACTATTCCCCTTTCGACTTCTCGTCCTCTTGACTAGTGCTTTAATTTCCCTTGTTTGTACTTCTTGATTTTCATCCACTAGGGTCTATGTCATTCATTCAGCCTATGTCCTTTGTTCCCTTGTATCTTTGTTTAGCATGATGTGTGCCTTTCCAGGGCTTTGGGCAAAGGCTAAGATTATTCCTTTAGCTTAATGACTTGTTAACTTTATCTTTGATCTCCTTGTTTTTTTTCTTTTATAATTTTTTTTTGCTAGATTCTCCCTCCACACGTCCCTCCTCTTGAACTTTGTTGTCCTCGACAAGCTTTTGATGGTGATGTAAGTAAGTTTGGTATACTCTTTGTTCCTTTGCATTCAACAGGTTTGCTTCATGAATCATGAAATTTTGCCATTGTTTGAGTTTGAATCCATCATTCGATGCTTGTCGATAATCAATTCATATGCTATTAATCTTGCATTCAGGTTTGATGACATCTTTAAATAGATTTCAGAGTTCATCTCAAAAAATCCTATAAAGAATGCCTCTTTAGAAGTTTGTAAGTAGGGACTCGGTAAGAACATAATGTGTGAGTAATAAGCTATAATTGTGTGTTGACTAGGTGTGACTGACAAGTCAAAAATGAAAGGAGATACTATACTAATGAAATTCAAAAATATCTAATCTGCACACTTTAACAACTTCAAAATTGTAAGGATCATGCTGAGTATCTTATTTGTAAGCTTGATCTTTAAATCTTGGACATGAGCATGTCTTGCAAGCCAAAATTTTGTGATGTGTATCATATAATCCATTGTAGGTAGGTAGTTATATGGTGGGCTTGGAAGTAAAGGAAAATGAAGCCATTGTTTATTGATATTACCTTTTTTTCTATTCTTCCCCAAAATCTAGCCATGATCTTCATCTAAGCACTAGGAAAAAAGATGGATTAACTTGTGGAAGATGGGCCGGCTCTTGGAAATGTGCTCTCAAGGTTGGATTCTTCTCCAAAAAATGCTTATGCATCATTGAATTAATCTTGGTTGTCATTGAATGTTGTAGGAATGAAATTTAGGTCATGATTTTGATTCTTCTGTGTGATCTTCTTTATGTATCTATGCATTTTTTCCTTCATTATTTCATATGGTAAGTTGAATGGCTTTGTTATTTATCAAGGTCTTTAATTTTTATCTTTGATTCCCTCATTACTCATACTTTGATTCCCTCATTACTCATACTACTACTTCTTCAAACTCCTGTGTCATGCAAGTCACCAATAGTGCTTGCTCTGTTTTATCTAGTTATGTAGTATATGGCATTAGGACCTCATTAGGAACTTTAACTTGTTGCTCATAGATAGGAGAATGAACAATCGGGGGAGAGAGGGGATGTATCTTAGTCTCCTCAGTAGCCACATTAGGTTTGGGCATTATTGATGTCTCCATGTTTTGTCATTGCACCCTTTCCTCATTTTGCGACTATGTTATCTATTCTTGAAGCTAAGTGATGATTTTATCTTTCTTCTATACTTGAATTTATACTTAGTTCAATTCCATCTCTACTTTCATTTTTCTTTCATAAATTTCCTTTACATGAACTACATCTTGGCTACAATGCTCTACATACTTCTTTATTGAGTCCGCCCAGGACTTTTGGATGAGTACATGCACAAGAGGAGTAAAAGGAAGATAAGCAGACATAGAAATGATTCATGGGAATGGGAATGAACTTATGATAGCCATGACTTGGTAGTGAATGCTTGCATGAGTCATTGTTGAAGGATATATGGTGAACCATTCAACCTCGTGAGTCATTAGATAAAGAACATATAAAGGATGTTAGACACAATGATTAGTGATTATTGGTGGTGGCAAAAGAGAATTGTGTATGCTTGTGCATAGAGGTGAGAGAGAGAAAAAAAATCATCACTAGTCGCATGTCAAGATTCTTGGCCAAGGTCTAATCATTTATCCTCTAAGGGATTTGTATGTTGAAATTGATTATGAGTGTGAGATGTTGATTATTAGATGTGTGGAAAAGTGTTCTTATGATTTGGTCCATATGTAAGCATGTGTGCCAAATCTTTAGCCCAAGATGGACAAACTTATAGGTTAAAAGATAGGTATCTAGAAGTTCATCTGCTACTCGAGTTGGTAGTTCCCCATTAGTCATTCTTGATAAGTGGTTGGCTTTAATGTGTGTATTTCCTTTCTTGATCACTACCTCAAAATTAATTTCCATTAACAACAAGAAACATGTGACTAACCTTGCTATGTTGCAAGGCTTATTGACCAAGTACAATAAAGATTGATAATCAACATAAAACTTGAATTTTTTGGCAAGCAAGTAATGTCAAACTTTTTTTTACTACATCGATCATCCCTAATCCTTCTCTTTCAATAGTCATGTAATTTTGCTCTGCTTGGTTCAACTACCTACTTGCATATGGGATAAGATGTTCTAGTCTCCCTTCATCCATTGGGTGTGCCAAAATACATCCAATGGCAAAATTGGAAATAGTCACGTGAATGTGGAATGGTTTATTCAAATTAGGCACTTTCAGTATAGGAGCTAAACTCAATCTTTTTTTAATTCATTCAAAGATTGTTCACTGTTGTCCCTCAATTTGAAGTGGGTCAACAACCCATATAATGGTTTAAAAATAATGGCGTATGTGGATAAATCAACAATAATATTCAATGACCCATAAAATCTTGCACTTTCTTAATGTTCTTGGGTCTTGGTAAATCTATGATCACTTTGATTTTATCCAAAGACATTGAAATACCATTTTTGGAGACTATATGACCAAGGATATATCATTGATCTATGGAGTTGGTCCAAGAGCTCTTCTTGCTCCTTTCATGTTATGAGGTGTTGATAGTGGCTTCTTTATAGCTAGTTTATGGTGTGCTTTGGGATCCCATGTGCTTTACTCTAGTGGTGGAGATGTTTCTTGATTGTTGTAGTCTCTTTTGTTCCTATGTGACTCTATTACTCTCCTCTCTTGGCATTTTTGCATCATCAAGACTCTATTGAGATGACTCAGTTTTTGGAGGGACCAGCAGTGGACTCTTATGCAAACAATTTTTTATCAAACTGAGAGATGTTCGGGTGAGAGTTGGGTTCAACAAGGAAAGACTCATTTTTATTACCTAAATTATGCACAAAAATGCTTGACACACAATTTTTTCATCACTCCGTTTAGTGCAATTATTTTTTTCCAATGGGCTAAACACTTATTCTCTATGTCCGATTTTTGCAGCAATAAATCCTTGAGCTACATTTACGGTAACATCATGATCATACATCCAATCTTGAACTAGGATAAGCTCTTCTAGCAAGTCTAGGTTATCACATACCAAATTTATATTGCATGGTTTTGTTTCCTAGGTGTAGTGATAAAGTTACCTCTCCTAAGCACTTTATGTGACTTTCTCCTATTCCAACCATATATGACTTCACTGGGGTGATAGGCATCTTTAGTTTGTTAACTAAGGAAGCATGAATACTGTTTAGGGATGCTCTGGTATCTATTAAAGAATCAACCAAAAAATACTCTTGATTTGTAATTCATAGGTTGAAATATGGTTGTCTTGGCATGTTTCCCTATTTCATACTACTTTTCATGTGGTAATTATCTATAGGTATGGGTTCCTCAACCTTTAGGTATCTCTCATCTTGTTCTCAAATCCACTCTTTACATTAACGTATTCCTTCTATTGCTTCTTGTTTGGCTTTCTCACAAATCAACACTTCTTCTTTTTTACACTTTTGTCCTCCTAAGATTCTTGTAAGGTTCTTTCAATGAGAGTTTTCGATATATCTTTTAACTCAGCATCCACTTATATAGTTGGGTAGAACATCGCCATCTAGTGTTGGTAGGTTACTAACACCATCGAAAGAGATTCGGTTTACAATCCATGGGCCACAAAATCTTTGTTGGAGCTTCTTAGAGTATTGTTTAAGATTATATACAAGTATAAGATCTCAAACTTGAAGACCTTTGTCTTGGATGTGAGCATCATAATATGCCCTTTATAACCTTTTGGAAACATAGATTCCAACTACAACTTGCAATCTAATTTCTTGTCAATTTTCAGTCTGCTCTAACTGTTGGGACAATTTGTGGCTTGTCCATTCATATTTTTTAGCTACTCAAAGGGTACACACCAAAAATTCCATTGGAAGAATTGCATTTTGTCCATACACAAGGTTAAATGGAGTAGTTCCTAAGGTTGTCTTGTATGCTATTGTCCCAAGCGAATGAGCCACTGTTGAGTATATTGGTCAAAACAGTGCATAAAACCTTATTTGAGCTCTCTACCTTTCCATTGGCTTGTGGATGATAGGGCACATATTTTTTATGAGTCAATAAGAACTCGTTCATCAGTGATTAAATTACTTCATTTATGAAGTGTGTACCTCTATCATTGACTATCTTAATAGGTAGTCCAAACCTAGTAAAGATACGTTCTAATAAGAATTTAGAAGTGGCTTGATTATCACTTTTCTTTGTGGCTCTTGATTCTACCCACTTTGTCAAGTAGTATGTAGCCAAAATGATATGTTTAGGACAAGATCCCCTAGCTAATGGATTAATGGGTCCCAATAAAATCATTTCCCCATCTTGAGAATGGCCTTGCATAGACCATCGATCATAAATGCATGTCGTCTCTTCTAATTGGGTACTTAATTCATTGACAAACATCAAAGATTGTTACATAATTTTCAGCATCCATGTGAAGGGTTGGCCACCATAAGACTGCAAAGAGAATCATCTTCACATTTTTTCAGTAGAGAAGTGACCCCTAGCCACACCTCCATTTGTCATCTCCTAGATTGGAGGATATTCTCCTTCCTCACACATATTTGTAGTTGATTGTCTTTTCCCTATTTAAAAATTTTTTTATCGATTATGGCATAATCCTTACTTTTATCTTTTAAGGCTTGCTTCCCTTCTAAGCTCACTCCTACTAGGTACATTTGTGACTTTAGGAACTCTAACATGGGTTTATTCCATTCAAGAGCTATAGTGGAATAGATCATAGAGGAGTGTTCCTCTAGATAGGATGCTTCACACATGTTATAGTTAGCTACATATTCATGTACTTCTCTCTGCATATCTGGCTAATATGCTCCCAAATGTCACAATTCTTGAGTAGTCCCACTTATACCCTTATATACATTCTAATGGCTTACATGAGTTTAATATTAGGTTTAATTTTTCACCATCCTCCACACATCTCAATAGCACTCAATTTGAATCTTTAAAATACAAGCTCCCTGTCACAATGTGAAGGTTTATTGTTTTCCAATGTTCTTTGCCTATCTTGGAATTAATCTTATGATTTGGTCCATATGTAAGCATGGGTGCCAACTCTTTAGACCAAGATGGACAAACTTATAGGTTAAAAGATAGGTATCTAGAAGCTCATCCACTACTCTAGTTGGCGGTTCCCCATGAGTCATTCTTGATAAGTGGTCGGCTTTGATGTGTGTATTTCCTTTCTTGATCACTATCTCAAAATCAAATTTCATTAACAACAAGAACCATCTAACTAGCCTTGCTATGTTGCAATGCTTATTGACCAAGTACAATAAAGATTGATGATCAACAAAAAACTTGAACTTTGTGACTAGCAAGTAATGTCAAAATTAGTTTACTATATAGATCATCTCAAATTCTTCTCTTTCAGTAGTTGTGTAGCTTTTCTCTCCTTAGTTCAAGTGCCTACTTGCATATGGGATATGATGTTCTAATTTCCCTTCATCCATTGGTTGTGCTTTCTTCAAGTTAATACAAACCCTAAGTTTCCCATTCTTTAATTTTTGGGTGCTACCACTAATGGAGAAATGCACTCTGTGTGCTCGGTCTCATAAATGAATCCTACAACAAATAGCTTATCTATTTCCTCCTTAATCTTGGTTGAATTAGACATCATTGTACGTGTATATTCTTTGTTTGGAAGGCTTTGCCCCATGAGTCATAGGACCCCAATGAGAGCAAATCTTTGGGTCTACTCCTTTTAGGTCTTTTTATGTCCATGCAAAGGCATCCCAATGCTCTTGCAATAATTCCACTAGTTTAGGTTCTTGTTCTTGTATGAAATCTTCTCCAATGAAGGTGCATCTATCCTCATCGTTTTCTCTTGTTACAATTATTTTTTTTGGTTTTTTCTTTATTTTCATATGCTACTTCTTCCTATGTCTCTCTATTAGGCATTTGAATAGCTATCTTTCATTCTTCTATTCCATATTTCTTGGATTTTTCAAGAACTTTGCAATATTCGGATGGATCTTCTCCTTCTATTTCATCATTCTCATTGCAAGGGTCTTGGGGTGCTCTTCTACTGAGAATACATTGAAATATTCCTCCTCGATTGTTTCTTCAATCTCTTTTAAGTACTTTTCTTCTTAGTCAAACTCTAGTTCCATTATTATGCTTTTGTTATTGCAATCTTCATAACAATCTTCTACATCTTCATCCTCTTTCTTGATCATTACCATAAACAAGTTGAAGTCACAAACCTCTTCATCCACACATTCAACCATGGTAATGGCTTTCTCATTGACACATAATTATCAATATTTCCATCCAACCATGAGGCTCAAAAGCTTCATCAGCAAATATTTTTGGCATTTATGTTGGATCCTCAAATGTTATCTCCTCTTTAGTCCATGGCTTTGAGAATTGGAGTCGTTTGTCCATAACTATGTATCTTCATGTGTCCAGGATTGGTCCCTAGATCCCGCGTAATGGATTGACATGTCATCTTCCTCTTTATGGATGGGGTTCCATCAGAGAGGAGGAACATCAATATCTAAGAAGTTTGGGAGAATTATTCAAGTTGTGGTGCCCTGGTGTTTGAAGATGGAATGTGTCTCTTCCCTAATATTGAACTACCTTCAACTCACATATAAATGGTCTTCCCAATATCTCTCATAATTATTTGCCTTTCCAAATTGACATAAGGCTAAGGTATGCTCAAACTCCACAAGCGGGCATTCCACTTGGCCACCTATGAATTGCAATTTCATTCTAGTTGTTCTTAGTCTAGGTTTTCCTTATTTTTCCCAAATTTCTTTTGTGGTGATACCAACTCTTGCACATGTAACTAGTATAGCTTTGGTCATGTACCCATTGTATATGACTAAAAGATATGTGTTCCCTTTGCCACCCTCACTAAAATCTCCTACCATATCTACAAATATCTTAACAGTAGTGGTTTCTTCCTTAACATTCTCCTTTTTCTCAATGGTATTCTAAATGTTAAGTTGAGAGGCTACCTTTTCCCATAGTTGAAGTAAACTTGAAATAGATGTTCTAAGTTTAAAGAGAAATGCATTTTTCTTTCTTTACCTCTTTGAATGCTTGAGGCATTTCCTCTAATGTTGCATAGTCCTTACACCTCAATATGGGAGCATGAAAGGAATATGAATTTCACTCATACTCACCCATATAATTTGGAAGTGTGGTTAGGCTAATAGATTTCTCTATTTCAAAGTCTACATCAGGCAAGTTTTCCATTTCTTCCTCCTTCTCTATCATTAATTGGTTCAAAAAAGCATCCAACTCAATAAAGGGAGGAGATCCACCTTCATTCTTCTTCTAATGGCTCTCTTGGACTTTGGCCCGAAGATCTTGTGGAGAAGATGCTTCTAGCTCAAAAATGAAGGAATCAATTTCACTTGTGTTTGTTGTTACCCTTTGGAGTTGTCCTCTCCAATCATTTTAGCATAAAGGATCAACAATACATCTTACATTTGTCAATCCGGGAAGTATACAAAGACCACAGCCCCTTCTAGTTAATGGAATCCAAGAATAAGAGGAAAATGACTGTTTTTCTGAGAAATGATGAAGATGAAGAGAAATTTCTAGGGTTTTGATTATCTTGAGCTACGCTACATCATTTTCAATGATCTTGGTGCCTAAAGTGTGTTATTTTCTCAGCAAATCACAATTATGAAGTCAAAACTCAAAAATGTTACCTGTAACCTTCAGATGAGACAATCACGATTCTGTGAAAACTAATGATTTCCATCTTCAGCTCTATTCTTCAACACTTTCTCACTCAATACTCTAAGATTCACCTCTCTTCATACACATTAATCAGAAATACACAACTGAAGCTCAAAAATTCCATGAATCACACATAGAATAGACTCAACAAATCAAAGAAAATCATATGGAAGTAGAAAACACGATTTTCTACAGGAGAGCTCTTCAAATTACTTGGATAGCAGAAATAATACAACCAACCCTCTCAAAATAGAGGAAATTCTCTTTTATACATTTTCAAGTGTCCTCTTTCACACTTGAATTTTGGTCCTTTTCCCTTCTAATCTAAAAATATGCTATCAAAAAGCTTCCAAAAATTCTAGAAAAAATACATATGATTCTAATTTACATGAGGAAGACTCTTCCTCATTTTTACATCATTTGCATAAATATTTCTACAATTTTTTGACATTTTACAAATATTTCTCTTCAAAAAATGCTTCTTCTAACATTCTTCTCCTCCTAGACTTTTTGGCTCCTAACAAAAAATTCTCTTGCAAATAAGTAGTGAGAGCTTTCTTTACTTCTTTTTTCTTTGATACACTTATGACAATAGGTCATGACTTTTTCTTTCTGTGATGTTCAAGTTATTCGCCATTTCAAATAATGTTTTTCTCCACTGTACAGCTGCCTTTGGTTTGTCTATTACATCTTTCTTCATATATTTTGTATATGCTGCTTCATAGGCTGTGAGTCTAGATTTTGTGACTACTGATAAATTTCCAAAGATTTCTGATTCTCTTTCAAAAAATCCATAATCAAAGGCATCCTCAAAAATCTGAAGATAATGACTACCCAAAAATACTATCCTGCTATAATAGGCCATTAGACAAATTCTATCTGGGGTTTCACTGAGATCAAACAAGAAAGCATCAGTTGGTGAATTGAAACCAATGTAGTTGAGAGTTCTGACATCTATATCTATGAATGTTTCTATACAGGCCAATATGAGACGCATCACTCTGATCAATAGAATGTGCAAGCTTGATCATTAACATCTTTATATGTAGATATAACAAACTCTGCTGTGTCAACCATATATTTCTTTGTTGGCCATGTTCTTGCCTTAGGTCCTGCTACCTTTGGAAAGTTCAGCCATTTTGTTGGAATCTGTCCTGCATTTCTTCTTTCCCAAAACACAGTCCATTCCCTTCTTCTTGCTACTGGACAATAAGCTGGATTTATCTTTAGCTGAATACGTGCTTCTTTCCAAAATTTCCTGCATTCTTTATTGGAATCTAACCACCTGTTCCTCCATTTAGGACTGGCTTTTTCAAATAATTCCTTAGTTACATAGATATCCTCTTCATATTCAAGATACTTGTTTGATGACAATCCTACCCTTGCAAGCTGGTAATTTTTAATGCTTTCAATAATCATGCAAAAAGGTATACCTAGACCATCTGCTGCCCAATGGTGTTGGTCTGGATTTATTCCTTTGTTGAGAGCAAAATTCACAATTTGTTCTTCATATTCATTATGCATTTTTCTGATAAATTCCATTCTAGATTCTCTATCTGTTAAAAGCTTCTGAACAAACTCATCTAAGTACTCCTCAACTGCTGCTTTGTTTTCTTGTTCATCACCATGTTGAGTTCTATTATCATCTCCCCCTTCATACTCTTTTGCGTGTGTAGTCTCTACCTACTCTTCAACCTGGCTTTGTGGATTTTCCAAATTTTTTTGTAGTTCCTCCACCATCAACATTAAGCTTCTATTCTGAGATGTCCACAATTCTCTTTCTGATTTCCACTCACTTCTTTCTTTTTCTATACTCAACTGCCAATCACTCCTCTCTTTTGCTATATCCAAATGTACTTTATTATAACCTCTCATTGAGCTGGCAGCATGTACACTAGCTTGCTTTTCCGACTCCTTAACTTCCTTCAGCTCTGCTTGTAGTCTTATAATTTCTTTATTCAATTCTTCCCTCTCATCCTGTGTTACCTGTACAATCTTGCTCTCTTCTTTTAATTGGCCTTCTTCCATCAACAACATGTTTATTTCTTCATTTGCTTTGACCATAATCTGGTATGAGCTTTGAAGTGTTCTGTATCTTCCTTCCATTTTCTTCAACTCCATTTCTATTTTGCAGCTATGCTCTATCTGCTTTGCACATTTCTCTTCAAGGAATTGAATTTTATTTTGTTGTTGAACCTCCAGTTCTTCTAATGAGATTATTCTTTTGGTCAATTCCTCATTTCTTTCTTGGGCAGTCCTCAGTTGCTCCTCTAATTGTTCCTTTTCTTTCTTTTGCTCATTAATGATTCTGCTGCCTTTCGCAAACTCTGATTCAACCACCATTCCTGATATGATCATGTTTCTACTAGATGGTCTAAACTGCTCTATGTTGCTCATGATAATTTTACAAGCAGACCTGATATCTTTAGGTATCCTTTCTAATCCAGCTTCTAACCCTACTTGCTTTACTTCTATCTGCTTTTCTTCTTTGCAATCATTCTCTTCTTCATCTTCTTCCTCATATTCTATGACCTGATTCTTTTGCTCTTCATAGCCCTTTTCTGCTTCTATTTCTTCTTTGCCTGCAACCTCTTCCTCATACTCCAGTGTCTAATCCTCTTCCTTCTCATGATCTGATATTTCTTTCATTATCTCCATCTCTTCTGCCTTCTTTTTCTCCATTTCCTGTTGTTTCTCTTCAATGACCTGTTCTTCCTTTTCTTGTACCTTATTATCTTGAGTTAAGGTTGAATCAATTTCCACAGAGAGCTTTATTTGATCATTGATTATCTGTTCCTTTTGTCCCTCCTCTTGCTCATCTATATCCATAAGATCCAAATCTTCTTCTTTCCCCTGATCTTCTATAGTTGTGAACTCCTCATTATGATTTAGGTCATAAAGTATATCTTCTATGATTTGGTTTATTTCTTTTTCTGTATTCCCTTCTTTCACCTCTTTGGAATTCATTTTTTCTACTACCTCCTCAGTTTCCTTGATTTGATCTTTGTCTTCTTTCTTGTGTACTGAGTTGCACAACTGAGCTTCTTTTTCTGTCTCTAACTTTTCCTCATTAAATTTGAAATAGGTTTGATGTGAAGGTTTTGTCCGTACTGTCTTAAACCCTGAGTCCACCAATCCACAACTGAACTCCTTCCTTACTTCAACCTCTTCTTCCATCATCACTGCTTTACCTTTTAGTATCCTTTTCTCTTCTCCAAGACTAACCTGTTTTGCTGCTTCTTCTTATACCTGTTGTCCTTGTGGCTTCTCAATCAAATCTTCTGGTGTTTTATTTTTTTCACAGGCTTATACTGTCACATTTGGTGTGCTAGGTACTGATAAATTCAAGCTTTTCAACAGAAAATTTTCAATGTCACTCTCTGAATCTGAAGAGAACTGTGAAGAACCAGCTATCCCTGATTTGTCCATTCTTGATTCTTCTATAACAATGGATTCCTCCTGCTTCTTTTCTTCTGCTGACAATTTTCCTATCTCCATCCTTTGTACAGATTCTACTGCTTTTCCTTTATTTTTCTTGGTCAACTTCTTTTTCTGCACAGGTTTCTTCTGAACCTTCCTTCTTCTTCACTACTACGGTGGTCCTAGTTTCAAGAGGACCTTGTAATTCCTTGAAATAGGCCAACAATTCTACCTCGTTTTTCACAAAAACTTCTTCAGTTTCTGTAGCCATCATCTGATCATGCAAATCTTCATAATGTTCCACTTCTTCTTGTATCCAGTCAGTTGCTTTACATGAATAGTCTTCCAACATTTTTTGATATTGGGCTTCATAGATTGCTCTTTTGTTGTTTCCTTGAGCCAGATAAGAATACAATTGTTCCTTGCTTGTCTGAGGTGGATGAGGTTCATTTGAAGACTGAACTTCCTTTTGAGCAGCTTCATGCTCTTCCTTAGTTGCCTCTTCCTGTTCCAATTCCACTTTTCTTGGATCCAATCTTCTTTTCTTTACTCGAATGACTTCTTCTGAGACTCCCTTTCTTTTCCTTTCTGCTCCCCTCATGCTTGGTTGGGCTTCTGCTTCTCTTACAAACATCATCTTAGAAGGACTTTTGATTCTTGTCATCAAACTTCTGAAGTATTGAGCTTCTGGAGCCAACTTTAATTGATCCTCCATTCCTAGAACATGATATATAATCCTTGTCAAGAATTGTGCTCCATTCATGAACTTCCTTTGCTCCCAATGTTTGGCTGCTTCCTTCAACTGATCATGTATGTATAGAGTTACATCCATTACTCCAAAAGGTTTGGTCCTGTCTTTATTATTAAACATGATTAGTGTCACTGGCTTGTGTGGCATGGTGTATCTAGGTAGTTTTGGAAAACAGAAATATTGAAGGAACATTCTAATGGCATACTCCTCATTCTCTTTTCCTTTGAAATCAAAAAATTTTGAATATCTTGCATAGGTTGATTTATTCTTCTTGACAAAACTGTTGTCCAGCTTTGTTCCCATGGAATAGAACTGGAGAGCTGCCCTGATATGCCCTGCTATGCTCCTTGTTTTCTTTGTCCTAGACAGAACACCTGAAATATGCATCATTGCCCCTTCCAACCTCTAGCAGACTATTCATTACCTGTGATACTCTTTCAAAGTCTATGAAAAATAAAGGTTCATCCAACAATCTGTGTAATCCTACTGCTTTCCATCTTTTGTAGTTGACTGCAATTTTTTGGAATTTGTAAAATTCTTGGCACAGCATGGTGTACTTGTGACCTCCAACTCCTACAGTAAAAATATGCTGACCAATGATACCAAGGGTTTCCTTGAGTTCCTTGGCTACCTTCTCTGTTTCTGGAATTTCCTGCTCTTCATCAGACTCTAGCTCCACTTCTTCTACTGCAACTTCACTGTCCAAGAACCAATTTCCTCTAGACAGAGTTACTGAGTCTGCTTTGAAATCATGGATTGGTAGTTCCTTTGGATTCACCATTATGGAGAAAATATAGCATCACACAAAAAGAAAACTCCACCCACATGAGTCTCAAGAAGCATAAATAAAATCACATTGGTCTTGAGATGTAATGAAAAAGAATGAAAATAAAACTTAGAGAATTCCTGACTTTCTTATTTGTGTCAAAGATAAAAACTCAATTGAAGTGATCATTACATGTGTAGCAAGATGTCTAGTGCTCTCTTCCCTTCTGACAGCTCTTTTTATATATTTTTTTTTTTCAATTATAAGGAAAGGAAAAATTTGAAAAAAGAAAAAATGAATGAAAAATAGATCTGCTACATTACAACCTATATCTTGCTTGTGCCTCTCTTTTTTTTCCTCTTTTTCTTTTTCTTTTTTTCCTTTTTTCTTTTTGTTTTTCTTTCTTTCTTTTTTTTCTTTTTTTCTTTTTTTTAATAATAATAATTTCCTCCACTTCTCTCTCTTCCCCTCCTATTTCTTTTTTTAGAAAGAGGATGAGGTAGAGTAAATTATCATAATTTCTAAAATATGATAATTTTCTTTTGATAAAAAAATCTGAATTCTTTATCAAGAATCCCATGTGTGCATCAGATAACCATTTTGTCTTTTCCCTCATCTGTAACTCTTCATATTTTTTGAGCTAATTTAGTATCTTCATGCTTTCCATTGAATCAGATCTGATTTTTTTACCCAATAATACTTGATTCTTGTTGACTTTGTTCTAGGAATAAAACCATCTTCTTTTGATAAACTGTACTTGGAAGTTTTTGGCTTCCATATCCATTTAGTTCTGGGAAATTGTTTTGATGAGCAGTGCTTGTATGAACTTTGTTTCTCCATTCTTCCTGTCTTGATGCTTAAATGTTTCTGACCATTCCATCCTTGCCACCTTTCTTCTAGCTTTTCAACACCTTTTGTCTCTTCAATTTTCTCCTATTTTTGATTGAAGTAAATTTGGTCATGAAGCGGTGGTGTTTGTGATTTCTTTGTAGCTTCTAGTGAAAAAGTAAATCCCTCCAATTCTGAGTCATAGATATCCTATTGATTTTCCTATTCTTCATCACTCAATAAAAACATTAAAAACCTTTTGTCATTTAATGTCAATTTAAGCTTCATATTTTCAAAATCCAAAATTACTTTACCTTGCCTGAGCCATGGTTGTCCCAAAATCAATTTCTCAGTCATCATATGATCTGGCCATTCTTCACAATCTATTTTCATATATTCTTCATTGAACTTAACTTTAATAGATGGTGAAGACATGCTTTGTATTATCTGTCCTTCTAAGGTTTTGAGAAGTGTTTTACTTTCAGTCCTTTTTAGGTTAAACTTATCCAACAAAACTGAACTAATCAAATTTACTTCTGCACTTGAATCTATCAAAACCTTGATTTTATCATCATGGAAATTCATTGTTATAACAGGCAAATGCTTTGTTACTCTTAAAGGTGTTTCACACAAAAGGACTTCTCTAAGATCCTTGATTTTTCTTATCCTTTCCTTTGCCTCCTGTTGAGTCTCCTTTCTAATTTTTTCCTCTTCTTTTTTCATGTTTTGAGCTTGATGTATTCTTCTCCATTCAGAAACAGTTAATGGAAGATCATACCTTTTTACTCTACATCCACTTATGAAGTTTGGCATGATTTCTCCATCTATATTAGCTAATTGGATAGCTCCACTGTTACTGATTTGATTGATAATATAAGGCCCATGTCCTTTTTTCTGAAATTTCTTCTGATGTTCTTTTATTGTGTATGCCAAAATTAGATCTCCTTCTTGTAAGTCTTTTTCTTTAATATGAACATCATGATAAGCTTTTTGCCTTTTCTTATCTGCATATATGCTCATGATTGCTTGAAGTCTAGAAGCTCCTAGTTTTTCCAATTCCACCACTCTCTCAAATAACTCATGTCCAGTCCACTTGTATTGACTACCGTATTCAGTTATGTTTTCTATGATTTGGTTCAAAAAATGAGTCCCCCTATCACTTACTAATTCAATTGATAATCCAAATCTGGTGATGATATTTTCATAGAGAAATCTTGCAGTGGTCTGAGCATCATTCCTTTTTGTAGCCTTGGCCTCTGCCCATTTAGTCAGGTAATCTGTGGTTACTAGTATGTATTCAGCATGGGACTGTTTTGCTGGAGGATGTATGGGTCCAATGAAATCCAACCCCCATTTACTAAATGCTCTTGCTGAAATCAATGGTACTAATGGCATATTATCTCTTTTATTTGGTTGACTCACTCTTTGACAAATGTCACATCTTTTCACATATGTTCTTGCATCAAGAAATAGAGTTGGCCACCAAAAACCAGAATATAATATGATTTTAGCAGTTCTTTCACTTGAAAAATGTCCTCCTGCTACTCTGGAATGTGCCATCTCTAACATTTCCATATATTTATTTTCAGGAACACAGATTCTTAAATATCCATCCATTCCTTTCTTGTACAGTTGATCTCCTATCAATTGATACTTTTCAGAAATCATTTGTAGATTCTTTGAGTCTGCACTAGATCTTAATGGTTTTCCTTTCTTGTTTCTTTTCAACTCCTCAATTATGTTTGCACTCCAATCTGGGGTTTTTTGAAACCAATATAAGGTTATAATTTCTAAATTTTGCAAGGATTGGCATTCCCAGCAGTTGGCAATATATTTTTTTACATCTTGAATCTTCTTAGGCCAATGTACTCCCATCCTATTGAGATTACTTAGGGTGACTCATGGAAGCATGAGTACAGGGGTTCCAACAGTGAGCTCTTCTCAAATATTCCTACTGCTTCTCTTCTGGAGTACAATATTCCAATATGCCCATATGATTGAGATGATACAAATGCCCCGCTAGCAGCATAAAATTCTTGCTTTGTAATACCAAATGTGTGTTGTTTCCAAATGTTCTGTAGGGTCCCATGGTTAGCAAAGGTACTAAAGTCATGGCCCAATACTTTCTACTTTGAACATATATGTATCTAGCAAGTCATCATCTAAAGGTGAACTTGTCTCTTTAGCCTGAATCCTGGACAAAATGGTATGCTCTCAAATGAGTTTTTCCTTGTCTGACCACTACCTCAAACTCATACTCCATCAGTAGGAGAAACCATCTGACTATCCTACCAGTGTGACAAGGTTTGTTTACTAACTAGAGAAAAGCTTGGTGATCCACAAAGAATTTAAACTTGTTGGCCAAAAGGTAATTTCTATATTTTTTCACAGCAAATATCATTCCCAATCCTTCCCTCTCAGTGGTTGTGTAATTTTTTTCTGCTGAATTCAATTGCCTACTAGCATAAGCAATTGGAAAGTCTAGTTTGCTCCCTTCTATTGGTTGTGCTAATACACATCCCAAAGCATAATTTGAAGCATCCACATGGACATGGAAAATTTTATCCCACTGTGCGGTTTTTAGAATTGGTGTTGTTACCAAACAAGTTTTTAGAGTCTCAAAAGCTTGGTCACACTCTTTGGTCCACTCAAATTTTGTGGTCAAATCATACAAAGGTTTTGCAATGTCTGCAAACTTGTGTACAAATTTTCTATAATAACCGCAATGTCCCATGAAGGTTTGAAGTTCCTTTACATTTGTTGGTCTTGGAAGTTCCACTATGGCCTTAATTTTTCATTTCTGGAAACTATATGACCCAGCATTCTCCCTTGCCTTACAAAGAACACACATTTCTCTGGATTTAGACATACTCTGTATGTTCTACATTTTTTGAATATATTTTCCAGATCCTTCAAATGATCTTGTCTTTTCAATGAAAATGTGCAAAGATCATCCACATAAATTTCCATGATATTTCTAAGGAATTCTTTGAATATGTGACACATTAATCTTTGAAAAGTTGTTGGGGCATTAGTTAGACCAAAAGGCATAACCCTAAAAGCATAGATTCCCCATTCTGTGGAAAAGGCAGTTTTATGTTGGTCTTCCAAAGCTATGGGAACCTGATTGTATCCTGAAAAACCATCCAGAAAACTATAGACCTCCTTACCTACAACTCTTTCCAAAAGATGGTCTGTTATGGGTAATGGATAGCTATCCCTTATAGTTGCAGCATTCACTTTTTTCAAGTTAATGCATACCCTGAGTTTCCCATTCTTTTTTGGTACTACAACTATAGGAGATATCCACTCTCTGTACTCAATTTCATAGATGAAATTGGCAGCCAGTAGCTTGTCAATTTCTTCCTTTATTTTAGCAGATTATTTGTCATTGAATGTGTAGTGTCTTTGTTTGCTAGGTTTTGCATCAGGTGTAATAGGAATCTTATGTTCACAGATTTTAGGGTCAATTCCTTTCAAATCCTTGTAACTGTAAGCAAACACATCCCTATAGTTTCTGGCCAAATTCCTTAATGCTTCCTCCTCTTGATTTGTCATGTCATCAGCTATTACAATATGTCTTTCTTTCCCTTCTTCATGGGTGATCATCACCTTCTTAGTTTGTTCCTCATTGTCATATGCCTCTCCTTTTTTCTTTTCTCTCTTTGGTTTCACTTTTAGAAGTAGTCTGTCTTCTACTTCATAAGTCTTGAAATTTGAAGGTACATCAAACCGTTGATCTTTGTTTGTTATTTTCTTATTTTTTTCAACCTCTTGATCTTTTTCTATTTCCTTGTGTTTGTTTTTTCTATATTTCCCTGAAATTTTGTCTTTTATTGCATCCGTAGCTTCTACTTCTTCGAAATATTGTGTTTTACCATTTTTCAATATTATTCCTTCCTCCTAGTCCTCTTCTGTTTTTGACACATTTATCCATTTGTATTCCTATGTGAAAAATATCATATCCTTCTTCATTTTGGAATTTCGCTCCCACATACTCATCATTAGCTAGATCCATGGTGGTCAAAATCTGATTCCAACCATAAGGCTCAAATTCTTCATCTTTTTTTTGTGGTATATAGCTCTCATCCTGTGATTTCCTTTCTTCTACACAATCTTCTTTTCTTAACCTTCTTTTTCTATCTGTGAGGTTCCTTATCACATTGCATTTCCATATTGATGATTCTATTTCATTTTGATCTTCAATCTTTGATTCTTCACTTAATTCTTGATTTTGATGTATTTGGAACCATTCTTGAGGGGACATGTCACAATATTGCCCATTTCTTAAATTCACTTTGGTTATCCTTCCTTTGCTTTGAAGATATAGGCAATCATTACCCCAATCTTGCACAATTTGCATTTGTCTCATAAATGGTCTTCCTAGGATTATTTCATATGAAGTGGATTGTGGGAATTCAACTATGGCAAAAGTATGCTCTATTTCTATTCCACATCTTTCCACAATCACATTTTCCCATATTCCTAGGGGTTTTTCTATGTGTCCATCTGCAAGTTGTAATCTCATTTTAGTGGGTATTAATTCATTTTTTCCCCATCTTTCCCAGGTCTGTTTAGTCATGATAGCCACACCTGATCCACTATCCAATATAGCTTTGGCATGATTTTTACCAAATTGTATTTTCAGAGTTGAGTTCCCTTCTTCTCCTTCATAATATCCTCCTATTTCATCAATAGGAATGTACAACAACTCTTCCAATTCTTGTTGTTGTGGATCAAAATTCTTTGGCATTGCTTCCCACTTTTTCATTTTGTGTTGTAAGTGAGGATTTTGTTTTACCAATTCCTCCAATGTGGTGTGGTATAAAATTGTACATTGTTTGTCTATATTGATTTGGAAGGTTATTTGTGAATTATCTTCTTGATCAATAGTTTTCCTTGTTTCTGTTGCATTTGCTTCCCCAACTGTTGTTTGATAATTGTCTGGTTCCCCCATTTTGAGTTGTGCTTCTTGTATGATTTGTTTGCATCTTTGCATCCTTTCATGCTCTAAATTTGGCATAGGATATGCCATCACATGGTTTGTAGGATTTGGTCCCTCTTGAATTCTTCCCTTGTATGCTCTTATCAAAGTTTCCAGACTTTGTGAATTTTTTGTCTCTTTCTGAGTTTGTGTATTCTGAGATTGGCTATTGTTTGACTGTTCCATAGTCTCTTCTTCCAAACTTTTACCCATTCTCAATTTTCTTTCCCATCTCCCTTTTTGTCTGTTTTTCTTTTCTTTTGGAAATGGAATTTTCTTATGTCCCTGTGTATGTGTCTCCTTTTTTATTTCTTGTTGTTTAGTTTGTGCTCTTGTTATAGCATTTACAGTTACTTGATCATAGTCACTTAATTCTTCTTGCTCCATTATGTTAGCTGTTTTTAATGGTATGTTACTAGATGTGTTCTGTTGTTTTTGAGGGTTTCTTCGACAATCCTTTATTAAGTGTTCCCTGCCACAATCCTTGCAATAAGCTCCTTCTATTCTTAGTGTAGGAGGTTGTGGGCAGTCTCTAATGAAATGTTCTCCCCCACATCTATAACAAATTATCTTTTGACCCCCTTCGAATTAAGGTTTCTGATTGGACATGTAATTATTGGTTATGTACATGAATGTGGCTGTATCCATTTCAATTCTCCCATTTCCCAAGTTTAGGGCTTGCAGTTCTGGTTCTCTCTGTTCATATCCTTCCCATTCTTCCTGATATCCCTCATTCCAATGATAATCCTCTCTGTAAGATGACCTAAGTCTTGAGCTTTCTTCTTCTATTGGTGTGTATTTTACCAGTACCACATTTGTTGGTAATGGTGGTTGTTGCCCAAGTACAGGCCTTGGTTGCTCAACAAATCCAGATTCTCTTTGTAAATTATGTTGGTTCACATATTCTCTTTCTTTAATGAGTTGTTTATTGCCGAAGCATTCTTCTCTGGTATGGTTTGTCCATTTTCTTTCTAGTGTACAGTATTTGAGTGTTTTTCTATCTTGCAAATGTTGTGGTTTTTGATAAGCACATTGTTGAACTAAATGATTTTCTCCACAATTATAGCATTTCTTATTTGTTGCTATCCTGGTGTTTATCAAATTTGTCTTGGTGCTAACTTCTAGGGCTTTGGCAATAGCTTGTGCTAATTCTTCTGCTGGTGGGATTTTATCTTCATTTAATCTAGATTGATCAAATGCTAATAGATCTTGTCCCATGTTATCCTCCAAATATATTGCCTCTTTCACACATGCTCCTAGGTCAGGGCATCTCCTATAATACACCAAGGTTCTTAATTGTGCACTTCTCAGTCCTTCCTATTTTGATTGGCTTTTGTTGTTCTCAGTGGACCTGTAAAAGTCCCAATGTTAGCTCAAGATCTAAATTTAGTAGACTCAATAGACCATGCCCATCCATGCACTTCAAAGACCCAATTTGCTTTGTTTTAATGAAAATTCTCTTAGAGCTCCCTCAACTGTCTCACCCCTAGATAAGGTCAACTTCAAAATACCCTATCTATAACTCCACGTATTACTTATGTGGGATTCGAAACAAGATTTCCAACAAGCCCAAAATCACTAGAAACGGAGTTCATATGAAGAAGTTATGGCAGTTCAGGGTTCTTGGGTCAAAACAAGGTTGGAACGGGCTAACAGGCAAACACGATTTCTTGAATTACTTGTGTAGGAGCCTACAATGCACCAATTGCTTGAAATGTATGCCCTAAATTGCAAAAATTTGAAAATTAAAAAACCCTAAAAATTTGGCCGAAAGTGGATGTCAATCTTGATCAATAGAGTTGTCGATCGCGATGGACAGAGTTGTCCGTCGTGGCCTGTCAATCGCGATGGACAGAGTCAGTTGCGATTGATGGTGTCAATCGCGATGGATAGGGTCGATCACGATTGATGGTGTCAATCGCGATGGACAAGGTCGGTCGCGATTGATGGTGTCAATTGTGATGGACAAAGTCAATCGCAATTGATGGTGTCAATCGCGATGGACAAGGTCAGTCACGATTGATGGTATCAATCGCCATGCCTACCATCAATCGTGACCCTTCCGAGTGTAGGCATGCCTACCATGCTAAGTGACCAGAAAGACCCTCTCTGAAGTATTGTCTAGGTAGGTCACCTTGCCTGGGCTATCATGATCTTTGAATTCATAGATGGTAAGTGTTCCCAATTCATTAGGCTGGTTAGGCTTATACCTCCGAAATGCCTCATCAGTCTCTCAGTTTAGGAGCACATCTATGCTCTTGTTGTCATATGGAATCCACTCTGCAGTAATTATTCTAGTCAAGACTGATTTGCCTCAAGGGGTTTTGGGTTTTCTTCCTAAGTTCCCTTACTCTATGTCACCTATTTCAACCTCTGAGATCACATTGCCGAACTCCTGTCCTATCTGGGTGTGTGGTGACCACATACATTGTTCCTTCTTTATCATGCACCATTTTCAAACTTCACTACTCGATGTTCTCGTCCAATTGGTTGATCAGGGCTTTCAATCTGGACAACAAATCTTCTCAAACCGTTCTCATAGATGCAAGCACCTAAGCAGTTAGTCCTAATGAATGCAAGTTAAGTTTTTTATAAGCCTTCGGGTTTCTCTAAGTAAGCCACACGTGAAATTCATGTGGGTCTCTCCATGCTAAAGGACATCTCAGAATCACTCGAGTCAAAATTCAGAGTGTATGGGTAATCACTCAACCATTGTGCCCAAGACCTAGCACTATGATTGAAACTAGCTTTAGATGATCTTAGGCTTTGTCTATCTCTCCCTAGGTGTCTTCCTGACCAAAGGTCCATATGCTTCTCCCTTTATCCCAACTTTCCCAACTACAACCTCGTTGCAAAGTTCTTTTTTATTAGTCCCTTGTTCCTTTTAATTGCCTTAGGATGTCACATCTTGTCCAATAGTTCCGTCGTGAGGATCGCTTGAATGTTATTGTACTTGAAGATTGATAGTTGGATTTATGTCCTTTCCCTTTGGAGTTGTTGCAAAATCAAACTAAGTATGCATGCACTTGAGAAAGTAGGGTTCTTATACTTGATCGTGCTTAACGTTTCCCTAATTAATCAAAACCTCTATCCGTACTTAGCCTAGGCTAGGAATTGACAAAGGGGGTTATGAGAACTTCCAACCTCAAGTCGCTCTCCTTAGTCTTCCTTGTAAGCCTCGGAAGTGTGTTCCCAGGCCTGTACACACTCCTATTTTGATTGGCTTTTGTTGTTCTCAGTGGACCTGTAAAAGTCCCAATGTTAGCTCAAGATCTAAATTTAGTAGACTCAATAGACCATGCCCATCCATGCACTTCAAAGACCCAATTTGCTTTGTTTTAATGAAAATTCTCTTAGAGCTCCCTCAATTGTCTCACCCCTAGATAAGGTCAACTTCAAAATACCCTATTTATAACTCCACATATTACTTATGTGGGATTCGAAACAAGATTTCCAACAAGCCCAAAATCACTAGAAACGGAGTTCATATGAAGAAGTTATGGCAGTTCAGGGTTCTTGGGTCAAAACAAGGTTGAAACGGGCTAACAGGCAAACACGATTTCTTGAATTACTTGTGTAGGAGCCTACAATGCACCAATTGCTTGAAATGTATGCCCTAAATTACCAAAATTTGAAAATTAAAAAACCTTAAAAATTTGGCCGAAAGTGGCTGTCAATCGTGATCAATAGAGCTGTCGATCGCGATGGACAGAGTTGTCCGTCGTGGCCTGTCAATCGCGATGGACAGAGTAAGTTGTGATTGATGGTGTCAATCACGATGGATAGGGTCGATCACGATTGATGTTGTCAATCGCGATGGACAGGGTCGGTCGCGATTGATGGTGTCAATTGTGATGGACAGAGTCAATCGCAATTGATGGTGTCAATCGCGATGGACAAGGTCAGTCACGATTGATGGTATCAATCGCCATGCCTACCATCAATCGTGACTCTTCCAAGTGTAGGCATGCCTACCATGCTAAGTGACCAGAAATACCCTCTCTGAAGTATTGTCTAGGTAGGTCACCTTGCCTGGGCTATCATGATCTTTGAATTCATAGATGGTAAGTGTTCCCAATTCATTAGGCTGGTTAGGCTTATACCTCCCAAATGCCTCATCAGTCTCTCAGTTTAGGAGCAGCTCTATGCTCTTGTTGTCATATGGAATCCACTCTGGAGTAATTATTCTAGTCAAGACTGATTTGCCTCAAGGGGTTTTGGGTTTTCTTCCTAAGTTCCCTTACTCTATGTCACCTATTTCAACCTCTGAGATCACATTGCCGAACTCCTGTCCTATCTGGGTGTGTGGTGACCACATACATTGTTCCTTCTTTATCTATGTATGCACCATTTTCAAACTTCACTACCCGATGTTCTCGTCCAATTGGTTGATCATGGCTTTCAATCTGGACAACAAATCTTCTCAAACCGTTCTCATAGATGCAAGCACCTAAGCAGTTAGTCCTAATGAATGCAAGTTAAGTTTTCTATGGGCCTTCGGGTTTCTCTAAGTAAGCCACACCTGAAATTCATGTGGGTCTCTCCATGCTAAATGACATCTCAGAATCACTCGTGTCAAAATTCAGAGTGTATGGGTAATCACTCAACCATTGTGCCCAAAACCTAGCACTATGATTGACACTAGCTTTAGATCATCTTAGGCTTTGTCTATCTCTCTCTAGGTGTCTTCCTGACCAAAGGTCCATATGCTTCTCCCTTTATACCAACTTTCCCAAATACAACCTCATTGCAAAGTTCTTTTGTATTAGTCCCTTGTTCCTTTTAATTGCCTTAGGATGTCACATCTTGCCCAATACTTCCGTCGTGAGGATCGCTTGAACGTTATTATACTTGAAGATTGATAGTTGGATTTATGTCCTTTCCCTTTGGAGTTGTTGCAAAATCAAACTAAGTATGCATGCACTTGAGAAAGTAGGGTTCTTATACTTGATCGTGCTTAACGTTTCCCTAATTAATCAAAACCTCTATCCGTACTTAGCCTAGGCTAGGAATTGACAAAGGGGGTTATGAGAACTTCCAACCTCAAGTCGCTCTCCTTAGTCTTCCTTGTAAGCCTCGGAAGCGTGTTCCCAGGCCTGTACACACTCCTATTTTGATTGGCTTTTGTTGTTCTCAGTGGACCTGTAAAAGTCCCAATGTTAGCTCAAGATCTAAATTTAGTAGACTCAATAGACCATGCCCATCCATGCACTTCAAAGACCCAATTTGCTTTGTTTTAATGAAAATTCTCTTAGAGCTCCCTCAACTGTCTCACCCCTAGATAAGGTCAACTTCAAAATACCCTATCTATAACTCCACATATTACTTATGTGGGATTCGAAACAAGATTTCCAACAAGCCCAAAATCACTAGAAACGGAGTTCATATGAAGAAGTTATGGCAGTTCATGGTTCTTGGGTCAAAACAAGGTTGAAACGGGCTAACAGGCAAACACGATTTCTTGAATTACTTGTGTAGGAGCCTACAATGCACCAATTGCTTGAAATGTGTGCCCTAAATTGCCAAAATTTGAAAATTAAAAAACCCTAAAAATTTGGCCGAAAGTGGCTGTCAATCGTGATCAATAGAGCTGTCGATCGCGATGGACAGAGTTGTCCATCTGGCTTGTCAATCCCGATGGACAGAGTCAGTTGCGATTGATGGTGTCAATCGCGATGGATAGGGTCGATCACAATTGATGGTGTCAATCGCGATGGACAGGGTCGGTCGCGATTGATGGTGTCAATTGTGATGGACAGAGTCAATCGCAATTGATGGTGTCTTATCGCGATGGACAAGGTCAGTCACGATTGATGGTATCAATCGCGATGCCTACCATCAATCGTGACCCTTCCAAGTGTAGGCATGCCTACCATGCTAAGTGACCAGAAAGACCCTCTCTGAAGTATTGTCTAGGTAGGTCACCTTGCCTCGGCTATCATGATCTTTGAATTCATAGATGGTAAGTGTCCCCAATTCATTAGGCTAGTAGGCTTATACCTCCGAAATGCCTCATCAGTCTCTCAGTTTAGGAGCAGATGTATGCTCTTGTTCTCATATGGAATCCACTCTGGAGTAATTATTCTAGTCAAGACTGATTTGCCTCAAGGGGTTTTGGGTTTTCTTCCTAAGTTCCCTTACTCTATGTCACCTATTTCAACCTCTGAGATCACATTGTCGAACTCCTGTCCTATCTGGGTGTGTGGTGACCAAATACATTGTTCCTTCTTTATCTATGTATGCACCATTTTCAAACTTCACTACTCGATGTTCTCGTCCAATTGGTTGATCAGGGCTTTCAATCTGGACAACAAATCTTCTCAAACCGTTCTCATAGATGCAAGCACCTAGGCAATTAGTCCTAATGAATGCAAGTTAAGTTTTTTATGGGCCTTCGGGTTTCTCTAAGTAAGCCACACCTAAAATTCATGTGGGTCTCTCCATGCTAAACGACATCTCAGAATCACTCGTGTCAAAATTCAGAGTGTATGGGTAATCACTCAACCATTGTGCCCAAGACCTAGCACTATGAGTGACACTAGCTTTAGATGATCTTAGGCTTTGTCTATATCTCCCTAGGTGTCTTCCTGACCAAAGGTCCATATGCTTCTCCCTTTATCCCAACTTTCCCAACTACAACCACGTTGCAAAGTTCTTTTGTATTAGTCCCTTGTTCCTTTTAATTGCCTTAGGATGTCACATCTTGTCCAATAGTTCCGTCGTGAGGATCGCTTGAATGTTATTGTACTTGAAGATTGATAGTTGGATTTATGTCCTTTCCCTTTGGAGTTGTTGCAAAATCAAACTAAGTATGCATGCACTTGAGAAAGTAGGGTTCTTATACTTGATCGTGCTTAACGTTTCCCTAATTAATCAAAACCTCTATCCGTACTTAGCCTAGGCGAGGAATTGACAAAGGGGGTTATGAGAACTTCCAACCTCAAGTCGCTCTCCTTAGTCTTCCTTGTAGGCCTCGGAAGCGTGTTCCCAGGCCTGTACACACTCCTATTTTGATTAGCTTTTGTTGTTCTCAGTGGATCTGTAAAAGTCCCAATGTTAGCTCAAGATCTAAATTTAGTAGACTCAATAGACCATGCCCATCCATGCACTTCAAAGACCCAATTTGCTTTGTTTTAATGAAAATTCTCTTAGAGCTCCCTCAATTGTCTCACCCCTAGATAAGGTGAACTTCAAAATACCCTATCTATAACTCCACGTATTACTTATGTGGGATTCGAAACAAGATTTCCAACAAGCCCAAAATCACTAGAAACGGAGTTCATATGAAGAAGTTATGGCAGTTCAGGGTTCTTGGGTCAAAACAAGGTTGAAACAGGCTAACAGGCAAACACGATTTCTTGAATTACTTGTGTAGGAGCCTACAATGCACCAATTGCTTGAAATGTATGCCCTAAATTGCCATAATTTGAAAATTAAACAACCCTAAAAATTTGGCCGAAAGTGGCTGTCAATCGTGATCAACAGAGCTGTCAATCACGATGGACAGAGTTGTCCGTGGTGGCTTGTCAATCGCAATGGACAGAGTCAGTTGCGATTGATGGTGTGAATCGCGATGGATAGGGTCGATCACGATTGATGGCGTCAATCGCGATGGACAGGGTCAGTCGCGATTGATGGTGTCAATTGTGATGGACAGAGTTAGTCGCAATTGATGGTGTCAATCGCGATGGACAAGGTCAGTCACGATTGATGGTATCAATCGCCATGCCTACCATCAATCGTGACTCTTCCAAGTGTAGGCATGCCTACCATGCTAAGTGACCAGAAAGACCCTCTCTGAAGTATTGTCTAGGTAGGTCACCTTGCCTGGGCTATCATGATCTTTGAATTCATAGATGGTAAGTGTTCCCAATTCATTAGGTTGGTTAGGCTTATACCTCCGAAATGCCTCATCAGTCTCTCAGTTTAGGAACAGATCTATGCTCTTGTTGTCATATGGAATCCACTCTGGAGTAATTATTCTAGTCAAGATTGATTTGCCTCAAGGGGTTTTGGGTTTTCTTCCTAAGTTCCCTTACTCTATGTCACCTATTTCAGCCTCTGAGATCACATTGCCGAACTCCTATCCTATCTGGGTGTGTGGTGACCACATATATTGTTCCTTCTTTATCTATGTATGCACCATTTTCAAACTTCACTACTCGATGTTCTCGTCCAATTGGTTGATCAGGGCTTTCAATCTGGACAACAAATCTTCTCAAACCGTTCTCATAGATGCAAGCACCTAAGCAGTTAGTCCTAATGAATGCAAGTTAAGTTTTTTATGGGCCTTCCGGTATCTCTAAGTAAGCCACACCTGAAATTCATGTGGGTCTCTCCATGCTAAACGACATCTCAGAATCACTCGTGTCAAAATTCAGAGTGTATGGGTAATCACTCAACCATTGTGCCCAAGACCTAGCACTATGATTGACACTAGCTTTAGATGATCTTAGGCTTTGTCTATCTCTCCCTAGGTGTCTTCCTGACCAAAGGTCCATATGCTTCTCCCTTTATCCCAACTTTCCCAACTACAACCTCGTCGCAAAGTTCTTTTGTATTAGTCCCTTGTTCCTTTTAATTGCCTTAGGATGTCACATCTTGTCCAATAGTTCCGTCGTGAGGATCGCTTGAATGTTATTGTACTTGAAGATTGATAGTTGGATTTATGTCCTTTCCCTTTGGAGTTGTTGCAAAATCAAACTAAGTATGCATGCACTTGAGAAAGTAGGGTTCTTATACTTGATCGTGCTTAACGTTTCCCTAATTAATCAAAACCTCTATCCGTACTTAGCCTAGGCGAGGAATTGACAAAGGGGGTTATGAGAACTTCCAACCTCAAGTCGCTCTCCTTAGTCTTCCTTGTAAGCCTCGGAAGCATGTTCCCAGGCCTGTACACACTCCTATTTTGATTAGCTTTTGTTGTTCTCAGTGGACCTGTAAAAGTCCCAATGTTAGCTCAAGATCTAAATTTAGTAGACTCAATAGACCATTCCCATCCATGCATTTCAAAGACCCAATTTGCTTTGTTTTAATGAAAATTCTCTTAGAGCTCCCTCAATTGTCTCACCCCTAGATAAGGTCAACTTCAAAATACCCTATCTATAACTCCACGTATTACTTATGTTGGATTCAAAGCAAGATTTCCAACAAGCCCAAAATCACTAGAAACGGAATTCATATGAAGAAGTTATGGCAGTTCAGGGTTCTTGGGTCAAAACAAGGTTGAAACGGGCTAACAGGCAAACACGATTTCTTGAATTACTTGTGTAGAAGCCTACAATGCACCAATTGCTTGAAATGTATGCCCTAAATTGCCAAAATTTGAAAATTAAAAAACCCTAAAAATTTGGCCGAAAGTGGCTGTCAATCGTGATCAACAGAGCTGTCAATCGCGATGGAACGAGTTGTCCGTCGTGGCCTGTCAATCGCGATGGACAGAGTCAATTGCGATTGATGGTATCAATCGCGATGGATAGGGTCGATCACGATTGATGGTGTCAATCGCGATGGACAGGGTCGGTCGCGATTGATGGTGTCAATTGTGATGGACAGAGTCAGTCGCAATTGATGGTGTCAATCGCGATGGACAAGGTCAGTCACGATTGATGGTATCAATCGCCATGCCTACCATCAATCGTGACCCTTCCAAGTGTAGGCATGCCTACCATGCTAAGTGACCAGAAAGACCCTCTCTGAAGTATTGTCTAGGTAGGTCACCTTGCCTCTCCTATCATGATCTTTGAATTCATAGATGGTAAGTGTTCCCAATTCATTAGGCTGGTTAGGCTTATACCTCCGAAATGCCTCATCAGTCTCTCAGTTTAGGAGCAGATCTATGCTCTTGTTGTCATATGGAATCCACTCTGGAGTAATTATTCTAGTCAAGACTGATTTGCCTCAAGGGGTTTTGGGTTTTCTTCCTAAGTTCCCTTACTCTATGTCACCTATTTCAGCCTCTGAGATCACATTGCCGAACTCCTGTCCTATTTGGGTGTGTGGTGACCACATACATTGTTCCTTCTTTATCTATGTATGCACCATTTTCAAACTTCACTACTCGATGTTCTCGTCCAATTGGTTGATCAGGGCTTTCAATCTGGACAACAAATCTTCTCAAATAGTTCTCATAGATGCAAGCAACTAAGCAGTTAGTCCTAATGAATGCAAGTTAAGTTTTTTATGGGCTTTCGGGTTTCTCTAAGTAAGCCACACCTGAAATTCATGTGGGTCTCTCCATGCTAAACGACATCTCAGAATCACTCGTGTCAAAATTCAGAGTGTATGGGTAATCACTCAACCGTTGTGCCCAAGACCTAGCACTATGATTGACACTAGCTTTAGATGATCTTAGGCTTTGTCTATCTCTCCCTAGGTGTCTTCCTGACCGAAGGTCCATATGCTTCTCCCTTTATCCCAAATTTCCCAACTACAACCTCGTTGCAAAGTTCTTTTGTATTAGTCCCTTGTTCCTTTTAATTGCCTTAGGATGTCACATCTTGTCCAATAGTTCCGTCGTGAGGATCGCTTGAATGTTATTGTACTTGAAGATTGATCGTTGGATTTAGGTCCTTTCCCTTTGGAGTTGTTGCAAAATCAATCTAAGTATGCATGCACTTGAGAAATTAGGGTTCTTATACTTGATTGTGCTTAACGTTTCCCTAATTAATCAAAACCTCTATCCGTACTTAGCCTAGGCTAGGAATTGACAAAGGGGGTTATGAGAACTTCCAACCTCAAGTCGCGCTCCTTAGTCTTCCTTGTAAGCCTCGGAAGCGTGTTCCCAGGCCTGTACACACTCCTATTTTGATCGGCTTTTGTTGTTCTCAGTGGACCTGTAAAAGTCCCAATGTTAGCTCAAGATCTAAATTTAGTAGACTCAATAGACCATGCCCATCTATGCACTTCAAAGACCCAATTTGCTTTGTTTTAATGAAAATTCTCTTAGAGCTCCCTCAACTGTCTCACCCCTAGATAAGGTCAACTTTAAAATACCCTATCTATAACTCCACGTATTACTTATGTGGGATTCAAAACAAGATTTCCAACAAGCCCAAAATCACTAGAAATGGAGTTCATATGAAGAAGTTATGGCAGTTCAGGGTTCTTGGGTCAAAACAAGGTTGAAACGGGCTAATAGGCAAACACGATTTCTTGAATTACTTGTGTAGGAGCCTACAATGCACCAATTGCTTGAAAAGTATGCCCTAAATTGCCAAAAATTGAAAATTAAAAAACCCTAAAATGGCCAAAGGTGGTTGTCAATCGTGATCAACAGGGCTATCGATCGCGATGGACAGAGTTGTCCGTAGTGGCCTGTCAATCGCAATGGACAAAGTCAGTTGCAATTGATGGTGTCAATCGCGATGGATAGGGTCGATCACGATTGATGGTGTCAATCGTGATGGACATGGTCAGTCGCCATTGATGGTGTCAATTGTGATGGACAGAGTCAATCGCAATTGATGGTGTCAATCGTGATGGACAAGGTCAGTCACGATTGATCGTATCAATTGCGATGGATAGAGATCGTCGCGATGGACTGAATTTTTTGGGTTTTAGTGTGAATACCTATCAATCGTGAGTCTACTAGTCGCAGTGGATGTGTTTTTTGTTGAGATGGGGTGTCAATCACGATTTCTTTGTTGGTCGTGATGGATAGGGGTGTGCGTCATGATGGATACATGTCAATCGCGATGGACAGGTAGTCCATCGTTGGAGTGTCAATCGTGATTGATTGAATTTCTCATATTTTTGCATGCCTATGTGTCGATCGGGGGCTATTCATCGTGATGGACAATATTTTTGTCGTATTTTAGTGTCAATCATGGATTTTGTGTCGATCGCGATGGATACTGTCTTTCACGATTGACAAAGGTGTCCATTGGGGTCTATCAATCGCGATGGATAGGATGTCCATTGCGATGGCACTGTCAATCGTGATTGATGTTGTCAATCGCGATGGACAGGGAAAGTGCAATTTTTTTGAAATTTTTTGTGGATTACTGATGGTTAGAGCTTGTAGATCATGAATATGCAGTTAGTTTTGCTAAACACTCAAGTTTTCTATCAATCACGATTGATAGAGGTCAATGCCTCGGAGACTATGCAGAGCTTGTCCGTACCTGTGTAAGCTACTGGAGATGATGATACAGCCAAAACCTGCAAGAACACTCAAGAAACATGCAAAAAATAGCACACGCTCTCTCGCTCTCTCTCACAAGTGAAATGAGGGGAATGGAGTGGGGAAGGTGATATGACCAAAAAAACTAAAAATTCAGCGAAGATGGAGATGGAGATGGGAGATGGTGAGGATGATGATGATGATGATGATGATGAAGAAGAAGAAATAAGAAAGAAGGTGAAAATTAAAGAAATTACATATGACTCCAACATCACAACTCTACGTCTTACCATCACACGCTCGTCCTCGAAGCTCTCTCCCCGGCAATGGTGCCAAATTTGGTGTCACTCCAGCACAATGGCAAGTACCAACGTGAGGAAATTCACCTCATAATTGTCAATCCGTGGAGACGTGAGGACTAGTATGAGGACTATGAGCAAGTGATGGCACAAGTGTGCGAGTGAGAAGCACACAAGCATGCACACACATACACACACGCGCACACAAGGCAAGAACAAAGAGAGGAACAATGGAGTTCTTTGTATTACTCAAAAAGTCTCTTACATAAGCTCAAATCACTAAAATCTACCCTCAAAAATGAGCTCTCTAGCTCTTTTTATAGTTTTCTACCAACTTTTGGCCTTGTTGAGACCTAGTGTCCGACCTAGTTTTAAAAATTAGATTCCTAGGCTATTTTGGAGGCTCAAACGAGCTCTACAAATTAGGAAAACTAGTACGTGGTTACTTCTAGTACGCCTCAAGCTTGAGGACTCCTCGGCTTTCACAAAACGGAGTAGGAATAATTTAAAAATGGTATTTACAATGGTGTGAAGTGATTAAAATCACTATGTAGGAAATATTTCTTCATGAAAAATTGTATCGCCTACTTGCCAAATTTATGTTTATTGCTTTGTATACTTGGTCCTTCTCTCTGCTCTAACTCTCTTCATTGGCTTCCCTGTCTTGAAAGACCTTGAGCACCCTGACTGCTATCAACATGCACACATCAAGGATAAAGGATTGAAAGAGGGAGACCTAGTGTTGGAAAGAACCAAGCAACTAGGACAAGCTCAACCACACGGTCTCCGACAAATTTGGGTGCCTAAGAAATTAGCTGCAGCTCAACAAGGGAAATTATGCATGTGGATACCCAAGGAACTCTTACATACACAACATCCTCAACTCTCACTCACAAGAAAAGTCTCAACAAAGAAGCCAAGGAGAGGCCAGGGTCATAACCAAGCAGCGAGATCAAAAGAAGATCAACTCACCTATTCGATAATAGTAAGAAGAAAAGCAACAAGGCTATGGATTTTGAAGCCAAAAGCACTAGTAGGCCCCATAGAACTGAAGAGCCAACCACAACGGATACAAAATGTCAGAAATCAGCCAAACATGAAGAGGCCATAGGTGATCTATACACAACCAAACATAGTTCTAAAATGGATTCCTACAAGGAGGAATGATCAGTCGTCATTCAACGATCGAGTAATTACTTCATTTCGAGATGCAATGGATGCCTCCAAACAAGGATTGCATCAACATGTGCAAGTAACATAGGAAGCCTCAATGTGCAAAAACCATGTGCTCCTTGCACATGTTGGAGTTAGACGTCTACGGAAGCACGCGAATAGCACAAGGAAGAAGAAGAAGCTTGGAGCACAAACACACAATACTGAATGTATTACTAGAGAATGTACAAAGATGGGTCAAAACTGCAAACAGTAGTAAACGCCCATTCTTCTTCCTACACAAGATTAGCAGACTCCGTTTTTGGTGTAGAGGCTTCTGCAACAACCATTCCAGCCTCTTTCTTCTTTGCCTCTTTTGCAGCAGTTTTGGACAGTTCTTTATGATGTGATCATTCCCTTTATAGTACTTACAAAACAATTTCTGCTTTTCTGATTTTTTCTCATCTTTGTCTTGGTTCTTTGAATGTGCAGCATTTGCAGATTTCTGCTTACTAGTAGAAGAGCTCCATTTTCCTTTGCCCTTCTGACTAGCTAGGAAAGCTTGATCTGCAACACGCATAATGAACCTGTTCTGCCTGGACTGATCTTCCTGCAACAAAACAGAGACTAACTCCTCAAATGACAAGGCATTTGATTGCCTTTCATCATCAACCGAAGAGTAGAAGCAAAACTCTGATATGAATCAGGAAGACCATTCAAAACGGTCTGCACAAGTGAGCTATCTAGTATAACCTCATCAGTAGAAATCAATTGTTCATTCAAGTCTTTGATCTTTGTTAGCTTGGTACAATGTGGTAAGTGTATCCCAAGCATCGTTAGCTGTTCTGCAAGAGCGAATGTGAGGAATAATGGCACATTTGACAGACAAAGCTATCAATGCATATGCCTGGGCATCTCTGCCATCCCAGCGAATCTGCTCTACAATAGCTGCAGCAGAAACAACAACATGAACAGGAATCTGCGGAATATCATCTTCGACACCATCTTCATCAGCTCCAGCACCTGTATTTGCAGTACTTGTCGTTACAGGTGTAACAGGACATCTTTCAACACCCTGCATAATGTTCCACAATCCTTTTGCAACCAATACATGTCGCATCATATAAGCCCATAATGGGTAATTGGTACCATCCAACTTATCCTCAACAACCAACATACGGAATACATCACTGCTTTCAGCCATGGCCGATGACTAAAATACCTTGATGAAGAAGATTGACTGTATCTCAAAAAGTTGAACAGAACTGCCCAGATGAATTCTGCTAGACCTGTAGCAGACTTCGAGACGCTTAAACTGGCAAATAGAAACTGGTATATACCTTTGGCACAAAAAGACGAAATAGCATGCACAAGCGCTGCTCACCAAATTTCATGCGAATCTGAGACTACAAACGGAGGAGTGTCGACGGCGCCCTAGATGAAGTGACGACCTCCTCTGACACCAATTGTTGGAGTTAGACGTCTGCGGAAGCACGCGAACAGCACAAGGAAGAAGAAGAAGCTTGGAGCACAAACACACAATACTGAATGTATTATTAGAGAATGTACAAAGATAAGTAGCCCATTAGGGCAATAGGCGTATATACAAGCCGGGGGGAAAAAACCTCTTAAAGAGGGAAAAAAGTGCCCCGGCGGTCCTAGTGTGTTCACACACATCACTACTCTTACATCAAGATAACTGAAAATCTTCTGCAACCAAACTGACTCTAGAGTAGTTGAAAATGTTGCACGATATTCAGCTTCACATGATGAAGTGGCAATAGTGGGTTGTCTCTTCGAAAGCCATGAGATAAGATAATCTCCAAGATAAAAACAAAATCCACTAGTACTTCTTCTTGTGTCTCTATCACCTGCCCAATCAGAATCTAAAAATCCTTTTAGTAACAAATGTGTAGATTTCAAAAATTCCATAATATAATTTGAAGTTCCCTTCAAATATCAAAAGATCCTTTTTACTACTTTCCAATGTAACATTGTCAGATTCTGCATGAACCTTGATACTTAAGAAACTGCAAATTGTATATCAGGACATGTATTACAAAGATATATCAAGCAACCAATTGCTTGACTATATAGAGTAGCATCAAATGGCTCTGCATCTGCTACCATTTGTAAAGACATGTTCTGATCCATAGGTGTTTGCATAGGTTTAGAATTACCCATCTGAAACCTCCCCAAAAGTTTCTCAATGTACTTTGTCTGTGTCATATAGATACACTCATCTTGAAACAAAAATTGAATCCCAAGATAATAATGCAAAATGCCTAAATCATTCACATCAAATGTTTGCTTCAATTGTTCTTTGAACATCTGCAAAACTTCATCTCTGGGACCTGTGACTATAATATCATCCACATAAATGATTGCTATAATCATCATACCTAGTTCAGCTTTGACATAAAGAGTTGGAGCTGCATCTGAGCTATGGAAACCAATGGATAAAAGATATGTATGTATCTTTTCATACCATGCTCTAGGTGCTTGTTTTAAACCATACAAAGCTTTTATAAGCTTACACACTAAGTGTTCTTTACCTGTGTCTTCAAAACCTTTTGGTTGCTGAATATACACATCCTCATGTAAATCACCATTTAGAAAAGTAGTCTTAATGTCAAGTTGATATATATGCCAGCGAAAATGTGCTGCTAGAGCAAGTATTGACCTAATAACAGTCATCCTAGATGTAGGAGCAAATGTCTCATCATAATCAATACCTTTTTGTTGTGCATATCCTTTGACAACCAATCTTGCTTTGTACCTATCAATAGTACCATCTGCTTTCCTTTTGATTTTGAAGCTCCATTTTACACCTATAGCCTTCTTTCCCTATGGTAACTCACATAGCTGCCAAGTTTGATTCTTATAAATAGAATCAATCTCTTCTTGCATAGCTTTTCTCCAAATAGGAATGTTAAGTGCATCTTTAGCACATGCAGGTTCATCTTCAACTGTAGTAAGTGCCAAAATATCATGAATCTCAAAGTCTTCAACAAAACTTACATGATCTTTTTGTTGTTGTTGTCTAGTCTGACTTCTTGTTCTTACATGATCTTGTTGTTGTTGTCTAGTCTGACTCCTTGTTCTTCCATTAAAAATCTTTATACCACTATCTTTCCAAGTCTGATATAACCACGTAGGTGTATCCTTAAATAGTGGCGAAACTCTTTCTGAACTTTCAGCTTCCACAGGTTCTAGAACTTGTCTTGTTGAGGTACTAGGACTTTCTAGAACTTTAACTTCTTCCATTTCTGGAATCAAAGTCTCTTGTGGAACTGACTCTGTAGAAGGTTGTGAAACTCCTCTTTCTTCAACTTTTTCTTGAATCCTAGGAATTTTAACTCCCTCCTGATATGGCTGAACATGTACATCCAGAATCTTTCTAAAAAATCCATAGTCATTTTCACTAATGAACTCTGGAATTTTTGCTTCTTTATCATAAACCTTATTTTCAGCAATATAAGCATTACGTGAAAGAATAAATTCACCTCTATCAATTTTGAGAATCTGGATAGTTTCCTGACTTTCATTTTCAACCATAGCTATAACTTTTTTGAACATAGGAAAGACTTCTGACTTCAATTTAAGACCATAGATCCATGAGTATCTTATAAAATCATCAATAAATAGAACAAAATACTTGAAGCCTTGAATAGAATATGCTCTCATAGGTCCATTTACATCTGAATGAATAATTTGCAATTTCTTGGTAGCTATAATATGACCATGTTTCTTGAAAGGTAGTTTATGCATCTTACCTTCAAGACAACCTTCACATATATCTAAATCATCTGGTAGCTTGAATGAGGGTAAACTCTCAACCATAATTCTATCTTTGATACTTTTGAAAGCTCCAAAACTAATATGTCCAAATCTTTCATGCCATAGCTTCATATCTTCCACTGGTGACAAAGATTTGACCGCATATGCCTGACTAATTTTTGACAAAACAAAGATCCCTCCTCTATGCTCACCTTGTAAAATACACTAGTCTTCTTTGTGTGATAAGATCTTACAAAGATCTCTCTCAAATACAACTTTAAAACCATCACCTAAAAATGCAGATATAGATAGCACATTCTTCTTCATTCCAGGTACATAAAGAACATCTGAAATCTTAAAATTACCACCTTCTCTTGACTTTAGGGTTACTGTACCTATTACCATAACATCCAAATCATTGCCATCTGCAATAGTAACTCTTCTACATGAAGAATAGGAAAGAGAAGAGAACACATCTCTGCAACCTGTCATATGCTTTGTAGCACCTAAGTCAAATATCCAAGGACGTGCTGAAAGAGCTTGTAAAGCTGCCTGATCAAAAGCTACTTCCTCAATGGTGATACAGGCATAAGAATCACCTTGAGATTTCCCTTTTTTATCATCTTCTGCAACATTACCTGATGCCTTTTTCTTTTCTGTGCAATCCTTTTATAACATGTTGACTTAAAATGTCCAGGTTTCTTGCAGTAAAAAAATATTACTTCCTTCTTCTTAGAAGAATTCTCTTTAGATATAGTAGATACAGAATCTGAAGTAGAAGGTGAAAGGGACTTACTTTCCTTTATGGATTGTTTTTCCTTCTTATCCTTCTTCTTCTTTTTACCCTTTGATGAAGATGAAAGTGCTTCTTCATTCTCTTCCATTCCCTTCAACTGATCTTCATCTTGAAGCAACAAGAATTCTAACTCTTCAAATGTAACCTCTCTATCTCTTGTGGTAAGGGTAAGAGTGGTTATGAAAGACCGATACGAAATAGAAAGTGAATTAATCAACGTATTTACCATTTCTTCATCAGATACCTCAACTCCTACATTTAGAAGTTGATCTCTCAAGTCAACGAGTCTCGTAATGTGGGTTTGAATTGACTCACGAGCCTTCATCCTTGTATTTGCTAGTTGTCTCCTCAAGTGAGCTTTCCTAGCAGGATTTCTACTCTGAAAAAGATTCTCAAGCTTCAACCAAGCTTGTCTATAATTTTTGCAAGATCTGATATGTGGTAGAATATGCTTTTTGACACTCATTGCTATGAATGAAAGTACTAAAGCATCTCTAGCATCCCACCTTGCCTGATCTTCAGTAGGAGGAACTATAGGAAAAGACCTACCTGTGACTCTGGATGTAGAAGTGGTTACCTCTTCTTCAATTGGTTTTATAATAGTAATTCCATTACCTCTTGAAGTTGTTGTAGCTCCTTCTTCACCTTCTCGTCTGGGTCTTGTTAAGGATCCATTGACGATACTCCATAAATCCTTTGTCACTAAAATATTCATCATCATGAAACTCCATATGTGATAATTAGAAGATCCATCCAACTTGTTTTCAATCTCAATTCTAATCTCACTCATCTTAACTTAAGTGTGTATGTCAATTATGCTCTGATACCAAGTGTTGGAATTTGGGGCCCCATGATCGTTCCAAACTAAACTTTTCAGCATACACACTTAATTAATTAAGATGACAAGTGAGAGATAGAAAGAAAGAGATCTTGAGAAGGATAGAGAACGTAAGCTGGATGCTTACTCACTAAAAAATAGATGTCCAAATTACAACATGGAAGTACTACTCAACCATATAAAGTAGTGCAACAAAATTTAGATTATGTTGAAATAATCTAAGTGTGTGAAGTGAATGAGCAACGAAGCTAACCTTATTCTCACAAAATAATGTAACAAAATTGTAAATCAACCAACCCTAATTTTGAGATTAGGGTAGAGAAACCCTTAAAAAAAAAAAAAAGATTAACTCATAAAAGATAGTTGCCACCACCTTGTAGAAGACTTCTGGCTCCAAGAGAGTAGCCTCTCCTTCACCAGATCTTCACCTCCAAAGCTTCAAAATCTTCAAACTCTAGCTTGAGATCTTTGAGTGATCACCTCCTCCAAGTGTGTGAGACTCCTCCTTGATCTCCTTGAGAGGATTGCTTGATGAGTGATGCTTGAAAAATGAGCAAGGTTCTCTTTATATAGTCTTTGAAGTACCCTCGAAAAGCAAATATGAAAAGCATGATCACTTAATAAAACAATATGATCGCTAATGTAAAAAACTCCTCCTTCAAGAAAAGCTCCATCGATGTCGGTTCCGTGTTTTTAGCTTTTCACAAAACTCTAAAATTTCACGGACGCTACCGATGGGACTTGAACCCTAGTGGGTTGAGGTTGTTTTTTTAAATCATTTCTCCTAGAACAAGGCGCCGACGTAGTTTTCTTGAAGGAGGTATATAAAGAATATATACTATAACTATTTTCCAATTGTTTTGGACCATTGTTGGACATTGCTTCCAACATTGGAAACTATGAAATCCATGTTTGAAAGATCTAGAAGACATTAGGTTACAACAATAATAGCAAGGAAGCAATCCACCGCCAATAGTTGCTCCAAATCAACCTTGATAATTGAGCAACTCGCAACTTTTGAAAGCTCATAAATATATCATCATGCAAGAATCCAAGGAAGAAGTACATACCAAGGGACTACAACTTGCAAAGGATTGCAGTGACAAATGAAGAACTAGACAACCGAATCCGCTACAATTGGAAGATAGATGGCTCTTGTTCACAGAGGATGTACACTACCTCTCAAGGTACTACATGGAACAACCACTACAACAAGGGTTTGTCAGGGACGACAGACTCGAGAGGGGGGGAGTGCTAGAATTCAAGGTCAAGCATAAGGCATGAGAATGCGTCAAAGAAGTGGACACACAAGAAGAAGGAGCATGTAGGGAGCTTAAGAAGTGTATGCCAAATTTTCAGAAGAAACCCCTACAAAAAGAGTGATTTTGATCACTAAAACCATTGTAAATATCATTTTGCATTTTTCTAACTCCATTTTGTTCAAGCCTAGGAGTCCTTGAGCTTGAGGAGTATCAGAAGTTCCATCCTACCAATTTTTGTAATTTTTAGACTCCGTTTGAGCCCCCAAATAAGCCCTCGAACCTAATTTTTAAGTAGGCCAAATACTAGGTCTGGACAGGGCCAAAACTATTCAAAAAACTATAAAA
>CM035438.1:70953742-70973742 GCA_020310875.1 Ceratopteris richardii | reverse complement strand
CATGCAATTGTGTAGGTGACTCTACAAAGGGCAAAGTGTTTGAATGTCTCATATGAGGAATGAATGACGAATGAGCCCAATGGTTCTATCTATAGACTCATTTAAGGAGGCGTTGAGTTTATATTGGGTGGACACTTCATTCTTTACCGAACACTTTTAATTGTAGGTGCATAGCTCGATGCCCTTTGGGTTTGGGGACATAACATTTCCCGCTTATTCTTGATAGTTGTCCTAAACATTTTGCTTGGCTACAAGTTAGGAAATCGATCCTTCAAATTCCTAATTGACTCCTTAGTCATAGAGACTCATGCTAGTGCTCTTACTTAGTCATTTACATGGATAAGAAGTTCTACTAGATTCCTAGTCACCGAATCTAGAAACCTGACATGCTCTAGTGAAACCACTTGGATAAAATTCTTTAGGCTCTATATCTCCTCTTGATGCATCACTAGATTGTCCTTCCTAAGACACTTTTCCAAGTGGCTCATGTGCAATACAAACACGTGACACCTTGAGGAGAATCAAGGTCATTGGCCTATAATCCTTCAAGAATTTTGATTTCCCCCCTCAAATATCAATAAATCATTTTGCAAAAGCCAATTCTCCAAGTGACTTGTGTGGAAAATAGGAATTGTGATTCATTGAGGTAATTCTAGCTCATAGGACACCCCGATTACCATCCTTGTGACCTATCAAGGACCACACGCCTTGGAAGGTAACTCCTTGCACATGTCAATTTTCGATATTCTGAGAATTTCGAGCTACCCTAAGGTACACCCCATCTTGTTATTCTATAGATTATCAGATCAACGGATTAAGATAACGTGAATGCAACATAGTGCTAGGTTATCTTTTAAGAAGACATGAAAGCACAAGGGGGGAGGGAGGGGGGAAGGGGGGGGAGGGAGGGAGAGAGAGAGAGAGAGAGAGAGAGAGAGAGAGAGAGAGAGAGAGAGAGAGAGAGAGAGAGAGAGAGAGAGAGAGAGAGAAAGAAAGAAAGAAAGTGTTTTTACGTCTATTAGGAGGCCGAACTCGGCCTATGAGACAAATCGATGTACATGGGTGTATCTTCTGTCAATCAGAAAAGATAAAAGTGCTGAAAAGAAACTGGTTAAGCTGATATAGATCTCCGTAGTATGCATGTGGGGATACCCATGAAAGTGGTGGGGGGTGTATGGAGTGCGATATCTATGATAGTCTATATGCAAAAGGGTAGTACAACAACCATGAGAATGCATCTAAAATGACTAACTAGCTCCATCCTGTGCTAGTGGGTGGGATGTAATATGTGATACATAGGTGGAGGTGGAGTCAGGGCCACTCTGATGGCTGCAACGGGATCGGCCATCATCTGGGATCGTCTCTCCTCCATGGCGCGATGGTCACAAGCCTGGATCTCCGCAATCTGGTGTCGGTGAAGTCTCTGGGCCCGATATCCTATAGCACGGGGTCGTCTCCTAGCTCGAGATACCTGAGCCTGCTGAAGAGTCACCCCGCTCGGTATGTGGGCTGAGGGGGGGAGGGCTGCAGCCCGTCGTGGAATAAAGATACTCATAAAGAGATGGTATAGCTCAAGCTCCTGTGCCTCCTGAAAGGCTCGCCTCTTTCGACGTGTGAGAGTCTTCATCTGTCCCTTGGCCTCTCTCTCTGTGATCTCTCCCAATGCTCGCTGAGCTCGTAGTCGGCGGTAAAGATCTCTGCAATCCTCATCATACCAACGATGTTGTGGCATAGTCCCGGGAGGAGGTGTGTGACGAGAATGGATGGTGTGTGGGAAGGAGCTGATGGCTGATGTCTGAACTGATGCTATCTGAGAGGTGAGTAGGGATAGTGGAGAGAGAGAGAGAGAGAGAGAGAGAGAGAGAGAGAGAGAGAGAGAGAGAGAGAGAGAGAGAGAGAGAGAGAGAGAGAGAGAGAGAGAGAGAGAGAGAGAGAGAGAGAGAGAGAGAGAGAGAGAGAGAGAGAGAGAGAGAGAGAGAGAGAGAGAGAGAGAGAGAGAGAGAGAGTCATATTAACGTCTTCTGGAGGCCAAACTTGGCCTATGAGACAAAAGCCATGTACAAGTGTAGTAACCTGTGTAGAAAATGAAATGAAAAAAACACAAATTATCTAGGGCTGGTAAAAGGCTGGGGGGGGGGGGGGGACGTGGCTCCGACTCAGCAGATAGTGGCCACCTAATACAAGGGGATCCATAATATGAGTGAGCAAAACACCCTAGCTACTGGTGATGGGGGGAGGTGGGTGTAGTATGTGGTACATTGGTGGTGGTCTGAGTGCCTCCTGAAGGAAGACAACCTAGGGGGTGGTGGTATGCCTATGCTCCATCAGTGGTCATAGGCTGTCCTGATGTGTGAGATATCCTCCTGATATAGTCGCGGTCGACGATATCCTACCATGCGTGGTCGGCGTCGTGCTCTCTGTGCTGCTGCCTGGTGGAGCGTGAGCCCTATAGAAGGACCTCTCTGATGTAGCTCTGCTCGCTGAAAGAACTGGGTAATGGTTTGCTGGGTACTCACCCGTGGCTGATGTGTGGGCTGTAGTGACCGCTCTCGCCTCTCGTATGCTGCTGTGAGGAAGCGCCCCAAGCGTCGTTGGTCTCCCATAGTCGTGCACAACTGGAGTGACTCCTCTAGCTGGAACTGTGCTCGTAGGTCTAAGTATGCTCGACATCTGATAACAAAATGCTCCTCACTCTCTACCTCTGTCTAGCATACTGGGCACCACCTCTCCTCACGGGGGACTCCCTTGGACCAACCCCTCTCAATCTCGAGCTGATGTGATGAGACCCGGAGCTGCCCAATGACGACTCGAAGCTGGTGGGGAAGGTATGTCTGTATGTATCTTGGGATCTCGATGAAGCCCGCATCCGATATATGTAGAAAATGCTCGCGGTAATAGAGCATTTTCGGGGGCAATGTATCCCTAGGGCTCACCCATGTCCTCTGTATGTATGTATGCCATATCTCCTGACGAATGACCCTATTCCTCTCTTGATGAGAGAGCAAGTAGGTGGGTGCCTGTGAGTCGTACTGTGGTGGTGGTAGCCTGTCTATGTCAAAGCCATGGTGGACCAACCAGTCTCATGTCTGTGCATACCATGAGGAGGTGTCGCCTGCTAATGCCATATCACGGATGCCTGGAAAGCACGATAAGCAATGCATTCTGTATCCATGCTCCGAAGTCTGTGTAATAGGCATACTGTCTGGAACAGTGCCTCAGCTAGCATCGGTTGTGCAGCGAGCTTTGCTCTAATGATATCATGTGGTACTGAAGGCTTGCTGCGGATAAGTCTGGCAATCATGAGGATCTGTGGCCTCTCTAATGCTCTCCATACTGATGTAGCTAATCTCGGCCCCCATATGGCTGCCCCATACATGAGCGTTGGCGTAACCGAAGTGTCAAAGAGCCACCCCCTTTTGTGGGGCTCCTGAAAATATGCCTGGTGGCACTGTCTCTCCATCAAAGCTAGTGCTGCGTACCCACGTGTGATGCGGTCACGAGCTGCCTGAGACATAGAGAATACCCCTAATGCTTCTGTAAATGTCACTCCCAAGTAAACATATGATCCGACCACCTCGATCGGTCCACCTGCTGCTGTGAACAAACTATGTCTGCATACCTGTGCAGATGTATGAAAGATCATGACCTTGGTTTTACCAAGGTTCACAGATAACCCTCTTTGTTTGCAAAAGTCATCTAGGCCATGTAGATGATGCTGTAGACCTTGTGCAGACTCTGAAACCAATACAATATCATCAGCGTATAAAAGAATATGGACAGTGGATCCCCGTACCTCAATGCCATCTCCCCCCTTCTGCTGTATGAAGTCCATTATCTCATCAATGTAGAGACCAAAGAGGGCGGGTGAAAGAGGGCATCCTTGCTTCACCCCGATAGTGCTAGCAAGTGGATCAGATAAGCCCCCTGGGCATTTGACTCTACCAGATACTCTCTCGTACAAGGCGTAGATCCCCCATATCATCTCCTCCGGAGCTCCGATATCAAGTAGTCGTCTGAAGAGTCGGTCCCTGGGAACAGTGTCAAATGCTTTGCGGAAGTCCACAAAGCAACAATATAATCTCCTCTTCCTCACCCTTGCCTTGTCGATCAGGCATCGCAGAGTGAAGATGTGGTCAATAGTAGAGTAATCTCGTATGAAACCTGCCTGTCCTAGAGCCCTGATACCCTTCCTCTCAGCGAGAGTACTCAACTCTATCTCTAGTACTGCCCCATATAACTTGGCCAATACAGGGCCAATCATGATCGTCCGGTATGTAGCTGAATCCATAGTATCACCTGACTTATGAATGGGCACTATGGTGTGCTCAGTCCATGAGTCCGGGAACCCTTCAACCAATGCACGGTTGAAGAGGTGGGCAATGAGCGGTGCGAGAGTCGTGCCTCCATAGATGAGGTGCTCTGCCTGTAAACCGAAATGGTCATGGGCCCTGCCATGTTGTAGCCGGGCAATAGCGCATCCCACCATAGTGGGTGTGAAGAAGTCAGAGGTAGTAGGACGTGAGCTCTTCGGTCTGGGAATGGGGGGCTGGTCTTGGATCTCGTATAGACTCCGTGCATAGCTATGCCAAGTGCTCGGCTCTCGGATAGGTGTCTGCTGTCTCCTCTCTCTCAAATGTCACCATGCCACTCCACTGTCTCGACTCATGAGCAAATGGTAAATATCCCAATACTGTCTCTCCTCCCAATCTCGCCGTTTGCGGCGAGTAAGGCTCTGCATGCGACGCTGTGCTTGTGTGTGTGTAATATCTCCCCTATGCTCTAAAATCCGTAGGTGCTTCCGTAGCTCACGGCAATCTGCATCATACCAACGGTTCTGGGGCATGGATCCTATGCGTGGAGGGTGCATATGTGTGCGGTGTGGGAAGCTGTGGAGAGCTAAATCCTGTAGGACGGTGGTGATCTGTGATGTAAGTGTGTCCAAAGGTGAGAGTGGATCGAGGGAGAGTAGGCGGGTGTGTAAATGGTGTGCATAAACGTGTGAGAGCTCGTGTGTGAAGTGTATCGTGGTATGTGTCTCAGTGGGGGGAGAGAGAGAGAGAGAGAGAGAGAGAGAGAGAGAGAGAGAGAGAGAGAGAGAGAGAGAGAGAGAGAGAGAGAGAGAGAGAGAGAGAGAGAGAGAGAGAGAGAGAGAGAGAGAGAGAGAGATTTTAAATGTTTAAATGTCCATTAGAACGCCGAAATCGGCCTATGAGATAGAATCAATGTACATAGGTTGTGTCTCCGGTCAATTAGAAAGACAAAGCGTGCTGAAAGTGAATATAATAAAATGATGCTGATACAAGGTAAATCAGAGTCTCCATAATGTGCATGTGTGTGGAGAAACCATGAGAGAGGGGGGCATATGGACGGCCATCCCTAAGGTAGCCTATATGCAAGGGTAGTACAATTATGAGAAAGCATCTAGGTGACTGACTATCTCCATCGAGTGCTCATATGTGGGTTTAGTATGTGCTACATAGGTGGAGGGGAGTCAGAGCTGCCCGGATGACTGCAGTACGGTCAGCCATCATCCGGGTCCCCCTCTCCTCAATGGCTCGATTGTAATAGGCCTGAATATCTGCAAGCTGATGTCTCTGGGATCTGTGTGTCTAATATCCTGGGGTGTTCGGTCATCTACTAGCCTGAGAGGTCTCAGCCTGCTCGAAAGTCAATCCTCTCTGTGTGACAGCATGTGGGGGGGCCTCCTCCATGTCGTGGGCCGAAGAAGTCAAGTGGGTTGGAGCAGGGCATCTCTGTGGCTGTGCATCTCTAGTAAGAATCGCTCAAACTGACCCTGATCACTGGAGGCCATGATCCCACGGAGGGTGGGCTATCCTGTGAATATGTCCTCGTATCTGCACATGATATCATCATATGCTCGGCATTTGCATACAAAGTGCTCCTCATCTTCCATCTCTTCCCCACATATCCGACAAATCCTCTGCACTCGAGGAGTGTCTACTCCTCTTCCAGTCTCAATCTATAGTCAGTGTGATGAATCCCTCAGCTGGCCAATTGTTACGCTCCAGCTATTAGGCATGTATGCAGCCATGTAGCGTGGTCTCTGGAGGAACCCATCTGCTAGGAAGTCCAAAAACTAGTCTTGGTAGTGTGACAATCTGGATTCTAAGTCGGAAGTGAACAACGTCTGACTAATGTAGAGCTGCCAGAGATCCTGCCTTACCACAATGTTCCTCTCACTACGTGAGAGGGGAATGTGGGAATAATTGTGGTCATATTGGAAGGGCGGTAGTGTGTCCATATCCAATCCATGGCCATCAAACCATGTCCTCACTGGAGAACACCAAGCTCTCTTTATACCCTGACTCGGAGGCGTGTATCACTGCTGTAGATCAATTTCTTGATCTATGGCTCAATGTGGTGTTTCCTCTTAAGTGCAGTATGCACTATGGGTTGCAATTTGAAGACTCAACAGAGAAGAATATTACACATAGAGAGACACATAATAATACTAGAGTAAGATGCTGCAAATTATGAGTATACACAGCTCACGCGGATATTAGAGCAAGATGCTGAAATTATGAGTATGCACAGCTCAAAAAGGTTAATAGTTCTATCTTTTGGGCAATCAACAAGAGACATAAAGATATGCATTCACTCTATTTGCTGGACCTCAATTCTACAGAGTATACATTCACAAGACTCTAGCCTTCTAAGCTAGCTACTCGAGAAGAATAGCCAATCACTTCATGCCCACTTGTACTCATAGTGCCAAGCTAGCTGATCCATATTCTACCATGTGAAGTACCGGTGGTAGGCTAAGAGCTCTACACACAAAGTGGAGTGCAATGCTTCAGCTCTGCTGCATTCCCTCCTCTAGTGCCTCTCTCAGCTTGTGCTTTCTTTGATGGAGAGGCCTTCCTATATAGTTTTTCTGGACTGGTAGGAGCTGAAGGGTAGCAAAAGGGACAAAAATAGTTTTATTCCTTTGCAGGCTCACAGACGATTCTGGCACTTTTGTAAACTTCACTCTTTGGTCCACTTAGTCATTTCCTCCATGGTCACTATTTTCCAAATTCTGGTATTTGGCTTGCCCCTCATCAAAATTTTGGTATTTGACTTGTCCCTCCTCATTCGGCACCATCCACCGCATATGAGTCCTCCGCGTGCAAGTGACTGAAAATTTAGTCCATGTGCAAAGTCTTGGAAAATTTACTCGCTTTTTTCCAAGTGAAATGGTAGACTAGATTTGAGTTATCAAAAGTAGACCATTTTTTCAAAAAGTAGACTACTTTACAAAAAATAAGAGACTCTTGAAATAGGTAGACTAAATTTGTAAAAATGGGCAATTTTTGAAATGAGATGACTTAAGTTTGTAAAAATGGTCAACTTTTGAAATAGGTCAACTAAATTTATAAAAATGGTCAACTGCTGAAATAGGTCGGCTAAGTTTGTAAAGATGGTCAATTTTCGAAATGAGTCCACTAAGTTTGTAAAAATGGTCAACTTTTGAAATAGGTCGACTAAATTTTAGAGAGAGAGAGAGAGAGAGAGAGAGAGAGGAAAAGAAGAAGAAAGAAAGATGTATTAACATTTATTAAAGGCAAAAGTTGGCCTATGAGACATAATCATATATAACTGATAGTCCCCCAAATACGCAAAAGCAAAAAGCATGAGAACTAAAACTAAAATTGAGAGAGAGAGAGAGAGAGAGAGAGAGAGAGAGAGAGAGAGAGAGAGAGAGAGAGAGAGAGAGAGAGAGAGAGAGAGAGAGAGAGAGAGAGAGAGAGAGAGAGAGAGAGAGAGGAAGTGGGGGGGAGAGAAAGAAAGAAAGAAAGAAAGAAAGTCATATTAACGTCTTCTGGAGGCCAAACTTGGCCTATGAGACAAAAACCATGTACAAGTGTAGTAACCCTGTGTAGAGGATGAAATGAAATAAAAGGTATATCGCGACACAAAGATATATATAAAGCTGGAAAAGGATGGGGAGATGTGGCTCTGACTCCGCAGATAGTGGCCACCTAATACATGGGGGACATGTGAGTAAAAGTGTGAGTAAAACACCCTAGCTACCGGTGAATGGGTGGAGGTGGGTGTAGTATGTGGTACATCGGGGGTGGTCTGAGTGCCTCCTGAAGGAAGACAACCCATGGAGTGGTGGTGCGCCTATGCTCCATCATGTGGTCGTAGGCTGTCCTGATGCATGAGATATCCTCCTGATATAGTCGTGGTCGATGATATGTGCCCCTGCGTGGTCGGCGCCGTGCTCTCTGTGCTGCTGCCCGGTGGAGCGTGAGCCCTATAGATGGACCTCTCTGATGTAGCTCAGCTCGCTGAAAAAACTCGGTAATGGTCTGCTGCGTACTCACCCGTGGCTGATGTGTGGGCTGGAGTGACCGATCTCGCCTCTCGTATGCTTCTGCGAGGAAGCGTCCCAAGCGTCGCTGGTCTCCCATACTCATGCATAACTGGAGTGTCTCCTCTATCTGGAAATGTGCTCGTAGGTCTACATATGCTGGGCATCTGATAACAAAATGCTCCTCACTCTCTACCTCTGTCTCGCATACTGGGCACCGCCTCTCCTCACGGTGGACTCCCCTGGATCGACCCCTCTCAATCTCGAGCTGATGTGATGAAACTCGGAGCTGCCCAATGACGACTCGAAGCTGGTGGGGTAGATATGTCTTCATGTATCTCGGAATCTCGATGAAGCCCTCGTCCGATATATGTAGAAAATGCTCACGGTAATAGAGCATTTTCGGTGGCAATGTATCCCTAGGGCTCAGCCATGTCCTCTGTATGTATGTATGCCATATCTCCTGACGAATGATCCTATTCCTCTCTTGATGAGAGAGAGTAGGTGGGTGCATGTGAGTCGTACTGTAGTGGTGGTAGCCTGTCTATGTCAAAGCCATGGTGGGCCAGCCAGTTTCGTGTTTGCGCATACCATGAGGAGGTGTCGCCTGCTAATGCCATGTCCCGTGATGCCTGTAAAGCCCGATAAGCAATGCGCTCTGTATCCATGCTATGGAGTCTGTGTAATAGGCATACTGTCTGGAATAGTGCCTCAACTAGCATGGGTGGTGCAGCAAGCTCTGCTCTAATGATATCATGTGGTACTGAAGGCTTGCTCCGGATAAGTCTGGAAATCATGAGGATCTGTGGCCTCTCTAATGCTGTCCATACTGATGTGGCTAATCCTGGTCCCCATATGGCTGCCCCATACATGAGCGCTGGTGTAACCAAAGTGTCAAAGAGCCACCCTTTTGTGCGGGGCTCCTGAAAATATGCCTGGTGGCACTGTCTCTCCATCAAGGCAAGTGCTGCATATCCACGTGTGATGCGGTCACGGGCTGCCTGAGACATAGAGAAGACCCCTGATGCTGCTGTAAATGTCACTCCCAAGTAAACATATGATCCGACCACCTCAATGGGTCCACTCGCTGCCGTGAACAAACTATGTCTGCGTACCTGTGCTGATGTATGAAAGATCATGACCTTGGTTTTACCAAGGTTCACAGATAACCCTCTGTGTGTGCAAAAGTCATCTAGGCCATGTAGATGATGCTGTAGACCTTCTGCAGACTCTGAAACCAGTACAATATCATCAGCATATAAAAGAATATGGACAGTGGACCCGCGTACCTCAATGCCATCACCCCCCTGCTGCTGTATGTAGTCTACTATCTCATCAATGTAGAGACCAAAGAGGGTGGGTGAAAGAGGGCATCCTTGCTTCACCCCGATAGTGCTAGCAAGTGGATGAGATAAGCCCCCCGGACATCTGACTCTGCTAGATACTCTCTCGTATAAGGCATAGATCCCCCATATCATCTCCTCTGGGGCTCCGATATCAAGTAGTCGTCTGAAGAGTCGTCCCTTGGGAACGGTGTCAAATGCTTTGCGGAAGTCCACAAAGCAGCAATATAATCTCCTCTTCCTCACCCTTGCCTGGTCGATCAGGCATCTCAGAGTGAAGATGTGGTCAATGGTAGAGTAATCTCGCCTGAAGCCTGCCTGTCCTTGAGCCCTGATACCCTTCCTCTCAGCGAGAGTACTCAACTCTGTCTCCAGTACCGCCCCATATAACTTGGCCAATATAGGGCCAATCATGATCGTCCGGTATGTAGCTTGATCCATAGTATCTCCTGACTTATGAATGGGCACTATGGTGTGCTCAGTCCATGAGTCTGGGAACCCTTCAACCAGTGCACGGTTGAAGAGGTGGGCAATGAGCGGTGCAAGGGTCGTGCCTCCGTAGATGAGGTGCTCAGCCTGTAAACCGAAAAGGTCATGGGCCCTGCCATGCTTTAGACGGGCAATGGCGCGTCCCACCATAGTGGGTGTGAAGAAGTCAGATGTAGTAGGACGTGAGCTATGTGGTCTAGGAATGGGGGGCTGGTCTGGAATCTCGTATAGGCTCTGTGCATAGCTATGCCAAGTGCTTGGGTCTCGGATGGGTGTCTGCTGTCTCCTCTCTCTCAAATGTCGCCATGCCACTGCACTGTCTCGACTCATGAGTAAATGATAAATATCCCAGTACTGTCTCTCTTCCCAATCACGCCGTTTGCGGCGAGTAAGGCTCTGCATGCGACGTTGTCCCTGTGTGTGTAATATCCCCTCTATGCTCTAAAATGCGTAGGTGCTTCCGTAGCTCGCGACAATCTTCATCATACCAGCGGTTCTGAGGCATGGAACCTCTGCGTGGAGGGTTTATATGTGTGCGGTGTGGGAAACTGCAGAGAGCTGAGTCGTGTAGGATGGTGGTGAACTGTGATGTAAGTGTGTCCAAGGGTGAGAGTGGATCGAGGGAGAGTAGGCGGGTGTGTAAATGGTGTGCATAAACGTGTGAGAGCTCATGTGTGAAGTGTATCGTGATGTGTGTCTCAGTGGGTGAGGGAGGGTCTAATGGAATAGGAGATGAGAGTGTGAATGTGATAAATGTATGGTCAGCACCAAGTGGGCGTGGTCCAATAGTAAGTGAGGTGATGAGTGAAGCTCCAGATGTGGTACCCAAAATGTAGTCAACCGTGCTCTCACCTCCCCCGTGAGGGAAGCAAGTAAGTCTGCCCGAACCTTGCCAGCGATGCATCCCGTTATATATAACGAGCTGATGGCGGCTGCCTAGCTCAAGCAGATGTCTGCCATACCCTGTGGTATCCTGACCCATATCTGTCGATACTCTACTGGTACTCATCTCCTCTGGGTCTCTGGTCCTCATGAGATGTGGGTGATCCATATCGTATGCATCGCACTGATGTGACTGAGTGCGTCCATTGAAGTCCCCCATAAGGAAGACTTCACCTAGTGTGCTATAATGTAGTATGTCATCTGAAAGTGCTATGTATGGTGAGTCTCTGTCTCGGATCGGTCCCCCAAGATCCTGTCCTGCGTATCGAGATCCGCCTGGAGGGAAGTAGCATATAGCAATGTAAATCCAACTCCCCTGTGCTATCTCCATGCGGACCCACATGAATCGTGCGTCCTCATCTCTCCCTATAATATGGATCCGGCTCTGTATCTCCTGTCTAAATACGATGGCCACCCCTCCCGACCCTCGCGCTGTACTCTGTCTCGTGGTGGTCCTAAATGCAGATTCCCAATGAAAACCTGTAATACGAGGTAGACCTCTCTCTGGGCTCTCTTGGGTCTCTGTGATGCAAGCAAAGTCATGAGTGTCTAGGATCTCTTCCAATCGGTCTGCCGTGTCCAAAGTGCTCCATTGCAGTTCCAGACCACTCCTCTGAGTGGTGACTCCTGATATGGTGTTGCCTCATAGGCCACGTATCCCTATTTGATAGGGCGTCCGTCAATGAAGACTTTACCGTCCCGGTAGAAGGCCTTCTTTCCCTCTCGTCTTGCTTGAAGAATATGTGGCATACATGTCCGACGGTGCTCTATCTGCATTCTCGTGAGATCCTCGTCCATATATAAAGCTCCTCCAGGTAGTCCGCGTAGTACTGGTCGTCGTCGGAAGAAGGCGATACGTGTATCCTCAGAGCTCATACGAAGGATGAGTGCTCGTGGTCGGGACGTGTCTTTACCAACCCTCCATGCCTCTGTGAAAGGCATGCTCTCGTACCCCAAGCGTCGGCAGATGTCAGTGGCATCTGCATCCGGTGATGTGGCTTCTGAGAGCCCTGTAATCCGTACATGCAATCGAAACGTTTATTAGGAGGCCGAACTCGGCCTATGAGACAAATTGATGTACATGGGTGTATCTTCTGTCTATCAGAGAAGATAAAAGTGCTGAAAAAGAAACTGGTAAAGCTGATACATATCTCCGTGAAATGCGTGTGGAGATACCCATGAAAGGGGGGGTGTATGGAGTGCGATATCTATGGCAGTCTATATGCAAAGGGGTAGTACAACAAGCATGGGAATGCATCTCAAACGACTAACTAGCTCCATCCTGTGCTAATGGGCGGGTGTAAGATGTGATACATTGGTGGAGGTCGAGTCAGGGCCATCGTGATAGCTGCAACGGGATCAGCCATCATCTGGAATCGTCTCTCCTCCATGGCGCCATGGTGACGAGCCTGGATCTCTGCAATCTGATGTCGGTGATGTCTCGGGGCCCGATATCCTCTAGCACGGGGTCGTCTCCTAGCTCGAGCAGCCTGAGCCTGCTGAAGAGTCACCCCTCTCGGTGTGTGGGCTCAGGGGGGGAGGGCTGCAGCACGTCGTGGAACCTAAAGAACTCAGTGAGCTGACTCTGTCTCCCTCTTGTATGGGCTGCTACAGTAGGCTGGAGTAGGGAATCTCTGTGACTCTGTATCTCTAGTAGGAATCGCCCGAGCTTTCGCTGGTCTCTAGAGTCCATGATCTCTCGGAGGGTGGGCTGCCCTGTAAATAGAGTCCCGTATATGCGCTACATCTGCATACAAAGTGCTCCTCATCCTCTATCTCTAATCTGCAAACCTTGCATATCCGCTCCTCTCTGGGAATGTCTGCGGCTCTGCCCGTCTCAATCTCTAGTCTATGTGATGAGACTCTCAACTGGCCAATCGCTACCCTCGAGCTATGAGGCATGTAAGTATCCATGTAACATGGCCGCCGGATGAAACCGTCTGCTAGGATGTCTAAGAACTGGTCTCGATAGTGCAATAGTCTCGATCCCATGTGTGGTGTGTGCCATGTCTGACTAATGTAGCGCTTCCAAAGATCTTGTCTCAACACAACATTCCTCTCATGACGGGAGAGGTGGATGTGAGGTGAGTCTGGGTCGTACTGAAAAGGTGGTAATCTGTCCATATCAAGCCCATGACTATCAAACCATACTCTAACCTGAGTGTACCAAGCTCTCTCATATCCTGACTCTGATATCTGTATAGATGCCTCAAAAGCTCTGCGTGTGAGTCTGTCTGTAGGGAGCTCCCTCATCCTCTGAATAAAGCAGATAGTCTGGAATAGTGCATCTACTACCATGGGTGGTGCAGCTAGCTCTACCCTGATGATGTCATGTGGTACCGACTGTTTCCCGCGAAATAGTCGCGAGATCATACGTACCTGGGGCCTCTCGATCGCACTCCACTGGGTGGCTGTGAGGCCTGGGGCCCAAACTGTCGCAGCATACATCATAGCTGGTCGGACTAGTGTGTCAAATAGCCACCCCTTCGTGCGGGGCTCCTGGAAGTGTGCCTTGTGACATCTCCGCTCTAACATGGCTAAAGCTGCATATGCTCGTGTGAGTCTATCGGTGGCTGCCTGTCTCATGCTGAAGGGGCCAGGTAAGCTCGTGAATGTGACTCCGAGGTAGACATAGGAAGTGACCACCTCAATCTGTCCACCGCCGGCTGTGAATCCTGCTCCATTCCTCACCAAGGGGGAGGTGTGGAAGATCATGACCTTGGTCTTGCCAAGGTTTACTGTCAAGCCCTTCTGTGTACAAAACTCATCGAGGGCATCCAAGTGGCGCTGTAATCCATCGGGTGACTCTGAAATCAAGACAATGTCATCGGCATATAATAAAATGTGGACAGGTGTACCTGCGAGGTCTGCACCCTCTCCTCCAGCTCGGAGAATGTAGTCCTCAATCTCATCGATGTAGAGACCAAATAGAGTGGGAGAGAGCGGGCAGCCTTGCTTAACACTGATGGTGCTAGCAATGACCTCAGACATACCTCCTGGACACTGTACTCTCCCGGTCACCTGCTCATAGAGTGCATAGATGGCCCAAATCATCCCTGATGGTATTCCCAAGCTCTGAAGGCGTTGGAAGAGCCTCTCTCGTGGCACTGTATCGAAAGCTTTGCGGAAGTCCACAAAGCAGCAATATAGTCTCTTCTTCTGCACCCTTGCCCCATCAATGAGGCAGCGCAAAATGAAGATGTGATCAATAGTAGAGAAAGCTCGCCGAAAATCTGCCTGGCCTCGTGCTCGTAGCCCCTGAGAGAGAGAGAGAGAGAGAGAGAGAGAGAGAGAGAGAGAGAGAGAGAGAGAGAGAGAGAGAGAGAGAGAGAGAGAGAGAGAGAGAGAGAGAGAGAGAGAGAGAGAGAGAGAGAGAGAGAGAGAGAGAGAGAGAGAGAGAGAGAGAGAGAGAGAGAGAGAGAGAGAGGTTTATGCATGACTAATATTCTTTGGTGAAAGGAAAACAATGGGGGAAGGAATGGGATTCAATGAGATCAAGGCCTTGGAAGCTCTTCTGACGCCTCTTGGTTCTACACAGGTATATTGATATCATGTTTTAACTACATCTTTATAATGCATGCTGATTTAATTGTACCATTCTTTCTTTTTTGTGCACTATTAAAAAATAGACTCATTCATATGTATGCTCACATGATTGATAATGCGTGATTCTTTACTTTTTCCTAGGCTATTACATGAATGTACACAACAGCTCCACGGAAGAACCTCAAGAACATATAATATGATTATGTCGTGCCTAGAAGACTTACATGCATGGTTCTTTGATAAACTGTTATGAATTCCTTGGTTTGTTTTGTTGGGCTCTTTCGCTTACACACGTGATCATAAAAGACAAAATCTCAGGAGCATGCAATGCCATTTCTTTTCTCTATTCATTTAATAGTGAAGTATTAATGATGAAGAGGTAGTATATGTCACTATAGATTTCAACATGTTAACAACTCTTGGTTTTGAACATTTTACTTCACCAATGTGGAAACTCTTTTGTAATCATTAGATATTCCATATGATGATGCTAGTGGAGATGCCATACATACATGAAGATGTCATTGTAGTAATCAATACTATAGATGACAAAGTTGATAATCTAAATGTTTTAATTGATTGCCATAAGCTAATGATTTATATTTCTTTTTATTGTGAATGTGGGTCCTGTCGAGTTCATCTACATATATGTGTAGTCATATTATTGAAACATGCTACATTATTGGAGTTATGACTAGATAGTTTTGTATCCCTTTCAAGTATGCCTTCATTGCTTTGCTTTTTCTTCATTTTTCGCTTCTTCTTGCAAGGTTCCTCTCTCGGTGAGATTTCTTACATCTTTGAAACAATGAGAAAAACATACTTTGAAGAGCTTTTAAAGAGTTCATGCCCTTCTCCTTGCGATTGTGTGGATAACATAGTGTTTGGTCAATACTACACATTACAGAATTACTATTTAATTCAGTCTTGTAGTTCATTGACATGAGCTTTTGATTACATTTTTCTTTTTAGTGTGATTTGGGTCATCTCTCATTCATGTAGGTATATGTCCTAATCATATTAGTATGCTGTTCAATGTTGGGTATGGACTATAGTAGTTTCATGATAAGATATGGGTTCTTCTTATTCCTATTTGAATTGCATTGTTTCTTTTTTGTTGTGAACATTCTTGTCTATTTTCTGTCCGTATGGCTTGTGCTTTTTCCTTGTGGAGAGCTTTTTGGTTACATCCCCAAACCCAAAGGACATCAAGGTGGGTGCTTGTAATTAAAGTGTATGGGCAAGTGTGGAGTGTTTGGCTTGTGTGAACTTGGCAACCTCCTAAGAGAGTCTAAAAATAGCATCCTCAAGCTAATTTGCTATTTATAGCTTTTGTTGTTTTTTTTTTTTCTTCTGTGTTTGTGTTTGTGTTCTCTATCTTGGGTTCATAAGTTTGGATAACTCTGAACTTATGAAGTTGTATATAGTGTTTTAGGTGTTGCTTTATTTTTTTACATACATACACTTGTAGCACTTATAGTTAAGTGGAGTTGTATCAACTCTTGTATATGTACGCTCTCTTGGTGTGTATACTTGTATCTATCTTGTTGTTTTGGCTAATGATTTGGTATCAAAGAAGGACTTGTCTAGGTATAAGGAAAGGTCAAAGCTACTAGTGGTCAAGCTAATTATTTTTCATCTAGTGTTGTGTATTTGTTCTCTTGTAATTTTGTTTATTTGTGCTTATTCTTTCTCATGTGTGTTATTGTTCTTGTATTTGAACTAAAAATTTGGTGTCAGAGCTAGATTTTGCGTTTAGCTTTGAGATCAAGAGCAAATACACCAAGACTTCTAGTAGTTTGAAGTGAAAGCCAAACTAAGATTATTTCTCATCTCTCTTTCAATTTTCACCCATATTCTCAACTCTCTAGCCATATTCTCTCTTTCCTACTTTGTGGGATATAGCATTAGTTGATTTACCATGTCTTGAAGGACCTAGGCAAATACCTCATAGAGATAGAAGACATGAGATAACTTAAGATGAATATGACGCATCTACATCTATTGAACCACAAACCTCATCGGGAATGCTCTTGGAACTGGATATGCTTCTCAAGATTAGAAAAGATGGGATATTAAGAAAACTCAAGCTCTAGCCATCATATCCCTTTTTGTGGAGAGATCAATATTCCTCATTTTAGACCTTTTAACAACCAAAAAGAAAAATAAAAAATAAAAAATAAAAAAAAAATATATATATATTTATATATATATATATTTATATTCCTTTTGTTTTAATGAGTTTTTTTACAATCCGAACATTGCCAGAAAACAATATTTGAAGCATGACTACATAATTTGAGAATGGAAGAAGGTGGTTTTGTCCATTATCATCTAACTAGAATTTAAGATCTAGTAGATCAATTGGCTAGTACAATGATTAAAGGATGATGAGCTTGTGACTATCACTCTAAATTCATTGCCACAGTCTTACATATCTTTCCTGATGACTATCTTTGTCAATGATATAGTGGTCATGTTTGGAAAGTTACAAAGCCTTGTCCTTTCAAGAAGAACAATCTTAGACTGAATCTAGATGTACAAGAGTCTATGAGTGACCAAGCCCTAGCTATGAGAGCAAAAGATAAAGGTAAAGGCAAGAATAGTAAGAGTAGCTCTAAAGCCAAGAAGAGTTCTAGTTGTGTTTCAAACTCAAAATCTAATGAAGATCATCATCATCATCATGAAAGTGACTCTAATGATCTCAATGATTTTGATAAAAAGAAACAAACTTATTGAAAGGGATTTTGTGTTTTTCACAGTTTCAAAAAACTTGGAAAAGTCTGTTGATTGGTTATTTGATAGTGGTGCATCAAAGCTCATGATATTTGACCTTAGCTTGTTTTCTCTATTTCACATGCTACCAAATGTGTTGGTTTCTTGTGCTAATAGAGAGACTCTTCTAATAAAAAGCCTATGAAGAATAGTTTTTACTACTCAGAGTGGAAAGCTATTTCATCTCTTTGGAGTTTTATATGTAATTAATATTTCCTAGGATTTGTTGTACGTGTCTGCATTGTTAAAACAACATTTGAGACTTGAGTAAAGTACAAATGATAAAGATAGAGAAGTGATGTTTTTTTTTGAGTACTTAGAAATAACAAATGATAAAGATAGAGAAGTGATGTTTTTTTTGAGTACTTAGAAATAATGTGTTTATCCTTAGTATGCATTATACTAAGCAAACTTGAACAACATCTATGAGTGTACAAGAAAAACCGTTGTCTAATACTTATGAATGTGAATATTAAAATCGTGTATGATTTTTCTTCTCTTTATCTAATATCATGTGAATGTGAGTAATATGGATCTTGCAACTCATCTTACTAAAGAGAATTCTTACACATTTCGCGTATTCTACTTGTTTCACATGATTCACTTTCAGTTATTCCTTCTCTTTGTTCTTTGATGACAAAAACTCTTAGATTTTTACTCGAACCTCTTCAAAGAATGAACAAACAGAATGGGCCTTTGCTATATGACATATTATTGATGATATTTGTTTGAGTTTTTTGATAGAAAAGATGTGTACATTTAAAAACAAAGGAAAAGTAAAAGAAGTTGAATATTAGATTTCTTTGACAAAAAGTATCCATAACGCATTATCAAGTTCATCATATGTGGAAGATATAATGATATCTTCTTGAGCATATACTCGAGAAGATCTTTTTGCAAATCTGATCAAAAGCTAGAAGATTGTGAAAGAAACTTGGAATTCGTCAATGTTCAGTCCTACTTGAACATCAATCAGAAGAATATCTTAATTAAGTTCAGAAGTCAATATTTCTTCCACAACCCCCAGGTCTATGGAATAAGAGTTTCATACTTTGGCTACATCTTTCGACTTTTAATGATAATTTTTTTGGGGGTTCTTTTACTCTTTATTGGTAATTTTATTGTAATCTTTTGTTCGTTTTCTATTTTTTCATGTTCCTTTTCATTTTATTCAATTTTTTCTATATATATATATTGAGATTTTTATTTTAAATGTATTTTTTTCTTTCATCTCTTTGTTTTATTTTTACTTCTATTATTATTGTTGTTACACACACACACATATATATATATATATATATATATATATATATATATATATATATATATATATATATATATATATATATATATATATATATATATATATATATATATATATATATATATATGATTTTTTTAATATTAATTAAATAATAATATTAGTATTATGATTATGAAATTAGTAATTTGCCATTTTATTTTATTCTTATTAGTTTAGTAGTAGTAGTAGTAGTAGTAGTAGTAGTAGTAGTAGTAGTAGTAGTAGTAGTAGTAGTAGTAGTAGTAGTAGTAGTAGTAGTAGTAGTAGTAGTAGTAGTAGTAGTAGTAGTAGTAGTAGTAGTAGTAGTAGTAGTAGTAGTAGTAGTAGTAGTAGTAGTAGTAGTAGTAGTAGTAGTAGTAGTAGTAGTAGTAGTAGTAGTAGTAGTAGTAGTAGTAGTAGTAGTAGTAGTAGTAGTAGTAGTAGTAGTAGTAGTAGTAGTAGTAGTAGTAGTAGTAGTAGTAGTAGTAGTAGTAGTAGTAGTGGGTTGTTCTTTGTGCAAGGCTTTATCATGGTTGAGTTTGTCCTTCACTTTCATAAGTGAGAGAAACTCAATTCATTGACTTTATTAGAGGTCTTTATTTAGAAAGAAACTTTATTGAAGTTTGCACCTACTCTAGGGCATTGATGACGTGAGTAGGGATGTCATAGCCTTTTTAAATTTTAAAGTTTTTAATTTTCATTTTTTATCATTATGAACTTTTTAATATGTATATTTTTTGTTGTTTTTGTATATTCGGCTATATGTTATTTGGTCACTGATTGATTGATTTATTTTTTCTTCTTTTTACTTTTACGTTTATTGCGAATTTTTTATTTCATTTTCATTTATGTCTTTTATATAAATTTTGTGTATTAGTTTTATCTTGTTCAAATTGTATTGGTTTTCTTATATGTTTGTATTTGTAGGACTTAAAATTATCTTATTTTTGTACAGTCTCTTGGTTTTGTTCTCGGTTTTTTCTTGTGTGTTTGTGTGTTAGGCACACAATTAATATAGAGACAAAGTAGATATATATAGAGGGAGAGACAATAGAGAGACAAGGTATACACAAGATATGGCAAAGGGCTAGAGCACCCACAAAAGAAACAACTAAATTAGAAGGAAACTTACAAGATGCTCGAAGAAGAGAGAACTCAAAAGAGCAAGTGTACAATCTGATGATTATAAGCCATACATGTGGTCTTTTTATAGTTTTATGGTCTCCCCAAAAGCTTCCATAAAAAATCTCTATGAAAATCTAAAAAGTTGCTATACCAATTTTTTTGTCGATTTTCCAAGACTTTC
>CM035438.1:70918742-70948742 GCA_020310875.1 Ceratopteris richardii | reverse complement strand
GTAACACGATACATCGTACATATGATATCAATGATCATACATGGTAAGATAAATCATACATGGGCTCTAGCCTCTAAGCTTTTAGGTAATAGGATCTCTCTCTCTCTGTCAGCACCAGGACTACAATTGACTATTGGATTGAGAGAGGCTAAAGCTCACGGGTGTGTGCGTGTGTGGCTCAAGTGAAGGGCTGAGCTATGGAAGGGTATCAGATGAAGATGAGCATTGAGCTTTGAAGAGTCTAAGCATTGGCAAACTTTTGCTAGCCTGCTAGGTCATGATTCATGAATGTTCAATGAACCTCGTAATTTTAAGCATGTAACGATGAATTTTTGGCACCGAACGCCACTGAACTCACCGAACGCCATGAATCTAAAAACCTAACAGTGCGGCGTATCGAATCTATCATGATGATCATCATTAAGTAAACAAGGTATACGTTGAGGTGCGCATATGTTGCAAGCTAACATAGAAAGCCATAATGCTTCCTCACATTACTCAATGGCTTCAACATAATATGCTTTGCAGTGGAAATGACCATATATCCTTGAAGATGATCTCCAAGAAATAACACCTCTTGTTAAGTGATAAATGTACCTTGAGGTAGACTTTCTATGGTCTAGACAATCAAAATAGTCAAGCTTATTTCTAATAACTAATAAATGTTCTTTTTGGTACATAAATATGGGATAAAGAGATCTACCTTATCTCCCATGTCTATAACTATCTTTCAATATATGAAAAGAATGGTTATAGAAAATGACATTATAAGACATCATCAAGTTGAACAATTGACATGAAACTATGAGAAAGCTTAGGTACATGGCCCACATTATGCATAGTTGACATTGAACCATATGCAAGTTGAACGAGTATATCTTTGATTCAAAGACTATGTTGAGGTACTTGCTACATATTATCTGTAGTGAACTTGATCCATATGCAAATTGAATAAGGAGATCTCTAATTCTAGTCAAATCACACTAGTGAGAGTCTCCAAGCTTGATTGTTGCAAGAGATTTTGTTTCATAAGCATGGAACCATTCTCTATGTGGTGTGGCATGAAATAAAAGAAGTGAAGTCCAACCACTAGTATGGAAAAGAGTCTCTCATAAGAACCCAAGTAGTTGCATTACTATTCAATGCCATGATATTAATATCATCAAAGTTTGGATTATCTTCTTCTATCTTTTTTGATGAGGAAGAAGCATGAGGAACGTGTAGGTAGTTGTTTAACATGCCATCAATCTTGCCTTCCCCATGGCATTCTTTAATGCATAGGAATCCTTTTTGAGTGTCCCTTTTCATGGAAATGATGGCATTCAATGTTCATCTTATGAGATTGACTTTTGTTTTTATCACATCAGTCTTCCTCGTTTCTAGTCTTGTTTTTATTACATGTTGATTTTTTCCACGACTAGAGTCTTGGACATTGTATACATGTCCACTACATGTAGAATTTATGAATTTCTTGTGAAGTCTTTATCACGAAACCTTGAACATAAAGCATAAACCCTAAACTCAAAAGTGCTTCACAAATATCATTGTAGACAAGCCTTTGATGAGTGGCTTTACATGATGTATCCCATGAAGGTGATTGAGTGCACACAAGAGAAGAGCTTTTATATCATCATCCTTGTTTATTTTATGAGCTTGTAGGTGTGAGATTAAGGCATTTGTGTGTATCCTTCATTCAAAGGTCATAAAGCTTCCTCATCAAGTAGAAATTTATTGCAATTATTGTCCTCATATGTGTTGCATAACTTTTTCCATACTAGTTTTGAAGTCCCACAATCGAACACTTTGAAATACACATCGTCTACAAGCATATGGTTGACATAATGATTTGGTCAAACTCGTTCGAATCATCATCTTCATCATCATCCATGCTAAGAATTTTTTTCTCAAGATCGTCTAACAGTCTCCACTACCTTAGAATAAAGATATCACATATCTGATGCTTCCACAAAACAAAGTAGGAGCTATCAAATTTGTGGATCTCAAATTGATCCTTGCCATGAATATTATAGTTCCTTCTTGCACTAATCATATGTTTTCATGCACTAGAGGCGTGAAACTTTTTTTGATCACATATTATCTGAAGTTGATTGGAAATCTTATAGATGGTCACATGTAGAGTCGATATACGGTCAAGTAGCACTAATACTAGAATATAACTAATTGCCAAGATTTGGGAAACTTTCGAAGCAGCCCCTAGTAAAATGAACAAATGATTTAAAAAGACTAGCCAATAATTGAATGGTCCGTTGCGTCAAACTTATCGAGAGTATCAATTAGCAATAATGGAATTCAATACTTTCATTCTTTTCATGTCATGCATTAAAAGCAAGACAACGAGATGAAAATACATGACATGGAAGAAGGGTGAATAGAGACTTCTATCAGGCAAGAGCTCTAAACTATAGACTCTAGAGCTAGATGTGAGCTCAAGTATGAGGTGTCGAGACATCTTGAGTTGATGCTTAGGAGTCTTCAAAAGCCTTGGCCACCTTGTAAATTGCTGCACAACTAACATTTGTACATATGGTCGAATGTCCAGAACATCTCATGTCTTTGTGGAGTTATAATCCTATTGTGCTTTGGAGTTGTGTCAGATGTGATCAAATGGGTATTTGATGTTAGGTCGGTTTGAAATATGACGAGAGCGAGGAATGGCTCCGCTGATCCCCACCATCATCCAAACTTTGACACTAGAGCCCACAAACCTACAAAGAAGTTGTATATTCTCAAAATAGTGCTACAATCAATAAATATGACAAAATCAACTCAACTAGTTAGCCTCTACCCTCTCCCCTTTTACTAATTTTAATTTTATATATAGGCATTGGCAATGAATCCCTTGTGATAGCTCTTGTCAATCATCAGATATAGTAATACATACAACATCATAAAATCAAGATTTAAAACTCTACATAGTATCTAAATAAAATGGTCAACACACAAGCATAAAAAAAAGCACTAATAAAAATCGTTATAAAAGATTTAAATCGAGAATGATATCAAAGGTTTTTATTTTCAGTAAAAAGTTGCGATTCAGTCTCACTATGCGCATGATGGATATAAAGTAAACAACACATTGTTAAGTTTGGTATGCTCATTAGAATAACATTTTCCCCCTATTTTATTGATTGTTGAAAACCTTGTGCACAATGCATTTCTTGTTTGACCCAATCTTGAAGAAATAATTATTCAGATTCGTACTAATGCAATGGGGTGGTTTATGAGGGGATTTCATCACATAAAGCCACTCATATCAAAGACAATGTTAGAAGATGTTGTTATGTATGATCAATAAATCTATATGATTTTAATTAGGATGTGAAGAAAAGACTTTGCCATGCACTAAGGCCTGACATGGAAGCCCTAAAATATAGGCAAACTGTAGAAGGAAAGCTGTACTCGTGTTGCTCATATATTTGGTGCATCCATAGCAGTATGTACTAACCTAACTTTCCACTCTATCCTTTACAGCTGTTTGCTTTTTTTTTTTTTGGGAAAAGTTTTTGGGTTTGCTTAATTTATCTCCCTTCTTCTGCTTTTTGATGGTTATTCATATATATTGTTGTCCATTTTATCATTAAAAAAAAAATAAAAAAAATAAAAATCATACTGCCCTTTTGCTCTTCTCTTTCTTGTTTCTTTCAAGTCTTTCATTTTTTAGGTTACTTTTTGATTATCATGCATATGTAGATATTGCAGGCCTTAGAAAAGATGTCTCTTTGTTAATTGAGAGCACTATGATGCTTTTTTTTTAATTTGAATTTCTTGTCAGGAAGATAATTCACTGCAGCCCAAGAAGGCCTCGGTCACTCCATCTTCAATAGGAGACACCAATTCAAAGAAGAAAGTTCCAGGTGGATGTTGAAGCTTGATTTTTGTCTTTTTACATGTGTTTGGAGCATTTTGAAGCAGTAGATACTCGTTATAGGCACATCTATAATATAAAATTGGAGGACCTGCTGTGCTCTATGAGAATTCTTTATAAAGCGCCATCTAATGTCAGCAAGATTTTCTTTTTATAGAGGAGGATTATAATGTTTACTGAACTTACAGCTTTATATGATTCTATCTTTTTGAGTAGTAAACCATCTTTTTGAGCTGTAACTGAAAATCGTGAATCTTGCGAAGTAGGTGAATAAAGGCAAGAATGTAATGATTTTGTAGATGAGATTGAAGTTGTTGCCGTTGTTTTTTTTGTGAATTTAACAAATTGTCATTAACTTTTTGAATAATTTGAATATGGATTTAGCAGCCAGTATTAGCTGGCTGTTAATGACATCTGTTTTTAGACATAGAAAAAAGCAAGAGCAAAAAGGCAGGATATTTTGAGTAACCACCAGAGGATAAGTGGATAATGATCCATTTGACTGATACATATGTTAAACAGCCTGGTTCAATGTGGCTAGTATGTAAATGTGGCTTTCCAATAAAAAATGAGTTTGTTCTTTGTGTGCTTGTCTGCTTACTATTCTATTGTCAGCTGCAGGTCACGCACTTCAGGACCCAGGTTATAAGTGGTTGTCAGTCTTACGGTTGCAAAAGCTGTTTGCTTTTTAATTAGCTAATCCATCCTCTGCCAACATTTTCCTGCTTCCTTTGTCTATCTGTTTTAGGATATAATCAAACCATGCCTCTCCATTCCTCATCATATCAGGTGTATGGTCATTCTTTACTTGCCCCAAATTTGTTATCTAGTATTTAGTGTCTGTGTCAGACTAATGTAAGCTAATTTTGAAAGAACCCGTGTTTTGAAATGTTCATTTGTTTTGTTTTCAAACAATTCAAGGCCAAGGACAGATGCAAGCAAGGAGGAGAAAAGAAAAGAAAAATTAAAAGAAAGCTTTGATTTTAAATTCACCCATTTTTAGTTATTTTTGTTGGAGAAATGAATCTTCGCTAGAAGGTAGTGGACATGAGATCAGTTCAGGTTAGCTCAATACCCTACCCCTAAAATCTTGTCATACTAATCAGCAGTTGGTAAAAGTTAAAATCCTTCATAGCCTTAGGTACTTGTTTCAGCTGTTTGTCATTTGACATTCTTTTGGGAAGAAGAAAATCGCCACTCTGCTTTCAACACCTATTTTCCTGCTGCTGTCATAAAAAATATGCCACCCTTTGTTAGATTCCTTCAAGATCCTTCCTTCAACACAAGACAAGATGCAAGTCATATTCACAACATAAAGGAATGGGCATCAAGCTAACACTTAGCCATAGGGTTCACATCAAGCCAAAGAATGCGAAATTCTAACCATCGAGCTCAAAGTAACAGCCTCTTGAATCTAGGTGTGTCATCATAGGTAGGTGTGTCTTGAGTGGGGGATTTTGATAGTGCCAAAATCCTCTTCAAATCAAGCGATACTCTCAAGCTATTTGGGCCCCATGGTAATTTATACATCATGCTTCATTTGTATATAGATTTTCCCCAAGAAATGCCTAAAATGAAGATATGGAGATGTTTGAAAAATATTAAAAAATTGGAAATATAGGTGGTGATGGTGTGTGGTTGTTCCTCTATCACGCAAGCACACGAAAATGCTCCACAAGGATGTTGCGGGTCAAGGATGGAACAGAGGATTGAATGTGTACTCGTGACAACGTCAACAATCTTTATAGATATATATGTTGACTGAGGCTACAATAAGATCAATACATTAGTGTAGAGTGACTAAAATACAATCTCGATGAACAAGATCAATATTACGAGTCAATGCTTGCCATGACCAAAATACAGATTGCGAAAGACACACATTCATGGGAGCCAAGAACACTTGATAGTACAATAATTCGAGAATTATTGACCCATAATAAAATTCGTAAAATTTGCATCACAATTAATTCGCGATGCACGAATTTTATGCGATTTTTTTTCCACATTTCTTTGTAACCGGATATATTGAAGTATCATTTGAGATATATGTTGACTTATAAGTTATGATGTATCATTTCTGCTATATGTTACATGTATGATGTATCGTGGATGATGTGTTTGCTTGCAGCTTATAGTGGAGTCTACTTCGGTTTTGATTTCCTTCTATATTTCTTCTTTGAGTGTCTCTACATTGGAGATCTTACCCTCTTCTTTGATCATCCATGTGATGTTGATTTCGAGGTCCTTGTGGGCTGTTTGCCATGTGTCCTCTCTTCTGTAAGGGTCTTTTACTTGTTCTTGGAGTCCTTTAATTTTATCTATCATTTTGCATATCTCCATGTTGAGGGTGCTGTTTGCTTCCTTTTTGGCCTCTTTAATGGCTTTAGAGATAAGTTCCTCGACCTCCCTCGGGTCTAATGGGGCCATCTCAGTTCTTAGGGGGGGAGAGAGAGAGAGAGAGAGAGAGAGAGAGAGAGAGAGAGAGAGAGAGAGAGAGAGAGAGAGAGAGAGAGAGAGAGAGAGAGAGAGAGAGAGAGAGAGAGAGAGAGAGAGAGAGAGAGAGAGAGAGAGAGAGAGAGAGAGAGAGAGAGAGAGAGAGAGAGAGAGAGAGAGAGAGAGAGTGTGTGTTTTTACGTCTATTAGGAGGCCGAACTCGGCCTATGAGACAAATCAATGTACATGGGTGTATCTTCTGTCAATCGAAAAATATAAAAGTGCTGAAAAAAAGCTGGCAAGGCTGATATAGATCTCTGTAGTATGCATGTTTAGATACCCATGAAAGTGGGAAAGGGGGGGGGGATGGTGAATGGAGTGTTATATCTATAGCCTATATGCAAAAGGGTAGTACAAGCATGATAATGCATGATAATGCATTTGAATGACTAACTAGCTCCATCCTGTACTAGTGGGCGGGTGTAAGATGTGGTACATGGGTGGAGGTGGAGTCAAGGCCGCCCTGATGGCTGCAGGGGGATCCGCCATCATCCGGGATCGTCTCTCCTCCATGGCATGATGGTCACGAGCTTGGATGTCTGCAATCTGGTGTCTGTGAAGTCTCAGGGCCTGATATCCTATAGCACGGGGTCGTCTCCTAGCTCGAGAGGTCTGAGCCTGCTCAAGAGTCACCCCTCTCGATGTGTGAGCTAAGGGGGGGAGGGCTGCTGCACGTCGTGCAATGAAGAAGTCAGTGAGCTTACTCTGTCTCCCTCGTGTCTGGGCAGCTGCAGTAGGCTGGAGGAGAGAATCTCTATGACTCCGAATCTCTAGTAAGAATCTCCTTAGCTTTCACTGATCTCTAGAGCCCATGATCTCTCGGAGGGTGGGCTGCCCTGTAAACAGAGTCTCGTATCTGTCTCTAATGTCATCATATGCGCTACATCTGCAAACAAAGTGCACCTCATCCTCCATCTCTACTTTGCATATCCTGCATAGCCGCTCCTCTCTGGGAATGTCTGTGGCTCTGCCTATCTCAATCTCTAGTCGATGTGATGAGACCATCAACTGGCCAATAGCTACCCTCTAGCTATGAGACATGTAGGTATCCATGTAGCGTGGTCGCTGGATGAAACCATCCGCTAGTATGTCCAAGAACTGGTCTCGATAGTGCGATAGTCTCGATCCCATGTGTGGTGTGTGCCATGTCTTACTAATGTAGAGCTGCCAAAGGTCCTGTCCGAGCACAAGATTCCTCTCATGACGCGAGAGGTGGATGTGAGGTGAGTCTGGGTCATACTGAAAAGGCGGCAATCTATCCATATCAAGTCCATGACTATCAAACCACGCTCTAACCTGAGTGTACCAAGCTCTCTCATATCCCGACTCTGATATCTGTATAGATGCCTCAAAAGCTCTGTGTGTGAGTCTTTCTGTAGGGAGCTCCCTCACCTTCTAAATAAAGGAGATAGTCTGGAATAGTGCATCTACTACCATGGGTGGTGAAGCTAGCTGTGCCCTGGTAATGTCATGTGGCACTGACTGAAATAGTCGCGAGATCATAGGTACTTGTTGCCTCTCGATCGCACTCCACTGGGTGACTGTGAGGCCTGGTGCCCAAACTATCGCAGCATACATCATAGCTGGTCTGACTAGTGTGTCAAATAACCACCCCTTTGTGCGGGGCTCCTGGAAGTGTGCCTGGTGACATCTCGGCTCTAACATGGCTAAGGCTGCATATCCTCGTGTGAGTCTATCGGTGGCTGCCTGTCTCATGCTGAAGGGCGAGGCAAGCTCGTGAATGTGACTCCGAGGTAGACATAGGAATTGACCACCTCAATCTGTCCACTGCCAATTGTGAATCCTTCTCTATTCCTCACCATGGGGGAGGTGTGGAAGATCATGACCTTGGTCTTGCCAAGGTTTACTGTCAGACCTCTTTGTGTGCAAAACTCATGGAGGGCATCTAGGTGGTGCTGTAATCCCTCGGGTGACTCTGAAATCAATACAATGTCATCTGCATATAATAAAATGTGGACTTGTGTACCTGCAAGGTTTGCATCCTCCCCTCCAGCTCAGAGAATGTAGTCCTCAATCTCGTCGATGTAGAGCTTGAAGAGAGTGGGAGAGAGTGTTCAGCCTTGCTTAACACCCACTGTGCTAGCAATGGCCTCTGATAGTCCCCTCAGGCATCGAATCCTCCCAATCACCCGCTCATAGACTGTGTAGATGGCCCAAATCATTTGTGATGGTATCCCCAAGCTATGGAGTCTTTGAAAAAGCTTCTCCCGTGACACAGTATCGAAGGCTTTGGGGAAATCAACAAAGCAGCAATATAATCTCTTCTTCCGCATCTTTGCCCTGTCAATGAGGCAACGCAGAATGAAGATGTGATCAATAGTGGAGAAAGCCCGTCGGAACCTTGCCTGACCACGTGCTCATAGCCCTTCCATCTCTGCATATGAGCTGAGCTCTGTCTCGAGAACCGCCCCATAAAGCTTAAGCTTGGCCATGGTGTGACCAATCATGATAGTCCTGTAGTTCCCTGGGTCCAAGGTATCCCCAGATTTGTGAATGGGTACAATGATGTTCCTCGTCCACTCCTCTAGGAAGCCCTCCCCTATAGCCCGATTGAAGACATGTGCAATCAATGGAGCTATAGTGGGGGCAGTATATATGAGGTGCTTGCTCTGCAGTCCCGTGTGGTCAGTCGAATGCTCATGCTGTAGCCGCTCAATGGCCCTCTGGATCATCTTTGCTGTGAAGAAAGACGAATGAGTAGGGCGTGGTCCAGGTGGTTGGGGGATGGGAGGCTGTCCAGGTATCTCGTATAGTCTCTCAGCATACTCGTGCCAAATCTGTGGGTCTCCAATAGGTGGGGTCAGTCGTGGCTCTCGTAGTGTGCGCCATGCAGCAATGCAATCCCTGCTCATAAGTAAATGGTATAGCTCAAGCTCCTGTGCCTCCTCGAAGGCCCGTCTCTTTCGGCGTGTGAGGGTCTTCATATGTCTTCTAGCATCAATCTCTGTGATCTCTCCCAATGCTCTCTGAGCTCGTAGTCGATGGTAGAGACAGTGCTCTCATCATCATACCAAGGATTCTGTGGCATGGTCCCTGGGGGAGGTGTGCGACTAGAATGGGTGGTGTGCGGGAATGAATCGATGGCGGATGTTTGAAGGATGGATGCTATATGTGAGGTAAGTATAGGTAGTGGGGTGTCAAGATGAAGCGAAAGAAGGCTTTCCTCTACTCAGGTTGAGTATATGTGAGCAAGCTCGTGTGTGAAGTGGATGGTAGTGTGTGGGGGATGTGTCACGGGGGTGTGTGTGTGTGTGAATGTCCCCCTTGAGGGATAGTGCAAGATATGCGTGATCTGCTCCAATGGGTATAGGTGGGATGGTGAAGGAAGTGAATAGGTGGGTGGCCTCCCTGGGGCCCATGATATAATCTACGATACTCCCTCCTCCATCTCTAACTCAGTGCGGTACGCATGTCAATCTCCCTAACATAGGCCACTGTCTCATCCCGTTATAAATAATGAGGAGATGCTTGGACCCGAGTCTGAGTAGGTGGGTACCGTAGAGTGTGCGTGTAGAATCAGCTGAAATTCATGCCATAGATCCCTCCTCTAGAGTGGGTAATATGACTGGATCCCTTGGGTCAAAAGCCTCGCACTGGTCGCTACCCGTCCTTGCGTTGAAGTCCCCCATGAGGAAGACTTCTCCTAGAGTAGAGTACTCAGTGATCTCCTCTGATAGACAAGTATAAGGTGAGCCCTCCTCCTGATCCATGACAGAGAATCGGGAGCCAGAGGGTGCAAAATAACATAGTGCAATATAGATGGCCCTTTCCTGTGAGAGCTGTAATCGGATCCAAAAGTATCTGGCCTGTGAGTCTCGTGCGACGATGTGTATCTTGCTTTGAAGTCCATCTCTAAAGAGTATCGCTACTCCCCCCGATCCTCTCGTAGTGTGGTGGCATGTACAATCTCTGTGTATAGACTCCCAATGGAAGCCATGCACCCGAGGTAGGCTCCTATCGGGGCTCTCATGTATCTCTGTCAACAAAATAATATCTCTATCTTTGCTCACCTCCTCAAGCCTCTCTGGATGTGTCCATAAATCGCCATTGCAGTTCCACACTGCAAGATGTATCTCCCAAGTGTCTCACAGGTTGCGAATCCCTATAGTACGGCTTTACCATCAATGATGACCCTACCATTTCTGTATGAAGCCTTTCTCCCCTCCCTACGAGCCTCGTGTACTCTGGGCATGCATGCACAACGATGTGCTACTTGCATGGGTGTGAGATCATCATCTAGGTAAATAGGCGGGCCTTCAAGCCCCCTCAAAACCACTCTCTTGCGAATGAAGGTGTATCTCACTGCTTCAGAGGGGAACTGCAAAATGAGAGCTCTCTTTTTTGAAAGATCTTTTCCTTCTCTCCAACATTTGATGAATGGGAGTGCCTCCTCCCTTGTAACCAAGCTTCTTACATAGTGTCTTCCCATCCATCTTTGGGTTGGAGCCTTCTTTTTCTAATATACCCGTGACTCGTACATTCAGACGTCGAGCTCGTCGCATCCTCTCCTCCTCAATGGTGGTGTGTACAATGAGAGCTTCTTCTTTTTGTGCTTCTTCTTTTGCCTCTTTTTTGATGTTTTTTTTCACTACTTCAACCCATCCTTCTTTGGTTGCTTCGAGTTTGGTGTCAATGCTTGCAGTTAAGGCTTGAGTTAGCTCCATTCTAAGCACTTCTCTTGTGTGTGCTCTAAGTTCACCTTCTTCCGGGCTGATGGAGGCTATTGATGCTTTGAGGGCCTTGATTTGTTCTTGCATGATCTTTTTTTCTTCTACTCAATCTTGCTGCCTCTTTAGCCATAGTTCTCTTTCCTTCAGTGTCTCCATTTCTTGGTCTTCTTTGGTGTCTTTGATTTGCTCTTCCAAAGCTTTGATCTTCTCGAAGGCCCTTCTCATTTCTTGATTTAGTGCTCTGTCTGCCTCTTTCTTTACTTCTCTGATAGCTTTACAGATCATCTCTTCCACCTCTTTTCTTTCTAATCGAGCCATTTTCAGAGAGAGAGAGAGAGAGAGAGAGAGAGAGAGAGAGAGAGAGAGAGAGAGAATGAATCACTTCCGATTTTGGATGCTTTGGTTCACCTGCATATCAAGAAACAAATTGATCTTTATGAAAACAGATATTCTCCTCTGGCATTCCTCCTGAATACCAATTGTATATTGGATCGATATTGAGGAACCCCTTTCCGGAGCTCGCAAGATGATCACCAGTGAAAGATAAGATCAATGTCAGGCCCAGGAAAGTCCCATGGACCACTCCCTTCAGCTTTATTTCTACATTAGCTGTGTCTGCTGTCACGCTAATCTGCTCGTTACTGTCGTGAACCCCAATCTGCTCGTCTGTCTGCTGCTGTTCGCGAACCCTAATCTGCTGTCAATCTCTGCTCATGCTGCTGTTCGCTGCTCGTCACTGTCTGCTTGCGCTGCTGTTCGCGGAGCAAGCCCTAACCTGCTCGTGCTGCTGTTCGCGGAGCAGACCCTAACCTGCTCGCGCTGCTGTTCGCGGGGGAGAGAGAGAGAGAGAGAGAGAGAGAGAGAGAGAGAGAGAGAGAGAGAGAGAGAGAGAGAGAGAGAGAGAGAGAGAGAGAGAGAGAGAGAGAGAGAGAGAGAGAGAGAGAGAGAGAGAGAGAGAGAGAGAGAAAGAAAGTCATATTAACGTCTACTAAACTTGGCCTATGAGACAAAACCATGTACAAGTGTAGTAACCGTGTGTAGAAAATGAAATGAAAAAAGTACTTACTACATAAAGCTATATCGGGTTGGAAAAGGCTGGGAAGAGGTGGCTCTGACTCTGCAGATAATGGCCACCTAATACATGGCAGGCCCATAATGTGAGTGAGCAAAATACCCTAGCTACTGGTGATGGGTGGAGGTGGGTGTAGTATGTGGTACATGGGTGCTGGTCTGAGTGCCTCCCGAAGAAAGACAACCCAGGTGGTGGTGGTACGCCTCTGCTCCATCATGTGGTCATAGGCTGTCCTGATGCGTGAGATATCCTCCTGATAAAGTCGTGGTCGACGATATCCAACCATGCGTGGTCGACGTTGTGCTCTCTGTGCTGCTGTTTGGTGGAGCGTAAGCCCTCTAGATGGACCTCTTTGGTGTAGCTCAACCTGCTGAAAGAACTGAGTAATGGTCTGTTGGATACTCCTCCGTGTCTGATGTGTCGGCTGTAGTGACTGCTCTCGCCTCTCATATGCCGCTGTGAGGAAGCGTTCCAACCGCCACTGGTCTCCCATAGTCATGCACAATTGGAGCAGACCCCTCTATCTGGAATTGTGCACGTAGGTCTAAGTATGCTGGGCATCTGACAACAAAATGCTCCTCACTCTCTACCTCTGTCTGGCATACTGGGCACCACCTCTCCTCTTGGGGGACTCCCCAAGACCGGCCTCTCTCAATCTCGAGCTGATGTGATGAAACCCTGAGCTGCCCAATGACAACTCGAAGGTGGTGGGATAGGTATGTCTGCATGTATCGTGGAATCTCAATGAAGCCCTCGTCCGATATATGTAGAAAATGCTCACGGTAATAGAGCATTTTCGGAGGCAATGTATCCCTAGGGCACACCCATGTCCTCTGTATGTATGTATGCCATATCTCCTGACGAATGACCCTATTCCTTTCCTGATGGGAGAGAGAATAGGTGGGTGCATGTAAGTCGTACTGTAGTGCTGGTAGCCTGTCTATATCAAAACCATGGTGGGCCAGCCAGTCTCGTGTCTGTGCATACCACGAGGAGGTGTCACCTGCCAATGCCATATCACGTGATGTCTGGAAAGCACGATAAGCCATGCGCTCTGTATCCATGCTCCGAAGTTTGTGTAGCATACTATCTAGAATAGTGCCTCAACTAACATCGGTGTTGCAAGGAGCTATGCTCTAATGATATCATGTGATACTGAAGGCTTGCTGCGGATAAGTCTGGCAATCATGAGAATCTGTGGCCTCTCCAATGCTGTCCATACTGATGTAGCTAATCCCGGCCCCCAAATGGCTGCCCCATACATGAGCGCTGGCACCCCTTTGTGCGAGGCTCCTGAAATATGCCTGGTGGCACTGTCTCTCCATCAGACCTAGTGCTGTGTATCCACGTGTGATGCGGTCACGGGCTGCCTGAGACATAGAGAAGACCCTTGATGCTGCTGTAAATGTCACTCCCAAGTAAACATATGATCCGACCACCTCGATCGGTCCACCCTCTACTGTGAACAAACTATGCCTGCGTACCTGTGCTGATGTATGAAAGATCATGACCTTGGTTTTACCAAGGTTCACAAATAAACCTCTCTGTGCGCAAAAGTCATCTAGACCATGTATGTGATGCTGTAAACCTGCTGCAAACTCTGAAACCAATACAATATCATCAGCATATAAAAGAATATGAATAGTGGACCCATGTACCTCGATGCCACCCCCCCCTGTTGCTGTATGAAGTCCACTATCTCATCAATATATAGACCAAAGAGGGTGGGTGAAAGAGGGCACCCTTGCTTCACCCCGATAGTGATAGCAAGCGGATCCGATAAGCCCCCTGGACATCTGACTCTACAGATACTCTCTCGTATAAGGCGTAGATCCCTCGTATCATCTCCTCTGGAGCTCTGATATCAAGTAGTCGTCTGAAGAGTCGTTCCCTAGGAACAGTGTCAAATGCTTTGCGGAAGTCCACAAAGCAGCAATATAATCTCCTCTTCCTCACTCTTGCTTGGTCAATCAGGCAACTCAGGGTGAAGATGTGGTCAATGGTAGAGTAATCTCGTGTGAAACCTGCCTGTCCTGGAGCCTTGATACCATTCCTCTCAGCGAGAGTACTCAACTCTGTCTCTAGTACCGCCCCATATAACTTGACCAATATAGGCCCGATCATGATCGTCCGGTATGTGGCTGGATCCATGGTATCACCTTACTTATGAATGGGCACTATGGTGTGCTCAGTCCATGAGTCAGGGAACCCTTCAACCAATGCACGGTTGAAGAGGTGGGCGATGAGCGGTGCAAGAATAGTGCCTCCATAGATGAGGTGCTCTGCTTGTAAGCCGAAATGATCATGTGCCTTGCCATGCTGTAGACGGGCAATAGCGCGTCGCACCATAGTGGGTGTGAAGAAGTCAGAGGTAGTGGGACGTGAGCTCTGCGGCCTGGGAATGGGGGGCTGGTCTGGGATCTCGTATAGGCTCCGTGCATAGCTATGCCAAGTACTCGGGTCTCGGATGGGTGTCTGCTGTCTCCTTGCAACAATCTAAGAATTACGACCACCACATGCTAGAGAGATGACTCTCCTCCCAACCAAATGCCTCTATATATAGCTCTCTCCAGGGGACTACCTTCTTGGGCAGGTGAATGCTAATCATCCAAGTGTCAGCCATGTAACTACATGTGCGCCAAGTGTCCAGTGGATGCTTCTAGAAGGTTCTTAGAGCTCTTTGGGCAAAATACTCTTCCCATGTACCTCATGGGGATTGAACCCAAGACCTCGTCCTTCACACCCTTGAGTCTTAACCATTAGGCTAAGTGGATTACTTGGTTACAAGAGTAAATGACCTCCTAGTAAGTCTAAACTCGAGATCTTTTGGTCATACACACGGATGACCAAACGGTGTCCGATTTCAGATCTGTCTGAACCGGCCAGACCCTTGGATCATAGACTTACTTTATTACATTCTTCCCCCCTTGGAAAATATTTTCGTCCTCGAAAATAGAGCTATATACATACTGTAGGCAACCCCCGAGCCTCATGACCTAAAACTGGAAGAACATGGTCATGTTCTAGAACTGGAAGAACATGTCTCATCTCTGTGGTGGCATCCCTGCCCAAATGATTCAAAAGACTATCTGGGTTTGCACTTTGATGAACGGGACAAAGTACAAACTAGTGAAGAATAATAAGGGTGGATCTAATGACATCCCTGGCTAATTCACAGTTTCTGGATGTGCGATCTAGGCACAAACATGTGAACTAGGTGGATTCAAATTACTAGTCCATTTCTAGGCATAACTGGTGCATGGGCTTAGTAATGAAGGTGGGATTCTTATCCCTCGCAAGACTTTGAGAATTCTTGATTCACTTGAATTTGTTTTGGAAAACTTGAAGTTTGGTTGTCCCATACATCTAACTTTAGATGTCTGTACAATGGTTTACTTTTATCTAACAGTTACTTGATTTTTTCACCCGACTAGAGGACTACTCTGTCCCAATGAGTTGAAAAAATCCTATGTAAATTGTAGGAGAAAGTTTACCATTCCGGTGGAATCAACCATACTAACTTCACCAATTCAAAATCAAAATGAAAATTGTCCAACTTAAGACACTTTTCTCAAAGATTTTAATTGAAAGTTCTTGGGAATTGTCAATCTGATGAGCAATTCCTAACTTCCCTATTCTAGAGTATACTGGACTCCAGGAAATCATTTATGCTATAACTTGAAGCAAACTCAAATGAATAAGTCCACTTAGACTTATCATCTTTTGAAGATTGAAAAGGTTCTTGTACATAACATCTATCTAGGATGTTCAAGTTAGTTATCTAATTCTAACCGGCTATCCCTGGTCTTTTGCAAAAGGAATCAGATACCATATCTGAGTCAATTCCAAAAGATTTGGAAAGCGGAAAGAGATAACTAAGACTTTGTACAACCAATTCAAACTTCGCACATACATAAACTTGCTATGAGTCAAAGTCTAGTTGACTCAGGACTTTAACTTCTCAACGATCTATTTCAATAAGATATTGAAGCATTGACTTTATCTTTAAGAGAAATAAGCTAGCTTCTCAAAAAGATTCAAAGCAAATAAAAAACATCATCCAACCACAAGATACTAGTGTGGTAACCAACATCAGTGTGTCGACCCACTGAGGTTACGCTGATGAGTTTTGTATTCAAATAATGCTCCACTTGAGACTAAGTTTAGGTCACATTCAATCTTTTTGACTTCGTGAATGCAATTCTTGTGCATTTCTTTGAGTCTAAAAGAGTGAATTTTATCAAGTTACACTAGGAACTTGATGCTTGACTTAGTCAATTAAATCTTTAGTTGAAAAGATCAACTCAAAATCAAAGTCCAACTTCTTTCAGAAATTTATCAAATATTTCTGATCAATAACACTTAAACTTGAAGTGTTCTATGAAGATCTTGGAAGTTACTTACTTCATATCTTCAGTTTCCTTAATCTTGAAGTTACCTTGAAGTATCGTAAGATACTACTTTCATCCTTTACGAATTAAACTTTCCTTGAAGTCTTAATTCCCTTGAGGATGAAACCTAACTTCAAAATCCAAACTAGGACTAAAAGATAATCATCATCCCACGGTCCGATGTCCCATTCCATCTTTCCTACATCAATCTGAGTATAAAATCTGGTGTCCCATACCACCCTATTTTATATTCACATTAATGTGTGGGTGATTCTTATCCTAAAGTCTAAACATCTCTTGATAGAGTACCTTATTTCTTCAATTCTTTTACAAGAATTGAAAGTTTCAGGCATTACCTCTAACTAGATTTTCCTAGGTTTTGATTCCTTCGCATGATCACCTCTTAATCATGTGCTTTGCCTTGGAAACTTGAAAACCTCTTGACAGAATATCAATTCTTCTTTACTGGGGCTTTCAAATGAAAACCAATCAGAATTCCAAGTACTTGAATTTCTCAAATTCAAGTTCAATTGGTTATTCTTGACCAATTTTGTAGCGACAAGAGTTTATGACTTCTTGTCTTTAGATTCCTTTCTATACTGGTGCTTTTTAGGTACCTATCCCGGCCGGGGCTTTTTACAGGAATCTCTCTACTGCCTTAGTCTAAGCATCCGCTCATGCTTTCTGGATTTGTACCAAAATCCCTTTAAGGATAGGCAAACACTTATGTTTTACCTTCCACAGACTTAAGTACCGTCTTCACGGTTGCAGACTACATACTTGGAATTCCTTCACTCTGTTCAGACTTAGAACAGCTTACTTTTTTTTTCACAATTTTCCATTGGATAAATGGAACTTGAGTGAATACTTCCTAAAGAAAATTTTTATTGCCAATACTTGGGCAATCTACAGGGTAGTTCCAATCGCATATTACTTGGACAATCATGGCCAAGATTGATCAAGTCTGAATGATCCTTGCGACAAAAATAAAGACTTAGTCTTTATCTTTAAGATCTCTTAAAACTATCTTAAGCTTCTTTGCTTACCTGCAGGATTTTTAGAGATCTTTCTCAAGTCCAAGCATACACTTATGCCTCTCAGATTCCAAAGCTAAGAATCTTTGATATACCTTTAGGTTATATCACAAATAGGACTTGAAATACCACTTCTAGTGGTTTGGGATGTCCGGGAACTACTTACTTATTGTTTAAAGAGTATGAAGAATTTCATTCTCAATACTTGAAAGAATGCCATTTCTTCAAAGACTTGAGATTCCTTCTAAGGAATAACTTGAGCAAATGATTCATCTTGGAATCTTTTGCAAAAAGAACATTTGAAAGAAATTCTTTCAAATAATATCCAAAAAATTTACTGATTCAATTGTATTCATTTCCTGAGTATCAAACTAGAGACGAAATATCACATTTGCCAATATGAAAGTTTAAGTTGGAACTTTCATTTATGTGATATCGACTTCTATTCTTGAGTTTGATACAAAACTCATTATTATTGGTCAATCTTCAGATGTTACTAGAGTCTTTTAAACATATTTCACCAATCAAAATTATGTTTAAAGTCCAAGCATCTATTGATGATTGATCCAATAGTAATGTTATTGTGAACACAACTTTGAACTTTATAACTTGTTTTGGAGAAGTTCATGGATTGAAAATCCATTTCTTGGAACTTTCTATTCCTAAATGAAAAGTTCACACTTGCTTCAAGTCTTTAGGAACTTATATTATTTCCTAAAGATTGCTTAGCTAGTTGCATCATTTACCAGAGATGCAATTATAGAACCTAACATCCTTTTATTGATATCAAGGATCAATTGATGTTGAGGTTTAACCTTTGATTTCCATCACCCCTTGGGATGAAATCAGATGAAAATTTATAAAAGATTGGTACCTTTATATCTTGGTAAAACATTTATATCCTAAAGAGGTCTTGCCTGCATCATTCCTTGGACCTATCATATAATATGAATTTATATGTATTTTGGGAAGAGTTCATGAATCAATTAAGATCCTCTACTTGGAACATCTTCCTTCCCAACGCTAAATTCATCTTGAACATAGTAGGAGAATGATCTCACATGAAATAGAAGGCTTGACTATTTCATATCTCTATTCCAAAAAGTTACTTACCGAGGTTTCATCATGAGATACAAATCTTGAAACCACAAGAAACTTCTTTAAAACTTTTGAAATCTTCTAAATAGAAGAGTGCTCATGGAACTTTGGAAATATAGTTGATGCTCTCATCTAACCTTGGGATGCTTGAGAAGTTATAAAATATATAACTAATCAACTAAAGCTTTATCCGCATGACTTTCTAAGTACATCCAGGACTTAGAGTCATCATACATCACAAAAGAGTTTGCAAGTAATTAAATTTTCTTGGTTATCAAGAAAATTTATTACTTAACTTTCTCCTAGTGCTTACTTATACCTAGCAAGACATCTATCATACTTAATTATCATTAAGTATTTATGTTTGATAGTAGAGTATCGACTTGGGAAGAAATTGACTAATTACTTGAGTTGCAAACTAGAACTAGTATGTCTTTGCAACTAACTAGTCCTTGGTCTTCCCTAATGTCAAACTGCGAGCTTTACAAAGTAAGCTAAATACTAAGAGAGTACATTCTCATATCTACTTGCAAACATCATTCCATTCTATCATGCAAATGCATGTATCTACATGCAAAAGCATATGTTCACATGCGTATGCATGCATGTTCTTTTGAATGCTCAAAAAATAATACAATAATCATGCATAAACTTGATGCACGATTTTTTCCTTGTACTAAGAATGTATATCATGCAATCCTGATGCATGAATATCCTTTCCTTTGTCCTAATGCACTATGATATAAAAACATACCCTTGAAGTGCAATAGAAAACTTACTCAATGGAAAGGAAATATGTATTTAAACTACCAAAATACATTCTTTGATGCACAAGGATCTTTTTGAAATCAAGTCTTTCCTTAATGCAAACTAATGCTTGGAATGAGAAATGGATTAATTCATTATTCTAATCTAGACTTAATCAATTGAAATCTTGGCTATTTCAATGTGCATCTATGATTAAGTGTAGAATAATGAAAACAAGACAAATCAAGCATTAAGGCCAAGCAGAAACTGGAAAATACTTAGCTTTGATCATAGCTTCGTCCATCCCTTGATCCTTTGGAAGAGTGATTCATCCTCTTGATCCTTGCGAGGAGCTATTCACCATTCTTGAAGCTTCCTCATCAAGAAATAGTCTTGGATGACTTGGTCCGTCGTGGTCGACTAACTTAGGCCTCCGGATCTTCACTTCACAGCTCCAATTCCTTCAAGCTTTGCTCAATCTTTGATTCTTCTTGGATGGATGAGAGTTGGGCTTGCACTTCAGCTCTGCTTACTGCTTTAGGACACTCTGCTCTGCACTACAGAACAAGCAAATCCGGCTGGGTGCGTGGCTACGTGAGCCTCCTCCCAAAGAACCCGTCTGAGTTCGATCCCTAGCAGACGCAACGGGCACAGAAAGCTACGTTCTGTTTTGTTCCTTTCGAAGATCTTCTGCAACGTTGGGCTTGAAAGCAAGACAAATTTGTGCAGACTTCTGGACGTGAACGCCCGTCGACGTTATGGATAGGCGAACGCGCTCGCAGACAGAAGTCCCGTGTTCGATCACCCGCGGACCTACAACAGAGTGGATCAACATTTTTAGATCTCCTATTTGAGATCTTCTTCAGCACGCGCTTCAATCATTAATTTCTACTGCAGAGAAGTCTTCACGCGGACGATGTGTTTCTGCGGATAGAGCAGCGCGCTCCTAATGGGGGAACGGGAGTTCGAATCCCGTCGGCAGCAGCTCCGCGGATTTTTCATCTCTTCTCAAGTGTTCATCAGCGCCAGATTATGGCATAAGAAAAGGTTGTGCAAGTTATTGAGCGTCAATCGCCTGTGGGCATGTTGGGTAGACGATGATGCTCTAGCTGCGGGGGCGAGGGATCGCATCCCGTCTGCCTCACAAAAGGGTCTAATCTTTTGCCAAGCTTAAGCTAAGTCAATAGGCGAATTCGGCGGCGGCGCAATAAAGCTGATCATCTACGAGCATTGCACACGCATATTGGAGAGCAGAAGTTATGGAGAGAAAGATGATGAGCCCACTCCAAGGTCACCATGAGAGCTTGGCTCTGATACCAATGCAACAATCTAAGAATTACGACCACCACATGCTAGAGAGATGACTCTCCTCCCAACCAAATGCCTCTATATATAGCTCTCTCCAGGGGACTACCTTCTTGGGCAGGTGAATGCTAATCATCCAAGTGTCAGCCATGTAACTACATGTGCGCCAAGTGTCCAGTGGATGCTTCTAGAAGGTTCTTAGAGCTCTTTGGGCAAAATACTCTTCCCATGTACCTCATGGGGATTGAACCCAAGACCTCGTCCTTCACACCCTTGAGTCTTAACCATTAGGCTAAGTGGATTACTTGGTTACAAGAGTAAATGACCTCCTAGTAAGTCTAAACTCGAGATCTTTTGGTCATACACACGGATGACCAAACGGTGTCCGATTTCAGATCTGTCTGAACCGGCCAGACCCTTGGATCATAGACTTACTTTATTACACTCCTCTCTCTCAAGTGTGGCCACGCCACTACACTGTCTCGACTCATGAGCAAATGGTAAATATCCCAATACTGTCTCTCCTCCCATTCTCACTGTTTGTGGCGAGTAAGGGTCTGCATGCAACGCTGTGCCTGTGCATGTGTAATATCCCCTCTATGCTCTAAAATCCGTAGGTGCTTCTGTAGCTCACGACAATCTTCCTCATACCAGCGGTTTTGGGGCATGGATCCTTTGCGAGGGGGGTGTACATATGTGCGATGTGGGAAGCTTAGGAGAGTTGAGTCCTGTAGGATGGTGGTAATCTGTGATGTAAGTGTGTCTAAGGGTGAGAGTGGAGCGAGTGAGAGTAGGCAGGTGTGTAAATGGTGTGCATAAATATGTGAGAGTTCGTGTGTGAAGTGTATCGTGGTGTGTGTCTCAGTGGATGAGGGAGGGTCTAATGGAATAGGAGATGAAAGCGTGAATGTGATAAATGTATGGTGAGCCCCAAGTGGGCGTCGTCCAATACTAAGTGAGGGGATGAGTGAAGCTCCAGAGATGGTGCCCAAAATGTAGTCGACTGTGCTCTCGCCTCCCCCGTGGGGGAAGCAAGTAAGTCCGCTCGAACCTAGCCAACGGTGCATCCCGTTATATATAACGAGATGGTGTCTGTTGCCCAACTCAAGCAGGTGTCTTCCATATCCAGTGGCATCCTGGCCCATATCGGTTGACACTCTACTTGTGCTCATCTCCTCTGGATCATTGCCCCTCGTAATCTGTGGAAGGTCCATGTCATATGACTCGCACTGACGTGACTGGGTGCGGGCATTGAAGTCCCCCATAAGGAAGACCTCACCAAGGATGCTATAATGTAGAATCTGATCTGATAATGCTATGTATGGTGAGTCCCTGTCCCGAGTCGATCCCCAGGGTCCAATCCTGCATATCTCGATCCGCCTGGTGGAAAGTAGCATATGGCAATGTAAACCCAACTCTCTGGGGCTATCTCCATGCGGACCCACATGTATCGTGCCTCCTCATCTCTTCCTATGATATGGATCCGTCCCTCTATCTCTTGTCTAAATATGATGGCTACGCCTCCTGATCTTTGTGCTGTGCTTTGTCTCGTCGTGTTTCTGAATGTAGATTCCCAGTAAAAACCGGCAATACGAGGTAGGCCCCGTTCTGGGCTCTCATGGGTCTCTGTGATGCAAGCAAAGTCATGGGTGTCTAAGATCTCTTCCAATCGGTCTGGTCGTGTCCAAAGTGCTCCGTTGCAGTTCCATACTGCTCCTCTAAGTGGTGACTCCAGGTATGGTGTTGCCTCATAGGCTGCGTATCCCTATTTGATAGGGCGTCCATCGATGAAGACTTTATCGTCACGGTAAAAAGCCTTCCTCCCCTCTCGTCTCGCCTAGAGAATCTGTGGCATACATGTCCGACGGTGTTCTATCTGCATCCTCGTGAGATCCTCGTCCATATATAAAGCTCTCCCGGGTAGTCCTCCTAGTACTGATCGTCGTCGGAAGAAGGCAGTGCGTGTATCTTCCGAGCTCATACGGAGTATGAGTGCTCGTGGACGAGACGTGTCTCTACCAACCCTCCATGCCTCTGTGAAAGGCATAGTCTCATATCCCAAGCGGTGGCAGAGGTCAGTGCCATCTGCCTCTGGTGATGTCCCCTCTGGCAATCCTGTAATCCGCACATGTAACCGGCGTGTGTGTCGAAGCCTCTCTTCTTCAAGGGTGTCTTGGACTCTAGTGATCTCTTCCTTTCGTGCTTGCTCATTGACTTCTTTCTTGACCTTTTTGTGGACCACCTCGACCCATGTATCCCAAGTGGATTCCATTTCGGATTTGATCTCTTTTTTCAGTTCTTCTTTGAGTTCTTCAACTCGAGAAATCTCTCCATCTTCTTTAGCTCTAGAGACCTTCAAATGCACAATTTTTTCTTGAAGGCGATGCATTTCAGCCTTCAGTTCATCTCGCTCCTCTCTGATGTCTTTGATTTGGTCTTCCAAGGATTTAATCTTCTCCAATGCTCTTCTCATTTCTTGGTTTAGTGCTTTGTCTGCCTCGTTTTTTACTTCTCTCATAGCTTTGCTCATCATCTCTTCCACATCCTTCTTCTCCAGTCTTGCCATCTTTTAAAGAGATTAGGGTTTTGAAAAGAGGCAGTAGTGCACACACAGAGAGAGAGAGAGAGAGAGAGAGAGAGAGAGAGAGAGAGAGAGAGGAGAGAGAGAGAGAGAGAGAGAGAGAGAGAGAGAGAGAGAGAGAGAGAGAGAGAGAGAGAGAGAGAGAGAGAGAGAGAGAGAGAGAGAGAGAGAGAGAGAGAGAGAGAGGAGAGAGAGAGAGAGAGAGAGAGAGAGAGAGAGAGAGATATTAACGTCTTCTGAAGGCCAAATTTGACCTATGAGACAAAACCATGTGTAGTAACCCTGTGCAGACATAAAAATGGAAAAGTACTTGCTACACAAAACTGTGTAGGCTGAACATGGAAACAACCATAGGATAGTGTACCGGGTGACGGAGGGTAGTGGGGATAATGTAGTGGTGTGTGGGGAGATGTGGCTCTGACTTTGCAGATAATGGCCATCTAGTACATGGGGGCCTGATGATGGGAGTGTATATGTATATCCTAGCTACGGTAACGGGTGGAGGTGGGTGGAGTATGTGGTACATCGGGGGCGGTCTGAGTGCCTCCTGAAGGAAGGCTACCCAGGTGGTGGTGGTGCGCCTCTGCTCCATCATGTGGTCATGGGGTATCGTGATGCGTGAAATATCCTCATGGTATAGTCGTGGTCGTCCGTACGCAGTTCTATGTGGTCGACGTCCCGCTCTCTGTGCCACTGCCTGCATGGAGCGTTAGCCCCATGCCTCTAGAAGGTGGGCTCGTATGATGTAGCCCATCTCGCTGAAAGAACTGAGTAATGGTCCAATGTGTACTCATCCATGTCCGATGCATGGGCTGTAGCAACTGCTCACGATGCTCATACACTGCTGTGAGGAATCGTCCCAACCTCCGTTGGTCTCCAATGGTCATGCACAACTGTAGTGACTCCATACTTGCAAATCTGAGTATGCTCGACATCTAGTAACAAAGTGCTCCTCACTCTCTATCTCTGTATGGCATAATGGGCACCACCTCTCCTCTCTAGGTACTCCTGTGGTCCGACCCCTCTGGATCTCGAGCTGATGTGATGAAACTTGAAGCTGCCCAATGACGACTTTGAGGTGATGTGGTAAGTATGTCTGCATGTATCGCGGAGTCTCAATAAAGCCCTCTTTTCGGTGGCAGTGTATCCCTGGGGCTAATCCATGTCCTCTGTACATATGTATGCCATATCTCCTGGCGAATGACCTTGTTTCGCTCGTGGTGGGAGAGCGAATAGGTGGGGGCTTGTAAGTCGTACCGCAGAGGTGGTAGTCTGTCTATGTCAAATCCATGCAGGGCCAGCCAATCTCGTGTCTGTGCGTACCACCATGAGGTGTCACTTGCGAGTGCCATGTCGCGTGATGCCTGGAAAGCTCGATAAGTGATGTGCTTTGTGTCCATGCTTTGTATCCTGTGTAATAGGCATATTTTCTGGAACAGTGCCTCTACTAGCATTGGTGGTGCAGCAAGCTATGCTCTGATGATATCATGTGGTACTGAAGGCTTGCTTCGGATGAGTCTTGCAATCATGAGAATCTGTGGGATTTCCAATGCTGTCCATGCTGATGTAGCTAACCCCGGCCCCCATATGGCTGCTCCATACATGAGCATTGGTGTAACCAAAGTGTCGAAGAGCCATCCCTTTGTGCCGGGCTCCTGAAAATGTGCCTGGTGGCATTGCCTCTCCATCAAGGCTAGTGCTGCATATCCACGTGTGATGCGATCCTGGGCTGCCTGAGACATAGAGAAAACCCCATAGGCTGCCGTGAATGTCACTCCTAGATAGACATATGATCCGATTACCTCAATCAGTCCGCCTCCTATGGTGAAAGAACTATGTCTCCTCACTTGTGCTGATGTATGAAAAATCATAACCTTAGTTTTACCAAGGTTCACAGAGAGCCCTCTATGTATGCAGAAGTCGTCTAGGCCGCGTAGGTGGCGCTGTAGACCTTCTGCAGACTCTGAAACTAGCACAATATCATCAGCATATAAAAGAATATGAATAGTAGTCCCTCGTACCTCAAAACCCTCCCTTCCGTGCTGTCATATGAAGTCCACTATCTCATCAATGTATAGACCAAAGAGGGTGGGTGAAAGAGGGCACCCTTTCTTCACCCCGATAGTGCTAGCAAGTGAGTCGGATAAGCCACCTCGACATTTGACTCCACCAGATACTCTCTCATATAACGTAGATCCACCTCGACATTTGACTCTACCAGATACTCTCTCATATAAGGAGTAGATCCCCCATATCATCTCATTTGGAACTTCGATATCGAGTAGGCTTTTGAAGAGCCGTTCCCAGGGAACTTTGTCGAAGGCTTTGCGGAAGTCCACAAAGCAAGAATATAATCTCCTCTTCCTCACTCTTGTGTGGTCGATCAGGCATCTCAAAGTGAAGATGTGGTCAATGGTAGGGTAATCTCGTCTAAAACCGGGCTCTCTTGGAACCCTGATACCCTTCCTCTATGCAAGAGTGCTCAACTTTGTCTCTAGCACTGTTCCATATAATTTGGCCAATGTGGGGCCAATCATGATCGGCACAGAGAGAGAGAGAGAGAGAGAGAGAGAGAGAGAGAGAGAGAGAGAGAGAGAGAGAGAGAGAGAGAGAGAGAGAGAGAGAGAGAGAGAGAGAGAGAGAGAGAGAGAGAGAGAGAGAGAGAGAGAGAGAGAGAGAGAGAGAGAGAGAGAGAGAGAAAGAAAGAAAGAAAGAAAGAAAGTGTTTTTACGTCTATTAGGAGGCCGAACTCGGCCTATGAGACAAATCGATGTACATGGGTGTATCTTCTGTCTATCAGAGAAGATAAAAGTGCTGAAAAAGAAACTGGTAAAGCTGATACATATCTCCGTGAAATGCGTGTGGAGATACCCATGAAAGGGGGGGATGTATGGAGTGCGATATCTATAACAGTCTATATGCAAAGGGGTAGTACAACAAGCATGGGAATGCATCTGAAACGACTAACTAGCTCCATCCTGTGCTAGTGGGCGGGTGTAAGATGTGATACATAGGTGGAGGTGGAGTCAGGGCCATCGTGATAGCTGCAACGGGATCAGCCATCATCTGGAATCGTCTCTCCTCCATGGTGCGATGGTGATGAGCCTGGATCTCTGCAATCTGATGTCGGTGATGTCTCGGGGCCCGATATCCTCTAGCACGGGGTCGTCTCCTAGCTCGAGCAGCCTGAGCCTGCTGAAGAGTCACCCCTCTCGGTGTGTGGGCTGAGGGGGGGAGGGCTGCAGCACGTCGTGGAATAAAGAACTCAGTGAGCTGACTCTGTCTCCCTCCTGTATTGGCTTCTACAGTAGGCTGGAGTAGGGAATCTCTGTGACTCTGTATCTCTAGTAGGAATCGCCCGAGCTGTCGCTGGTCTCTAGAGTCCATGATCTCTCAGAGGGTGGGCTGCCCTGTAAATAGAGTCCCGTATCTACCTCTGATGCCTTCATATGCGCTACATCTGCATACAAAGTGCTCCTCATCCTCTATCTCTACTCTGCAAACCCTGCATATCCGCTCCTCTCTGGGAATGTCTGCGGCTCTGCCCGTCTCAATCTCTAGTCTATGTGATGAGACTCTCAGCTGGCCAATCGCTACCCTTGAGCTACGAGGCATGTAAGTATCCATGTAACATGGCAGCCGGATGAAACCGTCTGCTAGGATGTCTAAGAACTGGTCTCGATAGTGCAATAGTCTCGATCCCATGTGTGGTGTGTGCCATGTCTGACTAATGTAGCGCTGCCAAAGATCCTGTCTCAGCACAACATTCCTCTCATAAGAGGTGGATGTGAGGTGAGTCTGGGTCGTACTGAAAAGGCGGCAATCTGTCCATATCAAGCCCATTACTATCAAACCATACTCTAACCTGAGTGTACCAAGATCTCTCATATATCCTGACTCTGATATCTGTATAGATGCCTCAAAAGCTCTGCGTGTGAGTTTGTCTGTAGGGAGCTCCCTCATCCTCTGAATAAAGCAGATAGTGTGGAATAGTGCATCTACTACCATGGGTGGTGCAGCTAGCTCTGCCCCGATGATGTCACGTAGGTACCGACTGTTTCCCGCGAAATAGTCGCGAGATCATACGTACATGGGGCCTCTCGATCGCACTCCACTGGGTGGCTGTGAGGCCTGGGGCCCAAACTGTCGCAGCATACATCATAGCTGGTCGGACTAGTGTGTCAAATAGCCACCCCTTCGTGCGGGGCTCCTGGAAGTGTGCCTGGTGACATCTCTGCTCGAACATGGCTAAAGCTGCATATCTTCGTGTGAGTCTATTGGTGGCTGCCTGTCTCATGCTGAAGGGGCCAGGTAAGCTCGTGAATGTGACTCCGAGGTAGACATAGGAAGTGACCACCTCAATCTGTCCACCGCCGGCTGTGAATCCTGCTCCATTCCTCACCAAGGGGGAGGTGTGGAAGATCATGACCTTGGTCTTGCCAAGGTTTACTGTCAAGCCCTTCTGTGTACAAAACTCATCGAGTGCATCCAAGTGGCGTTGTAATCCATCGGGTGACTCTGAAATCAAGACAATGTCATCAGCATATAATAAAATGTGGACAGGTGTACCTGCGAGGTTTGCACCCTCTCCTCCAGCTCGGAGAATGTAGTCCTCAATCTCATCGATGTAGAGACCAAATAGAGTGGGAGAGAGCGGGCAGCCTTGCTTAACACCGATGGTGCTAGCAATGACCTCAGACATACCTCCTTGACACTGTACTCTCCCGGTCACCTTCTCATAGAGTGCATAGATGGCCCAAATCATCCTTGATGGTACTCCCAAGCTCTGAAGGCGTTGGAAGAGCCTCTCTCGTGGCACTGTATCGAAAGCTTTGCGGAAGTCCACAAAGCAGCAATATAGTCTCTTCTTCCGCACCCTTGCCCCATCAATGAAGCAACGCAAAATGAAGATGTGATCAATAGTAGAGAAAGCTCGCCGAAAACTTGCCTGGCCTCGTGCTCGTAGCCCCTCAGTCTCTGCATATGAGCTTAGCTCTGCCTCAAGTATGGCACCGTATAGTTTGGCCATGGTGTGGCCAATCATGATGGTCCTGTAATTCCGTGGATCCAGAGTGTCGCAGATTTGTGGATAGGCACAATGGTGTGCCTAGTCCACTCCTCTGGGAAGCCCTCCCCTATAGCTCGATTGAAGGCATGTGCAATCAACGGGGCTATAGTGGAGGATGCATAGATGAGGTGCTCGCTCTGCAATCCCGTATGGTCTGTCGAACGTCCATGTCACAGTCGTCCTATGGCCCTCTCAACCATCTTTGCTGTGAAAAGAGAAGAACTAGTAGGGCGAGGCTCAAGTGGCTGGGGAATGGGAGGCTGCCCAGGCACCTCATATAATCTCTGAGCATAATCATGCCATGTGTGTAGGTCCCCAATAGGTGTGGTCGGGCATGGCTCTCGTAGGGTACGCCATGCTGCAACAGTGTCAATACTCATAAAGAGATGATATAGCTCAAGCACCTGTGCCTCCTCAAAGGCTCGCCTCTTCCGACGTGTGAGAGTCTTCACCTGTCTCGTGGCCTGTCTCTCTGTGATCTCTCCCAATGCTCGTTGAGCTCGTACTCGGCGGTAAGTATCTCTGCATTCCTCATCATACCAACGATGTTGTGGCATAGTCCGCGGGGAGGAGGTGTGTGACCAGAATGGATGGTGTGTGGGAAGGAGCTGATGGCGGATGTCTGAAGAACTGATGCTATCTGTGAGGTGAGTAGGGATAGTGGAGTGTCAGGGTGAAGCAAGAGAAGACCCTTCTCGACTTGGGCCGCATATATGTGAGCTAGCTCGTGTGTGAAGTGGATGGTGGTGTGTGGGATGCGTGCTGCGGGTGTGCGTGTAGGGGTGTCTCCCTTGAGGGAGAGAGCGAGGTATGCGTGATCGGCCCCAATGGGTATAGGTGGGATGGTGAATGAGGTAAGTAGCTGAATGGCCTCTCTAGATCCCATGGACGTAATCTACTGAACTTCCCCTGCCATCTGTGACTGAGTGTGGCATGCATGTCAATCCTCTTGAGGTAGGCCACTGAGCCATCCCGTTATAGATAACGAGATTATGTCGAGAGCCTAGTCTGAGTAAGTGAGTGCCATAATGAGTGTGTGTAGAGTCAGCTGAAGGTCGAGCTGTAGACTCATCCTCTATGGTACGTAGTATCTGTGGGTCTTCTGGGTCAAATATCTCACACTGATCATTGCCTGTCCTTGCATTGAAGTCTCCCCTAAGGAAGACTTCCCCTAGTGCAGAGTACTCTGTAATCTCTTCTGACAAGCAAGTGTATGGTGAGTCCTCCTCTCGATCTATGATAGCGAATCGCGAGCTAGAGGGAGCAAAGTAGCATAAAGCTATGAAGATGATCCGCTCCTGTGAGAGCTTGAGTCGAATCCAAAGATATCTGGGCCTGTGAGTCACGTGTGACTATCTGTATCCTGCTCTGAAGTCCATCTCTAAAGAGTATGGCTACTCCTCCTTATCCTCTGGTGGTATGCTGACGTGTACACTCTCTGTATGTGGACTCCCACTGAAACCGTGGACTCGAGGTAGGCCCCGGTCCGGGCTCTCATGTGTCTCTGTGAGCATAATGATGTCTTTGCCTTTGTGCACCTCTTCCAACCTCTCTGGGTGTGTCCATATATCTCCATTGCAGTTCCAAACTGCAAGGTGTATCTCCTCGAGTGTCTCACAGGCCGCGAATCC
>CM035438.1:70694222-70906722 GCA_020310875.1 Ceratopteris richardii | reverse complement strand
GTAGGATTGGGTATCCTTGGGAGCAGGCTTGCACTCGTTTGATGGACAAGTCCCTCGTGGATAGCCTTGGTGCTCTCTAATCTTGAGTATATTGGTTATAGAGGGTTATAGAGCAAGCATAGTGCATTCATTGAGTGTTAGAAAGCAAGCTCTTGCCTATTTTCAACTCCCCCTTCTTCTCATCTACCTCTTTCTTAGCTTTCAATAGGCCTCCCCTGTCATCTTTATCGTCCTCATGGCTCCTTTTCATGAAGCCTTTCACAAACATTGTGTAGCGTTTGAAAGGGTGAAACATCAATCCAATGTTTGTAGGTGGCATTGCAAGTATTACGGAAGGATACAAACATCTAGTGTGACTCGATTTCTCATCCATCTATGCAAATTGGTTGGAGAATGCTCTCCTTGCAATGGTATTCCCGATGATGCCTATGAAGAATGTCGCAGAAATATCTTCCATTGAAGAAGAGAAAAGGATCTCTTCCCCAAAATGAAGTGATCTCAATGGATCATGATGATATCGGCATAGGTAATACCCCATCCATTTCTATTGGTTCAGCAGCACCCACAATGAGTTCACATGAATATGAGGAAGGAACAAGTTTTCCAAAAAGAAATAATGGAGTATGTGAAAGTGATAGTGGTACCTCTCGACAACATACCCTTTAACACTTATCGGGTGGCGTATTGGGGACATTGGCTTTTCTTAAAGAAAGGCAAAGAGTGGCTGAAACTGAAATCGCTAGAGCCATAATTGAGTGGAATCTTCCCTTTGATGTGCTTGGTTTGGATCGATGGAAGCATATGATAAGAGCCGTAACTAATGTAGGACCTTTTGAGGGATGGTATGATGTTTCCTACAATGATGTGCATTGTGCACACAAAAAAATTAGATGAGGAAAAAGCAAGAATTGATAAATCTTGGGAACATGTGAGCCGGTTGGGCAAATATGGATGCTCCATTCTCTCCGATGGATGGAGTGATCGTAGAGAGAGAGAGAGAGAGAGAGAGAGAGAGAGAGAGAGAGAGAGAGAGAGAGAGAGAGAGAGAGAGAGAGAGAGAGAGAGAGAGAGAGAGAGAGAGAGAGAGAGAGAGAGAGAGAATTTATGTAGGGAGGGAGGGGGAGGGGGAGGGAGCGGAGGAGCATGTATGTATCATGTATGTATATGTGCAGCATGCAGCAGGACATGCATGTGATTTGTTTACTATAAGGTCCTCTAAGCTTCACAATCAATACAAGATCATGCACTAAAGTAAGCGACACATTGTATTTGACTTCTGCAGAGTAAGTCTGCAATAAACGAGCAACACTAAAGCCACAAAAACTCAGGATCGTAACTTCTGGAGAGAAATTCCATGCGTCATTCTCTCCACCCATTAGGAGGATTAGTTGTGATTGCTATCTGCCATGCATATCGTTAATTGTATTAAGCCCAAACAATTCTTTTCATGGAATAGTGTCTGGACAGGGAAAGAACATGCGAAGGCCTGTTATCTTTGGGGGTTTCCACCTATCCGTATGATACATCATCTGAATGAAGCCATATGTGTTGCACTAGGTGGAAGTGTTTTTTTCCTTTTTAATTTGTTATATCTTTGTTGCTGTTATGACGATCAGTACAAGCGTATAAGTTTAGGAATACTTCGTGATGCAATCGCTTGGAGAATATTTTTAGTGCTAGTTTGTACATGAGACGTGTATTGAAAATCTATTAATAGCAGTAATGGTGCTTCTTCTCCAGGTATGACATAATTTACAAGCAAGATGTCAGTCCCAATGATGTGTACTTGCAGATGGTGAGAGTGTATTCATTAATCAACATTCCAGGTTGTTCGTTCTATTAGTTCCTTTCCTCTCTACACTGAGTTGTTGGCGTTTTGCAGAGTGATAAAGACCCTTCATCACTTAGTTGTGATATTATGATCCTACGTGTAAAACTTCCACAAACAGAATCAGTCTCAGATATACAGCTAGACGTCAAAGCAACACATGTGAAGCTTTCTACAAATATCTAGTATGTGTATCCAATTGCCATACTTTGAGCATATAAAATTCATCACGTGCTGCACATGTAGTTAGTTTAGATCTTCATTCAACCTTGCACAAGAGAAACTTATCTTAGTTATACATGAAAACGACATAATACATGTGAAACTGGCCACCTCATGTACATTCAATCTCAATGAAAGTAGGATAACTCAGATATATAATTAATTTTGCTTATTCTTTTATGTAGCCAATATCTAAATCTTCTATGTATTTGCAGCTTTTTACCGTTGTATCTTCCTCATCGGATAAAGCATGAAAGAAGCACAGCAAAATGGGATGCTGGTATGGAGACACTTTTGATAACGATGCCGATCGATAGAGAGCCATTCATTTAAAACGAAAAACTAAAATTATTCAGAAAATGGATTGCAATTTGCTCTTTTGAGGCGTGTTGCAGGTTTAAAAACAATTATCTACGCAAGGAAGTTTCTACAGAATATGTTATTAGGTTAAATTTCTAATTTCATCTTATTTAAAATTTTCAATACCATTAGACTTAAGCTTCTACGGATTCTATGCTACTGCTGAAAATGCTCTTAAATTTGATATGTACCATGGAAGTCTAGTTTGATAGATTCTAGTATGATATTTGTAAGTCTTTGATGATTTTTGTTTGTTTTAGTAGTTTTGCATTACTCTTTTGATATGGCCACTAAACGGATTTGCATAGTTCTGATTTAACCTTAAAGGGTCTTAGGTTACAAATGATTACGCTATGAATTATTTCGTCGTGTACATTTCAATCTGGACATGCACAACGAAATATATAAATGTTTGCATCATTTTTTGTAATTATGTTGTATCATGTATACCGGATGTGTGCAAAAGCCAATGGCAAGGTTGTGATGACGTGTATTGATCCATTTTGGGAGCCTTCTATAAAGCAAGCTCGTTAGTCTTGAGAGCTTATTATTTTTGTTTCTAATATCTTGTCTCGTGCGTTTTGATCCAATCCATCTTGGAAATTGAATGTGGCTTTTAACTGAGGTATCATTATGAAAATGCCCCCTAGCATTAGGGTAACTTTCAAATCTTGGAGCGCTTGTTAGTTTTCGTATTGAAGTTGGTTACCAATTGCATGTTTCTAAGATCCTCTTATTCAAGTTCTTGCTTTTTCTTGATACATCTTCCTCCGGAACTTTCATAATAAAATGCTCTTTAGTATCTTCATTTTCATCCTTTTGTCATGTCTTCTTGCTTTTTCTTGATACATCATCTTCCGGAACTTGCATAATAAAATGTTCTTTAGTATCTTCATTTTCATCCTTTTGTCATGTCTTCTAAAGAACAAGTATTACGGTTCTCACATTCTTATGCTCTTATTGTGCTCTATACTTTGTACTACTTTGTACTATCAATATTGGATTAAAAACATGAACTTGGAAATAAAGAGTAAAACATATGCACTTGGATTGATTGAGCTATTCAGTTTTTTCTTGCACAAGAGAGTTCAAACTAAATTCAATTGTAGGACATGAGTACATTGATATTCTTAAGCCTTTTACATATTCTTCCTTTCCCATTGTTTCAAGCAATCAAAATGTTACCAATGGTTTTTTTGTCAGCATTTCTCATAATTAAGTATTTTTTAATTTTATCTCATCTTTACTCATGACAAGCTTTCATATCATTATTCAATGGTCTAACATGCAAATGAATCTATCTTGGTCTAAAATGCATAAATGGATAATATTCTCTTTTCTTTTGCTTCTATACTTGTTAATTAATCATGTTCTTTTATTAATGATTCTTTGTAAATATATGTGCTCTTCATCATGCCCCTACAATATAATGATGACTTAAGCGACCACTACCATCATGGTGACCACCATGTATATGACTAACCATATTTTTGTGGCTTTGGCGTTAATGCTACAATAACCAGTATCACCACTTTGGAGACTAGTATGAATTTTATGATAGACATGACCACAACAAGAATCATGGCTCCCTCAAAGATAATGATAACAATGACTATGAACACAATTATGGATGCGAAAACTATATTAAAATCATAATCTCCACCATCATCGTCACCTCTACCACCACCATCACCACTACTAGCAAGTGTTACCACTTTCATTGCCACCTCCATCACTGACATCACCTAACTCCCATTGTAATGATATTTTCTATTGTTAGTTGTTGCTATTGGGATTTTCTATTTCTAATGTTTTATTGTTCACATCATTGTTGCTAGCATCATCACCATTGCAATTAGTTGTTGAAATTTAAGAATCAACCTAAGCAATTGAAGGTTCAATGAAGTGGAAAACTTGGACTAATACAAAAGAAGATGAAAGCCACATGTTCAAGCATAAAATACCACCAAGAATAATCAATCAAATTACCTATGTAGGAACTTAGAAATGAGGTCATGTAGTTGGGACTTCCGTACGTAAATGTAGGAATACTTTTCGGACGGAAATTATTAAGTTTTTCTTTTCTTTAAAATTATGTTTCATTTTTTTCTTTGTTTAGTTTAATGCACATTATGAATTTGATCCCATGACTATCTTTAGTGTGTGTTTGATTTAATACGAGGTCATTGTTTGTGTAAGCTATCACTTTGTCAGATTAGTTATCATCTATGTGTAGACATACCTCACTGTAGAGTTAGGTATTAAATGCCTCTGAGTTTTGATGACACTTGGTACTTCTTCAATCCATTTGGTTCCTCTCATTTTTTAGTCTCATCGAGTATATTGTTTGTGTTAAGTCGCCAGAAAAATCTGTGCACAATTTCAAAGATTCTATTAGAAATAGTGAACGTGTAGTGACAATATATTCTAACTAGTTTGCTTTGATGTGACTATTTATTTTAAATAGAGAAAGATTTTTAAGTCTCAAGATAAATCTTTGCACAATCTCGAAGATTTAAGTACAAGTAGTGAATATGTATAGTGGTGAGTCCTAAAAGTTTGTCTTGATGTGACTACTCATTTTAAATGGAGAAAGCAATCAAAATGTCTCCATGTGAGTCAATTCTATCATATAATATGGTTTGTGCTGCCAAAACATTGAAGGTAACAACAAATCTGCCTTGGACTTAATTATTGTTATGGTTAAACTTGTAGCAAAGTAGTACAATTTTCGTAGAGATAAGTAATATTTATCGTGCACAGGTAACACCATCACACCGTAACTTATTATTCACTTGATCAGACTTACAAAAACATGTAGATCAAAGACAAAGATAGAAATAGCACCAAATCGAGTAGTACATCGGAATATGTAGCAAATGTTCCTACAAGACCATTGGGCATTAGGTCGGTCTCACAACCTTCCTATATGGTCGTTGTATGCACGGTGGGAAAACTTCTTTATATTAAAATCAGTTGCAATGCTTGCAAACAGTAAGCTACCCTTCTAGTTAATAGAAAGAAGAAAAATATATATCTAATCACAATGATCCGACGCTCATGTGGCCTAACACATGGCACACATGGAGGACCAAACCCTACTATGGATCATTGAGAGATTCCTCATCTTGAAATTTTGCCAGCTCATCTTGGACAACAGCTTTGAATAGATCACAAGCTTCCAAAAATATCAACTAAATATGCTTTTGGGCCGTTTTTAATAGTGATTGGATTGCACCTTGATCCAACAAAATGACATCTGTGACCTAAGAATTGGCTGTTGGAGTTAGACGTCTGTAGGAGCACGCGAACAACACAAGGAAGAAGAAGAAGCTTGGAGCACAAACACATAATACTGAATGTATTACTAGAGAATGTACAAAGATAAGTAGCCCATTAGGGCAATAGGCGTATATACAAGCCGGGGGAAAAAAACCTCCTAAAGAGGGAAAAAAGTGCCCCGGCGGTCCTAGTGTGTTCACACACATCAGTACCGAAATATATCAACAAATCCCCCCTGGGAGTGATGCGGTGAACAAGGAGCTGGCACCCATGTATAAGGAAGTGCCAAGCTATGTGGAAATCACTCCACAAAAGGAAGTAAGCCCAAAGCTTTGCGGAAAGCTTCAAACTTCTCCCTAGGCAGAGCCTTCGTGAAAAGGTCTGCAATGTTCTCTTGCGTGGGCACATATGCCAAGCTGATCTCCCCAGTAGAGAACCTCTCTCTGACATAGTGATAATGCACCTCAATGTGCTTAGTGCGAGCATGGAACACAGGGTTCCTCGCAACTGCCAATGCGCTCTGACTGTCAGTGAAGATGGTGGTGGCAGAAGACTGGCCAACACCCAAATCAGCCATAAGGCGTCTGAGCCACACACACTCAATAGTCGCTGTGAAAGCTGCCCTATACTCAGCCTCACAATTGGAAGTGTCCACAGTAGGCTGCTTCTTGCTCAACCAAGATATACATGAGCTACCAAGCATGAAGCAAAAACCACTAGTGGACACACGAGTGTCATAGCAACCAGCCCAATCTGAGTCAAAAAAAGCATGCAAATCTGGCGGTAGTGATCCCCCCTTGGGATAAAACAATCCAAGTAGCCGAGTACCACTCAAGTAGCGAAAGATGCGCTTAACCGCCTTCCAATGCGTGACTCTTGGGCAATGCATAAACCTGCTCATCTGTGAGACAGCAAATGAATATGTGGCCGAGTAATGCATGAGTAAATCAAGCATCCAACAGCTTGCAAATAGAGAACAACATCAAATGCATCTCCAACATCATGAAGACTCAATCGTAAACCTGTCTCCATAGGAGTGGCATTAGGCTTATAGTCTTCAAGGCCAAAACGTTGCAATAATTTGTCAATATATTTCGTTTGACACAAAGCCATTCCACCATCAACTTGCATAAACTGAATGCCCAAATAGTGATGCAAATGCCCCAAATCAGACATCTCAAATGAGGCATGCAAATCAGCCTTGAAATCAACAATATGCTTCTCAATAGGACCAGTGAGCAGCATGTCATCAACATAGACAACAATGATCAGAAGCACATCATTAGCACTCTTAACATATAAGGTGCTTTCAGTTGGACTGTTCACAAATCCATGTGCAACCAGATAGGCATGTATCTTCTCATACCAAGCACGTGGTGCTTGCTTTAAACCATATAATGCCTTCTTTAACTTGCACACCTGGTTTTCATGCCCTTTCTGCACAAAGCTACGGGGCTGAAAAACATACACTTCTTCATGCAAGTCACCATTCAGAAATGCTGTTTTAATGTCCAATTGATGTACATTCCAACCGTGATGGGTTGCAAGTGCACAAATGCTCGGAACAATAGTCATACGACATGTAGGTGCAAAGGTCTCATCAAAATCAATGCCTCTTTCCTGCGCATAACCCTTTGCAACAAGCCTAGCCTTATACTTGTCAACTGTACCATCAGGTTTACGCTTCAGCTTGTATACCCACTTAGTGCCAATGGCCTTCTTGCCAGGAGGCAAGTCACATAAAGACCATGTACCATTCTTCATTATAGCATCATATTCAGATTGCATGGCAGCCATCCAATTTTTTGAATTCTGTGCTTCATTAAAAGAAACAGGCTCATTCTCATCATAGAGACTAGACGCAGCCATAGCATAGCAATCTGATGCAAAGGAGGCACTATGAGAGCCTGAACGAGTACGATATGACAAAGGTGCATCTAATTTGCTGTCACGCAAAGTCTGCATCAGCCATTTTGGCATAGTTTTTACCTGCTCAATATCAGCTCTCTCATCAACAAGTGCATCATGTAAATTTGCATCAGAAATAGAATGATCTACATCATCACCACCTGTAAAAAGAGGCATCAACGTATCATACATGTCTTTGGAGCTAACAGATGCCTCCTTAGTACATGAAAGCAATGGCTGAATAGCATCTTCCACAAAGACAACATCACGGCTAACCAGAATGCGTTTAGTCTGTGGATGATACAGACGATAGCCTTTACTTTCAGAACTGTACCCAACAAAAATCCATTTCACTACCTTATTATCCAATTTTCTCCGATATTGTTCAGGCACTAATGCATATGCCAAACAACAAAAAACACGTAGATGAGCAACAGATGGCTTGCCGTCATGCCAAGCCTCATATGGAGTGATAGACTGTAGCGCTTTAGTGGGACACCTGTTCAGTACATATGCTGCACACATGATAGCCTCAAGCCAGAAACTACATGTGGTAAAGCCTGACTCTTGACCATGCACCTCGCCATCTCCATGAGTGACCTGTTCTTTCGTTCAGCAACTCCATTTTGTTGAGGTGTATACGGCACTATACACTGGTGTTTTATCCCACGTTCAGCCAGAAATGCATTAAAATCAGAAGACATATATTCCCCCCCTCGATCAGAACGGAGGGTGCCCATTTTACATGCTGATAGATTTTCAGCCAAAACCAAAAACTGTTTAAAGCACATGAACACTTTGCACTTTGCTTATAGACATCACTATGTACAAGCTGCAATTTCTGCGTAGCCCGAACTGAACCATCTTTTGGAAAGGAGGAACGCTGCATTGTGCCCAAAATACAGCCTTCACATACATGTTTCCCAGGTGCCTCAATCTTGGGCAAAGAAGACACCATATCAGATTTCTGCAGGCGTAGTAAACTAGCAAAATTCAAATGACCAAAGCTTGCATGCCAAAGCTTTGCATCTGACATAGCCTGAGAATCATGAACTGCACATGCCGAATCATTCACAGATCTTTCATAGTCTATGAGCTTATACAACCCACGACATAAAATGCCAGAAGCAATAATCACATCGCCATTTGATAGATCATGAACTGTACACCTGTCATCAACGAACTTCACAACCAAGCCAATCTTGGCTAATGCAGAAACTGATTACAGATTCTTCTTGATCCTAGACACAAATAAGGCATCTGACAAGGTGAAAGAACTACCATCAACAGTATTCAGAATGATCTTACCAACTCCCATAACAGGATAAGAGGAGTTGTTGGCGCATGTGACAGTATTCCTTGTAGGGGCAGCCCGAATCAAGAGAAGAAACTGCGCTGCGAGGTAATATGTTTGGTCGCCCCACTGTCAAAGTACCAAACATCTGAGTCCACTACAGACATGCACTGCGCATGAGAAGATGGGTCAAAACTGCAAACAGTAGTAAACACGCTGAGTATGCTCACCAAAATTCGTGCGATTCTGAGACTGCAAATGGAGGAGTGTCGACGGCGCCCTAGATGAAGCGACGACCTGCTATGATACCATTTGTTGGAGTTAGACATCTGCAAGAGCACGCGAACAGCACAAGGAAGAAGAAAGAAGCTTGGAGCACAAACACACAATACTGAATGTATTATTAGAGAATGTACAAAGATAAGTAGCCCATTAGGGCAATAGGCGTATATACAAGCCGGGGGAAAAAAACCTCCTAAAGAGGGAAAAAAGTGCCCCGGCGGTCCTAGTGTGTTCACACACATCACTACCTAAATATATCAACATTGGCAGCCATACTATCGTATCAAACTACTTTCACCTGTGCAACAACTAATCGAGCATTGCTTTCTTCTTGTACATGGAAGTTGTGGTAGAGCATAGCCCAACAAGTTCGGTGAGTGAATTCTAACTCAGCATTGGTTGTCGCTTGAAGACCTTCATTTTTCTTAGTGAGATCACTCCTATCATGGAAGTTTGGATGTGACCTATCATGGAGTTGCTTATGTGTTGAGGTAGAATGAAGATCACTCCTCTATTGCTTTCTTGCCACTCTCTAGTGGATTCAAGAATTGAAGGCATCTCATTTGAGATGTGTTAGAGTATTTCTTGGGCATTGAATTTGTATATGTAAGTGAATGCATTTACATATGCCCAAGGAAGTACCTCCTAGATATGCTCTACAAATATGGCATGGCAGATTGCAAGTCAAGTGCTCAGACCATGGATACAAACAAACATGAAGATCAACAAGGATGATGATAAAAAGCTTGATGAATTGACCTTCTATAGGATCTTGGTAGGCTCATTCATATACGCAACTCTCACAAGAGGATCTGAGTTATGTAGTAGGAGCACTCTCAAAATACATGCATGTTGCCATTGATGTACACCTAAATGCAACCAGGAAGGTGCAAAGGTATATGAAGAGCACAATCATTTGTAGATTTCTTTATAGGTATAGAGAGGATCTACAACTCAAAGCATTGAGTGATGTAGATTGGTTGAGTATTGATGATAGGAGGTCTATATCTAGCTATGTGTTCATGCTAAGAACAAGATCCATCTCATGGATTAGTAAGAAGGAGCCTATAGTGGCATTCTCATGAAATGAGGCTAAGTACAAGGCCTTAGCACTCAGTACATGTGGGGCTATGTGGTTAAAGAAGTTACTAAATGACTTCAATATGGAAGTTAAGAGAATCCACATCTATGGAGACAACATTTGTAGCACACATATGGCAAACAACCCCATGTGCCATGAAAGGAGCAAACATACAGAGGTAGATTATCATCATGTGAGGGAAAAGGTTGTAAGCAAAGATGTGTTTGTGCATTTAATAGGTACAAAGAACTAGTTTACTGATATTTTCACCAAAATATTGGATGTTAGAAAGTTAAAAAATTCAAGAAAGCAATGAGTTTCTTGGAGATGGACACCACCACCATGAGCTTGCGAGGAGCGTTGAGATTATGAATTGAGCAAGATCATCAATCTTAGAGAAAATAAAGGGTGTTACCAAAGCTAAAAGAGACTCCAATGGATAGAAAAACACAAATCCTTATCCATTCATGTCAAATGAAAATCCAAAGCACAAGCCTAGGCTAGATGAAGAGCCAAGGGTCACACAAAGGTTTGTGAAAAGTGTCGAGAAGGTCTATATAGTCATATTATCATGGAGAAGGTGCAACCAAGGCCATTCAAGCATGTGTAAAGAAGGGAAGAACTTTTCAAGCAAGCTCAAGGAGTGTTGGATTTTATTTACTCCCAAAGTATAGCTAGAAGTATGTGGAACCCCCTAGGAACTAGTTGACCTTTTCACAAACTTATGCAAAAAATAAACTAGTCATCCTTCCAGAGCTTATTGTTCTCTATTCATTTAGAATTTTTAAAAATTTCTTTAACTACATATACTAGACACCAAGAGCTTTCCAATAAGCTAAATAACACTCATGTTGGATAAATATACAAGGTGATATGACCTCTACAAGTTTGAGGTTTAATGGAGATCTTCAAGAGAGATAAACTCGAGAACACACACTACTTGCAGAGAGTGCTACTCTTAGTTCAAAACTCTAATGAATATGAAAATTGAGAGCATGAAAGTAGATAGTAACATCTTTTCAATGAATCATGAAACATGTAATCTGAATATATGATCAGGGTGATATAAGTTTTGTAGTCTCTGTCTACAAAACTACAATAGTGAAGAGATAGACATATGAATCTCTTGGACTTCCAACAAGATCACAACTTCTCCCCTTGTATTATAGCATGAAAAGTAATCCAAAACATTCCTAATACATTAAAATCATGGTAGAAACTTGGGGGAGATATTACATGACTCAAGTGATCAAATAAGAAAATATGGTTGGACTTTTATAACTAGCCACATTGACCTTCCACTAGGACACCATTGCAACTCCCTTATGGCTCACTCATTTGAGTCATTAGCTTCTAGAAATCACATGGTACTTTGGCTATAATTTATTTGAGGATCCTTGAATGATTTGAAGAGCTCCTAAAGGTATTTACATCTTTTGGAACTTGTACTTTAATCTATACATATAAAGAACAATGTTCTTAACATTCTCCCCCTCAAGTTTCAAAGTATTTGGTCCATCAAAGTATTTGGTGAAAATATCTACAACTTGATCCTTTGTTCCAACAAAAGAAACCTGCACTTCATTTTTTATGCCCTTCTCTTGAACAAAATGATAGTGTACCTCTATATGCTTTGTTCTAGCATGAAATAAAGGATTTGAGGTTATATGAATGCTGCTCACGTTATCCCCATATATCAATGGACATCAACTTGCACATTGAAGTCATGAAACAACTTTTTAAGCCACATAACCTTAGTAGTAGTCAATGCTGAGCCTCTATACTCAGCATCTGTAGAAGATAAAACAATTGTAGTCTGTTTCTTTGAGCTCCATGTTAATGTCTTGCTTCCTGCTATCGCCACATATCCACTTGTGGATCTTCTATTATCTTTTTACATCCAACCCAATCTACATCCCTAAATACTTTAAGAGTCATATCACCAACATGACTATAAAATAATCATTCGTTCATGGTACCTTTCAAATACCTAAGCACTGTTTTCGTTGCATGCATATGAGGTACTCTAGCTTCATGCATTAACTGTGAAAACACTTCAATTCCATAGCATATATCGGGTCTAGTTTTTCTTGCATAAATCAAAGATCCTACCATGGATCTATAAGCATTCATATCACGCAACTCATCGCCTTCTTTTGCACTCAACTTTACATTACATTCCATTGGAGTAGAAACAAATTTACATTCCTACATACCAAACCTTTCAGCATATCACATATATACTTTCTTTGTATCCACATACCTTCATTTCCATACACAATCTCAATCCCAAGAAAGTATTTAAGACAAACAAGATCTGAAATTTTAAATTCCTTTCCCAAATCCCCTTTGATCTCTTCAATTGCTTTTGCATCATTCTCTATAATCAACAAGTCATCCACATAAATGCATACATAGACAAACATGTCATTTACATGTTTGACATAAAGTGAAGGATCAACATGACTCATTGTGTATCCTTGCCGCATAAGATACTTTACCAACCATTCCATGCCCTTGGTGCTTCTTAAGACCAGACAATGACTTCTTTAACCTACATACATGATTCGAAGATTTTGCATCCACATATACACTTCTTCACTTAGCTCACCATTAAGAAAGGCATTCTTTATGTCTAACTGATAATATTCCATCTTTTGGTTGGAGATAAAGCCAACAAAGTTATCATTGTGTCCATGTTTGCTATTGGACTAATGTTTCCTCATAATCCAATCATTGTGTTTGAGCATATCCTTTTGCTACAAGTCTAGCCTTATATCTTGATACACTATCATCATTATTTCTTTTAATCTTAAAAACCCGCTTGCAGCCAATTACCTTTTGTTTTAGTGTCTTTGGATCTAAAGTCCAAGTCTTGTTATCTTGTAATGCATCCATTTCGTCTTTCATTGCTTTCTCCAACTTTTCATCTCCTTTTGCATCATCATAACATGTAGGTTCATTTTCCTGCTCAACCTTTGTCATAAAATCATAATGAGTATTCATAAAAGATTCATAAGTATACGTTTGATGTTGCTAACTCACTCTTGAAGTTCTTCTTACCTCCAATGTAGGTGCTCTTGATTTTTTATTAGGACCCTTTGATGACTCTGCATACTCATATATACTACCAACTTCTCCTTTATGATTTACTTCAACATGTTTGAATTTACCTTTACTTTTAACACTTGGAGGTGAGTCTTGCCTTGATTTTCCATTGAAAGGTAGCTCTCTTTCTTCATCCAAATCACTCCTCTCATCACTTAAACTTCTTGTGGGCTGAGGTACATTGTCATCTCATTCACGTATATCTTTTTTGTTTCCATTTATGACTTGCAAACTTTTCTTATCTACATACCATGAAAGTGATTCATCAAAGTTTAAATCTCTTGAAACAACCACCTTATTGGAATGAGGACTATAACATCTATTTCTTCTTTGAATATCTATATAACCAATAAATATACACTTTTCCGATTTCACATCAAGTTTTGATGTCACTTCACTAGGTACATGCACATAACATATGCAACCAAATACTTTCAAATGACTTACACTTGATTTTTCCAAAAAGAATCAGGCAAACACATTTCATTTAGCATGCTTCTAGATGCTTCTACTATGATTTTGTTTCTTCTTTCTACAACTCCATTTTTTTGTGGAGTATACCTAAGTAACTTCTCTTTTGATACCTTCATCATACAAAAAATCAGTAAAAGCTTGAGAGAAATACTCTCCCCCTCCATCGGATCTTAGCTTCTTAACATACTTTCTTGTTCGCTTCTCGAAAAATGATTTGAACTTCTTGATATAATCAAAGACTTCACTCTTATGTCTAATGAAATACAAAAATGTCATTCTACTATGATCATCGATGAATAATACATAGTACTTATTAGCAACCAAGGGGGCCTATTTAGTAGGACCCCATACATTGGTGTGTATAAGATCCAACAAACTATCACTTGCATAGCCTGAATGTTTGAAAGGTTGTCTAGTCTACTTGCCAATTTGACATGCTTGACAAAGATGCACCATGTTTTGCTTGGTAAGATCAGGTAATCCTTCACCAATCCTCTTCTTTGGTAGCTCCTTTAGCCTGTGTTCATTCATGTGGCCAATCCTTTTGTGCCATAGATCAAGCTCTGCTATTCTAGCATACCATAAGAGAAATAGTTTGTATGATTTGGTTTTACCTTGAATGTAAACAATCTACCTTGTGTTTTACCTCTAGAAATTAACCTCCTTTTCTTTGGATCCTCAATGAAGCAACTTGCATTATTAAATCTTAATTGAAAACCTTTTTCTACCATTTGACCAACTAACATCAAATTTTTAGTGATCGTTGGCACATAAAGTACATCCTTCAAGCAATTTGTCTTGCACTTATCCTGCATGACAACATCTTGAACTTGCATAATCTTATATGTTGTATAATCTCCTATTCCAACATGACCTTTACATGAAGGATTATGCATATTTGAGAACCATGAAGCATCATGGGACATCTTTCTACCTATGAAATGCACAAACACATCTTTGCTTACGACCGTTTCCCTCACATGATGATAATGTAGCTCTATATGTTTGCTCCTTTCATGGCACATGGGGTTGTTTGCTAGATGTGTGCTACAAATGTTGTCTCCATAGATGTGGATTCTCTTAACTTCCATATTGAAGTCATTTGGTAACTTCTTTAACCACATAGCCCCACATGTAGTGAGTGCTAAGGCCTTGTACTTAGCCTCATTTCATGATAATGCCACTATAGGCTCCTTCTTACTAATCCATGAGATGGATCTTGTTCTTAGCATGAACACATAGCTAGATATAGACCTCCTATCATCAATACTCCTTAACCAATCTACATCACTCAATGCTTTGAGTTGTAGATCCTCTCTATACCTATAAAGCAATCTACAAATGATTGTGCTCTTCATATACCTTTGCACCTTCTTGGTTGCATTTAGGTGTACATCAATGGCAACGTGCATGTATTTTGAGAGTGCTCCTACTACATAACTCAGATCCTCTTGTGAGAGTTGCGTATATGAATGAGCCTACCAAGATCCTATAGAAGGTCAATTCATCAAGCTTTTTATCATCATCCTTGTTGATCTTCATGTTTGTTTGTATCCATGGTTTTGAGCACTTGACTTGCAATCTGCCATGCCATATTTGTAGAGCATATCTAGGAGGTACTTCCTTGGGCATATGTAAATGCATTCACTTACATATACAAATTCAATGCCCAAGAAATACTCTAACACATCTCAAATGAGACACCTTCAATTCTTGAATCCACTATGCATAAGCAACTCCATGATAGGTCACATCCAAACTTCCTTGTGGTGCTCATTAGTTGCATGTAAGTTTTGTGCTTGCTAGTGTGCTTCATCACGCTCGTGGATAGCCTGCTCAAAAAAAAAATCTAAAAATAGTGTTCTTGTCGATTAGCACGTTCGTGCAATTTTGGGAAGTTGTTGCAAGCAACAGTGTAGAGGTGAGTTCCTCTTCTAACTATCAACTATGACCATAAAAATCCTAGGTCTTATCTTCCAATGAAGCATTCCGTTGCAATGATGATTGGCTTCTTGAGAGATTACCTCCGGTGCATGGAGGTATGAGCTAATGCCCACAAGCTCATTAAGGGAAAAAATGCGCATTAACACCGAATGAACTGTGAGTGTTAGATACACCATGCAAAGTGGGGAATCATCCAATAGAGGGTCTTGGCGGAGCGGCCCAAGGAAAGGATGATAACGATGCATGCATATGTGGGGGTGTCCAACCTATAACTACAAGAGGGGTATGGGGTGGTGAATAAGATGGAGAGAGAGATGGGGAGTATGAAGCTGGGGAATATGAAGGGGAGGAACAAGGTGAAGGGAGACGACTAGCTTTGGGTTGGGCAACCACAAGGCGGGGTTCTTCCACGACGGACATGTGTTGTGCGGGGTTTTGCAGAATCATGAGGAGAAGGTTGGTGGGGTGGAGAAATGGGAACAGGGCTTGTCATAGTGTGGGTCATCGCCTTGGGTTGAGAGGGGGGCATGTTGGCACCTGGTTGAGAGTTCAGACTTGTAACAATCGTAGTGGGTAGAGAGCTTACCGTAGGTTTGTCATTAACAGGTGAAGGAGCCACAAATTCCTAATATGTGGAATCAAGGGAAATGGGTGGGCGTGGTCATTTGCAGGCTCGTCGGAACAAAACACCTATGCTTTTGTCTTCTTCCTCATCACAAGGAGGTGGTGGAGGTTGAGGTGGTGCTAGCTAACATGCTTGCGGAAGAAGAAGAAAACGTTGTTGAATGGGAAATTCTCTTGGAAAAAGAATGGAGAAAATATAGGGTAAGTGAGAACGTGTCATGACATTCATGGAAAGCTGTCTACTGATGAGTGACTCTCTTTGTGGATTTTTTGCTGTTTGATCTCTTTGAAATAGAATGTTGGCCCAATTAATCTTCAAGACACGTGCTGCTATGGTAACTGAATTAAACTGCCACGAAATTCCATACAACTTGTTGCAGATTTCGTGCTAGGACAAGGAAACACAAGATGGATCGCTTCAATGTGGGCCTCGTGGAGATAACATATCCATTCGAGCTATGTTTTGTGAATAGTCTCAATATGGTTTGTGTTAACAATGATTTGATTGTGATCGGGCCATGAATAGGTAGCAAGAATCAGTGCACGACCTCATGAGCAGTGATTACATGGAGGACACCATTAATAGGGACTTGCTAGATGATATCATATCAGAGCATGGGCTTTCTCTTTCCTCGATGGCTGTTGCAATAATGATGGGGGGCAACGACATCTCACTGAAGCAACACAGAGTGTAGTAAACCATGTTGGGTGAGGAAAGAGGAAGTGGCCCCATTAAGAGGTTCGATTGGTGCTAAGGCTTCCATAGCGCGCACAGATTTGGTGAACAGAAATGCTTGACAACAGAGTGCATGCAGGGAAGTAAGATTGTAACGATGCAAGAATAAGATCAGGGAAAATATGTAAGGGCACATTTAGAAACATCATTAAAGAATCATGAGTCATATTTTCTCTGAATGGGGAGCCTCAAAACCTGGTGGCTGAGACACATATACCTCCTCCTTGAGGTCTCCATTTAGGAACATTTGCAGTCGGGGAAAATGATTCATAAAAGTCAATGCCTTCAACCCTTGTGCAACAAGTCTTGCTTTATACTTTTCTAGAGTGCCATCAGCCTTGTACTTTAGCTTCCAGACCCACTTGGTGCCAATGACTTTATGCTTAGAGGGTCGATTCACTAGTTCCCAAGTTCCATTCTTCATGATATTGTTGTATTCTATTTGCATGTCAACCCTCCAATTCAGATCATGGAGTGCCTCTTCCACATTAGTTGGTTCCTTTGCTTCTTTTTGAATGAGACCAGCCATCAAGAATGTGCTTACAATATGGGTGCTTACATGTCTCTATTCCTCTATTCTCTGTGATTGCCTCGGTCCATCTGCAACCTGTTCTATTGACTGTGGGATGGGGTTTGCAGAATCATAGAGCTGCCTCACCCAATGTGGCAATGGCTTTTCCACTTGGGTGTCGGCAGGTTGGTGACTTTTAGACTCATCATCTGAAGATGATGCTTCCTTCTCTTCTGTAGAAGGGATAGCTCTTGGGCTAGGTTCATAGTGGATTGCCCCTTCGCTGATGATAAAGTGGAAGGTCTCTTTTCCTCCTCCACTGCATGTAGCTCCTCCTCCTCCTTAAACACCACATCACGAATCACCATGATCTTTTTAGCCTCAGGGTCATAAAGCTTATAAGACTTCTTATCTTTGCTGTACCCTAAGAAGATACATTTGATACTTTTTGGTTGAAGGTTGTTTCTCTCCCTATCTGGAACATGTACATAACATTCACCTCCAAATACTTTGAAATGGGAAACATAAGGCTTCTTATCAGTGTAGGCTTCTTCTGGAGTCTTTCCATCAAGTGTCTTGGTGTAGCTTCGATTCAAGATGTAGATAGCAGTGTTGAAAACCTGTGCCCAAAATTGATTAGGCAAACCCTTTCCTTTCAACATGCACCTTGCCATCTCCATGATGGTTCGATTCTGACGTTCTGCAATACCATTTGTTGAGGACTATGTGCCACTGTGAGTTGATGCTTGATTCCCTTACTCTTGCAGAAATCTTCAAACTCTGCTGATGTGAACTCACCACCACCGTCTGTCTTGAATTTCTTCATCTTCTTCCCCGTTTCAGTTTCAACAAGCTAAAGCCATTCTTTAATCTTACCAAAAGCTTGAGATTTATCATGAAGGAAGTACACCCACATCTTCCTGCTATAGTCATCGACAAGTAACATGAAGTAGGAAGATCCGCCCAAGGCCTGTGTAGGAATTTTTCCGCACAAGTTAGCATGCACCAACTCTAGAGAATAGCTTGCCCTGTTCTTGATTTCTTGTGGAAACCCCTTCCTCTGTTGCTTGCCCATCATGCAAGCTTCACATGGTTCCTTCATTTTTGCAATCGATGGTAGGTGTGCAACCATACCCCTATGATGCATCTCCTTCAGTATAGGGTATCCAATGTGGCCGAATCTCTCATGCCATAGCTTACTTGTGCCCATGTTTGTAGTGGCTGTAAGAGCACACAACTCATACATGTTGTTCCTCCTTATGCCAGTCCCAACAATGTTGTTGTTACCGTCCATAATCTTACCTCCTATCTTACTAAAAGATACTTGATGACCTTGATTAGTTATAGAAGCTATTGAAGTAGATTTCGTTTTATTTGTGGAACATACAACATATTTGAAAACTTTCTGATATCGTCATTAGAGTTAATGAAAGAAATCGTACCTTCGCCCTCTGCAAGACATCTTGCATTTTTCCCTACCTTTACTGTGATGGGTTCCTTTAGAGGCTGTAAGGAACTCTAAAGGTCTTTTCTACTCCTCATGTGATGAGATGCACCACTGTCCAACACCCATGAGTCATCTGTTCCTGAATCTTCAGCCGAGGAGCACACCTCCTTTATGGCAACAAATAACTCAAGCTCTATTTCTGTTGTGTTGGCAGACTCCTTGCCCTTGCCACCTTTTGAATTGCCACTCTTCTCTTCTACCTTCTTGATGCGACATTCTTGGATTCTGTGTCCTTTCTTCTTGTAGTGGAAACACTCTTCCTTGAACTTCTTTTTGTCGTTCTTCTTTTTGCCTCCATCTTTTGAAGAGTCTGTTTTGCCTCCTTTGGCATTTGTTGTGAATGCAGCATCTCCTTTGCTACCACCATTGCTTGCCTTGAGCCGCAGCTCCTCCTCCATGAGTAAGGCACTGAATTCTTCAAAAGTTAATGGTTGAGGTCCGATTGAGTGTTAAGAGCAGTTACCAAACCATCAAACTTAGGTGGACAGATTCGAAGACAACCTCCAGCTAGCTCCTCACTTGAATTTTGACACATGCTCCCGCCACTTGATCTCATAGATTCTTTATGCCAGTGATAGACACCTCTGCAGTCTCCCCATCAGCAAACCATTCTGCTGCAAGCTGATTCTCCAAATCTGAATCCGTGTCTGATTAGGAGTTTCATATTGATTTCTGAATACGTTCCATGCTTCACATGCCTTCATAGTATGCTGAATGAGAGTCAGAACACTATAAAAAATACTTGTAACTAGAGCACAGAGTGCATCTACATTTCTACGTTTCCAAGCACGTAGAAGATCAACATCAGGAGGAATTATTCAACCAAGATTATTTGGATCAGGTCTTTCTTGGGGCTCATGATCAGTCCCAAGAACAGTCTCCAAAAGCTCATACGAATCAAGGATAGAAGTGATTTTAAACTTCCATGGGGTGTAGTTCGTACCATCAAGTTTACCTTAAAAAAAAACATCAATCAAGGATATGAGCCAAACTATGGCAAATACTATGCCTACAATAGAAGCCCCATAGAGTACGAGGCAACTTACAAGCAGCTATATTATGAGTATGATGGATATGGAGACTCTTATGGTTCTAAATATGTCAATGTGATGTACACTGCACCTAGAGCTACAACTCAGACATGATAAGAAGTGAGACCTATTGCTCCAAGAGGATAATGTTATAGATGTGTGGGACCATTTCATTAGGGAATGTACAATATTCCATCCACCACCTTAGAGGCCTTGGGAAGGATATTGCAACAAATGTGGAAAGGAACATCTCTTCCAAAATTATCCTAAGAACCCTTCAAAGGTATCCTTAACTACTTAGATCAATGTGATCAAGGTAATTGAATCATGTGGAAGTGACAGAGAGTGTATGCTACCTTTGAAAGTGGTCATGCAAACCCAAGTCAAGAAAAAGGAAAGAACCCATATTGAAAATCAATATGCTAATTCTACGAATGAAAAAAAAATCTTCACTAGTGGTGGTAAAAGACTCTAACGAATTATCAAAGAACTCTAAAAAGAGGAAAGCTAAAAAATGGAAAAATAAAAGAGAAAATATAAACAATAAATGGATGAAGAAACTAGCAGATGAAAAGTAGAATTCATTGATGAGAAAGGAGCCTTCAAAGGAGAATCAAACAAATGGGAAGAAAGATGTGGTAAATGAAGAACACATGTAGGAATTTGTAAGATCAATTCTAGTAGTTCCCATGCATGAAGAATCACAAATGATGTTGAAATCCTATCAATCGAGAATAGCAACAAGACCCAATCTAGAGCAACATGATAGATGCTACCTTAGAGGAGATATAGAAAAATAAAGATTGGAATTCTATAGGAAGTTAAACAAAGTTTCTTAGACTATGCTAGAAAACAAATACCATCCATTTTAGAAACTAGAACAATAGAGGAGAAATTTTAGGAATATTTTGGGACATATCAATCTCACCAAAAGCAAAAGTAGAATCAAGTCTATCAAAAGAATAATTAAGATTGGAAGCAAGTTGTTAGAAGAAGAATTTTTTGAAGAGAAATATTTGTAAAATGTCAAAAAATTGTAGAAATATTTATGCAAATGATGTAAAAATGAGGAAGAGTCTTCCTCATGTAAATTAGAATCATATGTATTTTTTCTAGAATTTTTGGAAGCTCTTTGATAACATATTTTTAGATTAGAAGGGAAAAGGACCAAAATTCAAGTGTGAACGAGGACACTTGAAAATGTATAAAAGATAATTTCCTCTATTTTGAGAGGGTTGGTTGTATTATTTCTGCTATCCAAGTAATTTGAAGAGCTCTCCTGCAGAAAATCGTGTTTTCTACTTCCATATGATTTTCTTTGATTTGTTGAGTCTATTCTATGTGTGATTCATGGAATTTGTGAGCTTCAATTGTGTATTTCTGATTAATGTGTATGAAGAGAGGTGAATCTTAGAGTATTGAGTGAGAAAGTGCTTAAGAATAGAGCTGAAGATGGAAATCATTAGTTTTCACAGAATCGTGATTGTCTCGTCTGAAGGTTACAGGTAACATTTTTGAGATTTGACTTCAATAATTGTGATCTACTGAGAAAATAACACACTTTAGGCACCAAGATCATTGAAAATGATGTAGTGTAGCTCAAGATAATCAAAACCGTAGAAATTTCTCTTCATCTTCATCATTTCTCAGAAAAACAGTCATTTTCCTCTTATTATTGGATTCCATTAACTAGAAGGGGCTGTGATCTTTGTATACTTCCCGGATTGACAAATGTAAGATGTATTGTTGATCCTTTATGCTAAAAAGATTGGAGAGGACAACTCCAAAGGGTAACAACAAACATTTTTTGGCGCCATTGCCGGTGACAAAGCAAAAGCTTCGTTGAAGTTTTGACCTTGCTGGATCTTCCATTGTTGATGGTATTGAACACATTGAAAAGGTACTACTCTTTAATCAAGAAAGGAAACATGAAAAGGTAGGTTTCTTTGCTTGTCTTTTGGGAAAAGGAAGCAAGAGTTAACCTTTTGAGATAAAGAAGTGATGAAATTCTTGCAAATTGATAGTTGCTCATATCATTTTTAAGAGTAAAGTGCAGGTGTGTGAAAAATTGAATCAAGATTGTTGAAGGGAAGGTAAAATGTGACTATCTTTGCATTTGTAGAGTGCTTTTTGACCAAGTACCAAGCAAATTTGTTAGTCTTGGAAAAGATGACATGATTGCATTGAGGAAAGTCAAGTAAAGTAGCTACATGCAAATAGATAAGATCCATTTGTTTAGCTAAGGCAAAGCAATAATCTTGAGAGAAGATTTAGTTGCATCTTGAAAAGAAAAATGTTTGAGTTTATCTTTGCATGAATTGATAATTGCACTTCTTGGCACATATTTCTTTTGAAAGCTCTACTCCTAAACTGATTAGATTGCAAGCATAGAAGAATATAACCAATCATGAAACAAAAGATCAATGGATCTTTAAACAAGAAACCCTAAGTGAAGTGTTTACCTTGGTTTAGGGCAAAATACTAAAAAAATTCATAAAATCCATTAAAAAATTCAAAAAAATTTCCTTCTTTTTCTTAGAAAGTTGGACTTGAGTATTGTTGTTGAAAGTGGAGGAGAAAAAGTGGAAAAGAATTCTGAAAATTGAAAGAAAATAAAAAATATCTAGAGTGGAAGTTGCTGTTTCAATTTTTCAAAAAATACTTTTTAAATGAGTTTGATGGTGTATAATTGCAGATGAAAAGTGATTTGGAGTTGGTAAAGAACATTGAAGTGGACCAAGTGGAAAGAAAAGTCAAAAACTGCAAAAACTGGAAGTAAAAAAAAAACACGATTCTCTTCACAGGATCGCGATTTTGTGGAAGAAAAAGAATTTGAATTATTTTGTACATTTGGGTATTGAGGTAAGTGATTGTAAGAGGTTTCATAAATTTGAGTAAAGAAAGTCAAATTTCAAAATATCAGTAAGAATTGAACATCAAGTGATTAAATCAAGAATTGGGTACATAATCGCGATTTTCATTAGTAGGATAAAGGGAGTAAATTTTGTTAAAAAGATAAGAATTGTGATTCAAAACCACAAAATTACTAAAGTATAAGGATTATACATTGGAAAGTGGAAATTCTGAGAAATCCACACAAAATCGCGATTGTCTGAAGGCTATAAAAGCATGAAATCTCAGAAAAAAGGTTCATTTGAGTGAGAGAGAGAGTGAGAGAATTGGACAGAATCGCGACTTCCTGCAACTACAAGTTCTTTGATTTTCTTTTAATCAAGCAAGCAAGGTAATGGTCTTCCAATAAATCTTTGTATGATTTCAAGTTTTCACATAATGATAAGAGCACAAAAACACAGAAAATTGTAAAAAACACGTAATCGCGAATTTTAGATTTTTGGATTTTCTTGAGAAAAAATAATATTTTTGCTAAAAATCTTTTATTGCATGTTAAAATTTTAATAAGGCGATTCTATTTGAGAAACAAAAACTTAAAAAACAAGAACTAGAAAAATTAGAAAATCTGCTCAGAATCGCGATTCTGTGATCAAGCACAAAATCGTGATTCTCTGAATTAAACACAAAATCGCGATTCCCAGACTACGATTTTCATAAGAAAATCGTGTTTTTAACGATTGTGAGCAATCACAATTGTCTGGGAACAAAATCGTGAAAATCACGATTCTCTCCACAGAATTGTAAAAATCACGATTCTCTCCACAGAATCGCAAAAATCACGATTCTCTTCACAAAATCGTGAAAATCATGATTCTCTCCATAGAATCGTGAAAATCACGATTCTCTCCACAGAATCGCGAAAATCACGATTCTCTCCACAAAATCGTGAAAATCACGATTCTCTCCATAGAATCGCGAAAATCACGATTCTCTCCACAGAATCGCGAAAATCACGATTCTCTTCACATAGTCATGAAAATCACGATTCTCTCCACAGAATCGCGAAAATCACGATTCCCTCCACAGAATCGCGAAAATCACGATTCCCTCCACAGAATCGCGAAAATCACGATTCCCTCCATAGAATTGCGAAAATCACGATTCCCTCCATAGAATCGTGAAAATCACGATTCCATTCACAGAATCGTGAAAAACACGATTCCCTCCACAGAATCGTGAAAATCACGATTCCCTCCACAGAATCATGGAAAACAGGATTCCCTCCACAGAATCGTGAAAACACGATTCCCTCCACAGAATCATGAAAATCACGATTCCCTCCACAGAATCATGATTGTGTGGAGGGAAAACAAGATTCCCTCCACAGAATCGTGAAAATCACGATTCCCTCCACAGAATCGTGAAAATCACGATTCCATTCATAGAATCATGAAAAACACGAGTCTATTCACAGAATCGTGAAAAACACGATTCCATCCGCAGAATCGTGAAAAACACGATTCCATTCACAAAGTTGTGGAAAATTTAAAATATCCAAAGAATCGTGAAAAAGACAATTCTTTTTCACAGAATTGTGAAGAAATCTATAATTTTCTCAAGATTGTAGAAAAGATGATTCTTTTCAGAGGATCGTGGAAAACACGATAATCTTCACAAAATCGTGAGTTAGTTGGATGATTTTGAGATCTGGTAATAAATTGATCACACCTTCTAAAAAAGATCTAAAAAGGAAGGAGATAGAGCCAGTAATAGGAGATTTACAAGAAAAAGATTTAGGGCAGGAAAATAACATGGAAAATCTAAATGAAACCAATGAACCTTCTGAAACTAGTGATTATAGAAATATTCTCAAATATATGTATACAAATAGGTTTGGAACCTATGTGTATCAGGATGGGATGCATAAGTTTCTCATTAGGTTGAGAAACTTAGAAGTTCCTTTAAATCTAACACCAGTGGCACAATTTAAGGATGGCAGATATGAGGATAGATAGGGATGTGTATACATCTTCTCACAGGATCCAGAAAACTCTAATGATTTAGGGCAGTGTGCAGACAACAGACCTTGGGAACAAAACCTAGGGCAGCCAGACTTGGCAAGACAAAATAGAACTCACAATAATAGTGAACAACAATAAGGTAGGAGAGTACACACTTCCCCAAATCCTTTTGAAAGAGAAGTAGAAGGGATGAATGATTTTCCATTCAGAAGGAGACATCAGTGGCAAAATCAGGGAAGAATGCTTAGGCTCTATCAAGTAGCTAAATGCATGAAGAATCAATATGAAGGATATTTTGATCCTCATGCCCATGCTGCAGAATTCAGACAATTAATTAGGGCAGAAGAAGTAGAGATTACAAAGTACAATTTGAAGCATTTGGTCTAACCCTAACTGGACGTGCACTATCTTGGTTCATTCCCTTGAGAAAGGAAATGTATCCAGATATTGAATCTTTCCTTGAAGCCTTCATAGGGGAATTCTAAAAAACTGGAATAAAACATAGTACAACTACCTTGATACATAGCTTTAAACAGCAAAAAGATGAAATGTCAGAGAGGTACAGGCCTGGGAACACGCTTCCGAGGCTTACAAGGAAGACTAAGGAGAGCGACTTGAGGTTGGAAGTTCTCATAACCCCCTTTGTCAATTCCTAGCCTAGGCTAAGTACGGATAGAGGTTTTGATTAATCAGGGAAACATTAAGCACGATCAAGTATAAGAACCCTACTTTCTCAAGTGCATGCATACTTAGTTTGATTTTGCAACAACTCCAAAGGGAAAGGACATAAATCCAACTATCAATCTTCAAGTACAATAACATTCAAGCGATCCTCACGACGGAACTATTGGACAAGATGTGACATCCTAAGGCAATTAAAAGGAACAAGGGACTAATACAAAAGAACTTTGCAACGAGGTTGTAGTTGGGAAAGTTGGGATAAAGGGAGAAGCATATGGACCTTTGGTCAGGAAGACACCTAGGGAGAGATAGACAAAGCCTAAGATCATCTAAAGCTAGTGTCAATCATAGTGCTAGGTCTTGGGCACAATGGTTGAGTGATTACCCATACACTCTGAATTTTGACACGAGTGATTCTGAGATGTCGTTTAGCATGGAGAGACCCACATGAATTTCAGGTGTGGCTTACTTAGAGAAACCCGAAGGCCCATAAAAAACTTAACTTGCATTCATTAGGACTAACTGCTTAGGTGCTTGCATCTATGAGAACGGTTTGAGAAGATTTGTTGTCTAGATTGAAAGCCCTGATCAACCAATTGGACTAGAACATCGAGTAGTGAAGTTTGAAAATGGTGCATACATAGATAAAGAAGGAACAATGTATGTGGTCACCACACACCCAGATAGGACAGGAGTTCGGCAATGTGATCTCAGAGGCTGAAATAGGTGACATAGAGTAAAGGAACTTAGGAAGAAAACCCAAAACCCCTTGAGGCAAATCAATCTTGACTAGAATAATCACTGCAGAGTGGATTCCATAGGACAACAAGAGCATAGATCTGCTCCTAAACTGAGAGACTGATGAGGCATTTCAGAGGTATAAGCCTAACCAACCTAATGAATTGGGAACACTTACCATCTATGAATTCAAAGATCATGATAGCCCAGGCAAGGTGACCTACCTAGACAATACTTCAGAGAGGGTCTTTCTGGTCACTTAGCATGGTGGGCACGCCTATACTTGGAAGGGTGAATTTATTTTTCCCCAACCAAGATCCAATGTCTCCTATGATCACCAAGGAGCTGGAACATCTCAAGCTCATGGAACTCAAAGGGACAAGAGTAGAGATAGACCTGAGGTTAGCTTTGCTAACTCAATAGGAAGAGAACGAATGAGAACTGAGATAGATAGACTGGAAAATGAGAGACATAGAGACCAAGGTATCAAAGAAATGCAGACGGATTCCCTTTTCCAAGGCCTAGAGAACACAGTAGGACCTTGAGATCCACACAATTAGTCAAGTCTATGAAGAATTATTTTGATGGTATAGGAGACCCTTATGATCATGTAGCAAAATTGAGGCAAGTGTTGAGAGCTGAACAAGTGGATGAACTATTCACACAGTAAAATGCTTTTGTCTAACACTGAAGATGATTTTTCTTACGTGGTTTCAACCACTACACGAGTGGCAATCTAGAGACATAGACCAACTACTTGAAGCTTTCATCATGGAACTTTCTAAGAGTGGCATCAGACACCACCTCCTCACTAATCCATAGCTTCAAACAAACACCTCAAGAGACAGTCAAACTTGCAGGAAGAAGATTTAGGCAATACCTAGAGAGATGCCCAATGCCAGAGTTACCCACCCCAGCCAAACAAGTGGCTTTATTCTTAGATGGATTGTTAAGTACCAAATTAAGATCATATGTGTACTTGAAGGACCTTGGAACCATAGAAGAGTGTGTATGTATGTGCATAGATATTGAGGATAATCGAGGGGAGGAATTGGAGCTTTCAGAAATCTATAAGGATTTATAGCTCTAACTAGCCTTACCACCAAACATGCACATCTATTGAGGAGCTTGCAGAGAAGGTAGCTCAGAAACTAGAAGTCTCTAGCAAACAAATACCTATATTTGCTCCATTAAAAAGATGCTACACTTGTGGAGGAGACCACATGGCCAATGTATGCCCAATTATGGCTCAACCCCAACCAAATCCAAATAGCCAATACTGCACCATGAAACGAAGATACACCAACCACACCGCACAAGATTGACCTTATAATAAGCAAATGGTTAGGCAAAATTATCCACAACATCCACAACAAGGGAGATACCAGAATCAATACCCACAATAGTATGGTAGGCCACAACAACCTTATCAGGCTCAACAAAGGCCTTAGCCTGTGTTAGCTCAGCAACCTCCAACTCTAGCCAATGTGATCCCAGTGAAGTATGCAACCACTGAAGAAAACCCGAAGATAGCCTTCAATCACACCATTGTTTCTCAAAAGCGACCTGAGTGATCAAAGCTTTGACTTGAATCATATGGATAGTCCACATGCCTACTATATGTAGTCACCTGAGCATACCAAAACATACTATTACAAAGATCCTAGTGACTCTAGTGGGAAGCTTGAATATACCAATGTTTTGTACACCAATCCTAATTTGAGGCCCCAACCTAGACAGATCAAACCCGCAACACCGAGAGGACCATGCTATAGATGCCAGGGTGATCACTTCATTCGTGATTGCCCTATACCTGCACCAATGCAATCCCAATCAGTGACAATTCAAGGCTTTTGTCAAGATTGTGGGAAGGAGCACTTGTTACAAGATTGTCCTAAGAACCCCAATAATATGCCAAAAATCACTCCTATCAATGTAATTAGGCTAGTAGTAGATTCTATTGGAATTGTAACGTCCACTGCCCCAGTGCACGTGGGAGCTCAGGCATTACAACAAAACCAAGGCTTAGGTCAGGAAAAGAGTTCTGAGGTTAGCGAGACTGAGAGCATAACGAAGAAAAGGACAAGAGTCTGGAAAGATAGCCGATAGAGAATGAAAAGACAATGGTCTAAGAAGATGAGCAAAGTAGAAGAGAGCATAAGAGAAACAAAAGCCAAAATAGTTGAAATCACCTCTCAAACGCACTCTCTCATACCACCACCACCATCCCTATCACCATCCAATCCACCATCTTCTAACCCACCTCATACGACCCACCACCTAGAGTAGGGTCAGTGCTAGCAGATCCCACTCCAAAGGACCTAGACATGATGCTTAAAGCATATCAAGCCAGAATCCAAGAAGGGCCAAATGTAATAGATCATGACAAATGTTACCCTAGAGCTGACCTAGAGATAGAAAGAAACAAGCTTTGTGCAAAGATGGTAGAATGGGCTCAAACCATGTTTGAAGCCAATCGTCTTTTCAACTACTCTAGTTCAGCTAAGACAAAGTTGCACTTTGATGGACTATTAGAAAGATTGGAGAGCTTAATTGCAAGTTCTAGAAAGGAAGACACCTCTCAAGGAAAGGACAAGGCAAGTGAAAGGATAAGCCCTCCTCCCCAAGAAGCTTATGTGCCTAATTCCACAAAATCCCCACTTATGGATGTGTAAGGTTGCAGTAGAAGAAGAGAAGAGAGAAAAAGCCAGAGAGGTAGGTGCGAAGGAAACTCATAGATCAATTCAAGACCCAGCCTATGCACCTATAGTCTTTCCAGATGAAGAATTTGAACCTCATGGTTTGGTAGAAATTTTAGCAACAATGGATGTAGCCATCAATGAAGAACAATGGACACCACACTGTGACGATGATGGCTATCACGTTTTGGTCTTCACAATAGAGCCAATCCTGTGTGATTTGGTTATTGAAGAGTGTGAACCTAGCATTGATGCATTCAAGGATGCAAGTGACTCCGATCTAGAGTCAATCATTATGGATCCTCTTTTCGCATCAGATGAGGAATATTTCTATGAAGTAGAAGCTCACCCTCAGAGACATAAAGAAATTACAAATGATGTGAAATTAACCACCCAAATAACCACCAAGAGTGAAGACAAGAAAAGGAAGAAAAGAGAAGCCACATCAGATGAGGAAGAATCTTTGGTTGAGGTCCCTGAAAACTTTAAGGAGTATGAGATAGAAGACAAGAGAGTCATGATAAGAATGCCTAAACGTGATGCACAGGCATGGGAGGCCTATGATAACAAAGAGACAACAAAGAAGGTTGTGGTAGCCATAGAAGAAAGTGAAGAAAGATGCACATACATAGGACATGATTTGACCGAAGAAGAGGATCAAGAGTTGATAGCATTTCTACAAGAATATAGAAATGTTTTTGCATGGAGCTACAAAGACCTAAAAGGTGTAGACCCCAAAATATGCTCACATACGATTCCCATGACCTAAGATGTGAGACCTTCCAAGCAAAAGCCATACACATATAATGAAAGCTATGCTGCCAAGATCAAGGAGGAGATAGATCAGTTGGTAGAAGCAGGATTTATCTACGAAATTGAGCACACCGAGTGAGTGTCCCCCATTGTAGTGGTGCCCAAAAAGAATGGGAAATTACGAGTTTGCATTAACTTGAAGAAAGTTAACGCAACCACTATCAGAGATAGTTATCCACTTCCTATCTCTGAGCATCTATTAGAAAGAGTAGTAGGCAAGGAAGTGTATAGCTTCCTTGATGGATTCTCTGGCTACAATCAAGTGGCCATTGCTCCAAAGGATCAGCATACAATGGCTTTTGCCATAGAATGGGGCATATTTGCTTTTTGGGTAATGCCATTCGGGCTAACTAATGTGCCAGCCACCTTCCAAAGGCTAATGTGCCATGTGTTCAAAGAGTTCTTGCGCAAGAATTTGGTAGTGTACGTTGATGATCTTTGTGCTCATTCCAACATTAGACAGACACATATACCTGAACTCAGACAAATATTTGACAAATGTAGGGAATATCAGGTCTGCCTAAACCCAGAAAATTGTGTTTTCATGGTCAGGCAAGGCAAGATTTTAGGACATATAGTGTCAAAGAATGGCATATCCACAGACGAAGAGAAAGTGCAAGCTATTGCAGAGTTACCTAGGCCAAAGAAAGTCAAGGAACTACAAGCTTTCATGGGGCATTGTGGATATTATCGATGTTTCATTCACATGTATGCTGTCATTACAAAGCCATTGTATGCTCTTTTGACCAACTTTGAGTGGACAGACGAGTGTGAGAACTCTTTCAATGAGCTTAAACAAAGATTATGTTCAGCACCAATCTTGACTACACCAGATTGGAACAAGCCATTCCATGTTCATGTGGATGCATCAAATTATGCTGTTGGATGTGTCCTTGCACAACCTACTGGTGAAGGAAATATGGATCTTCCAATTGTCGGTCTGGTGATTAAGGCAATCCTATTTGCAGGATTGTGGTGTCCCACTCTTCACATGGATGCACATACCTATGTGAAGTAGTGTGACATTTGTCAACGAACTCAGTATCCGATACGTAAGGATGAGATGCCATTGAAACTTATGATGGGTGGACGTGCATTCTCTAAGTGGGGAATAGACTTTGTCAGTCCTATTAATCCCCCAGCTAAGGTTCACATGCGGAATACATCATTGTTGCCACAAACTATCTAACAAAGTGGGTAGAAGTGAAGGCCACAACAAGGAACCATGCTCAAATGACAGCTAAGTTCTTGTTTGAGAACGTGTTCACTAGATATGGGCTACCAATAGAGCTAGTCAGCGATAGAGGCACTCACTTCTTGAATGAAGTCATTGAAAATCTTCTCCAAGAATTCTTGGTGGTACATAAGAAGTCTGCCCCCTATACCCACAAGCTAATGGACAAACCGAGAGCACCAATAAGATTCTATGTAATGTTCTCACAAAATTGGTGAATAATAAGCATTCTAATTGGGACAAATAGCTACATCATACATGCATGAAAATTAGAGAAGCGAGGCTATAGACCTATGATCATCAATATGATCTCAACTAGTGGAGCAATTCAATTAGCTACTCTAGAAGGCGATGTCCCCCCTAGTTACATCAGTGGATGCAGAGTCAAATTATATCAAGAACCCCTCACAGAGGAAATGCTTAATCTACTCAACACTACCAAGAAACGTAAGGAAGAAGAAAAACAAATTCACAAAGAAGCACTAGCATAAGCTTTAGAATGCATCCGTAGAATGAAATTGAGAAGACCTGGTAGAGATGAGCCTAGATCAGATGCTTAGCTAGAGCATTTTCAAAAAACCCTAAGAAAAAGGATCATAACTTGATCGATTATGTATCAAAGTATGTTACAATGCAAGTATTCTTGACAACGTATCTTTTGAACACAATATTTTACATAAAAAAAGGACTTAAAAAGAAATAATATATTGACATAGAAAACCTTGCAACATGATTGTACTTGATCATTGGGCAAGTAGTTGGATCATATGAACCTTAGGTCAGGAAGACACCGAGGAAGAGATAGATAAAGCATTAGATCATCTGAGGCTAGTGTCAACCATACCGCTAGGTCATAGGGCTCAAAAACTTAGTGATTACCCCTATGTGTTGAATTAAAAAACAAGTGATTCAAAAATGTCGTTTATCATGGAGAGAGCCACAGGAAGTTCAATATTAGCTTACTTATAAACTTGAGAAGGTCCCTAGAAGACTCAATTGGAATATATCCAAACTAACCGCTTAGGTGCTTGCATCTATGCGGATGGTTTGAGACATCAATGGTCCAACTCAAAAACCTAGATCAAACCTTTGGAATTGAGCACCTTTTGGTCAAATTTGAAGAAGGCTCCTACATTGATAAGAAAGGAATCATGTGTGTGGTAACCAACTTGTCGGATAGGACATATGATTTTGGAATAATCATCCGCGAGTCTGAGTTAGGAGACTTGGAATAGGAAAACCTTGGAAGAGAGCCTAGAACACCAAGAGGTGACTTGATATTATCTAGGATAATCACACTCGAGTGGATCCCCCAAAACAACAAAAGCATAGAACTCTTCTTCAATAGATAAACACAAAAAGCCTTTTGGAGATTCAAGCTAGACAAACCTAGTGAAGTCGATGGAGTAATGATCTACAAGTTCAAAGATCCTGATATTCTAGAAAAGGTTGTCTAATTAGATAACTCTTCAAAAAGGATGTTTGTGGTCATGGAACATGGTAGATGCACATACACTTGGAAGGGTGAACTGATTTTTCCTCCATGCAAGTCTATTGATCTTCAAGTGAAGCATGGATCTGAATCTTCTCATATCTTTGGTAGTCAAAAGGAGAAACCTAGAAAAACACTAGAAACGAGCTTTGCAAACTCTCTAGGCGGAGAGAGATCAGGATTAGATAAAAATATAGTAGAACCAGAAAGGCATAGAGGACATATACATCAAAGAGGCATGGACAAGTTCCCTTGGCCTAAAGCTAGAGAATTTCCCAAAATCTTGCAACCCACACAGTTGGTGAAAGCCATAAAGAACTATCTTGATGGCACAAGAGATCCCTTATGATCACATGGTTGAATTCAAGAAATTACTGAGCGTAGAATAGGTTGAGGATATCTTCACTCAATACTAGAATTTTTGGCTTACCTTGAGAAACACAACCCTAGCATAGTTTCAACAATTGCATCAGGGAAAATTCAGGAGCATTACACAGTTATTTGATACCTTCAAAAGTTGCATCAAACATAACACTTCATCATTGATTCATAGCTTCAAGTAGACTCCACAAGAGACACTTAGGCTAGCTAGACATAGGTTTAGAGAGTACATTGAGAGATGTCCCACCCCAGAGCTATCTACCCAAGCTAAGGGTATGTCCTTTTTCTTAGATGGCCTACTGAGAGTACAATGAGAGAGAAAACAATGCTATGCAATCTCGTACAATTAGATTTGGAAAAGCCTAGCTACACCTCTAGATAGAGAGAAGCAAAATCATGAGAAAATGAGCTGAGCAAGCAAGGGGGCTGCTTGCTCAAGTTATGACCACTAAACTAAGTGAGAAACTTGTGGAATGCATAAAAATCAAGAAACAAAGGTGGGATGGTGCTTATGTAGAGTTTTTACTTTTCCTACAATCTAATTAACCACCCACCAATCAGTGTAGGTGCACTTTTTGGTGGGTGATTGATGAGATTTGAATTTGATTGAGTTTGGTGGAGCTCCTAACTAATTTCCATGATTCATGGTTGAGTCCTTTTGCATGATTGAGACTTGATTTTCAACAAATTATGAGGCGGAACTCCTCATGTTGATACTCATAATCATGCTAGCATGACAACAAATTTGATACCGTTGTCAGGAAGAGTAAGATGTAGAGGTTCAACATTTTAATGGTAAGTAATTAGGTAATTTCTTTATTTTTCTTAGCTTTTACATCATATCATCCTCCTCACCATCCCCCACCTTCATCTCCTTCTTCACTAAATTTTTAGTTTTGGACCATATTTCCACCTCTATCTCATTTCCCTCATTGTTTTTGTGAGAGCATGAGAGAGAGAGATAGAGCAATTTTGTGTACAATGTTTTTGTGTTTTGTGTGAGCTTTCTAGCAAGTCCCGACATCCACAACAGTAGCAACAGTAAGTCCAGTAGGTACAAAATCCCTGTGCATGCACCTTGAGATGAAGGTCTCTATCAATTGTGATAGACAATAAAACTCAGCACTTGGTAAAACATAGTGCACCACAGTAGAGCAGAGCACTTGCATGTCCTGGATAGGTAAAATTTTTGTAAAAATTCATGTTATTTTAGTCCATCATGATAGATAGTAGTCCATTGCGATTCATAGCCCACAAGAGACATACGTGTCCATCATGATAGACAGGTGTCCATCACCAATTGATGATTGACAGACCCCAATGGACAAAGTTTTCCACCGTGATGGATAGATTCATGTGACAGATAGACAATTCCAAGCAAAGGTATCAATCACAATAGATAGACCTTACAACGAATAGTGTTCATCGTAAACTTTGTCCATCGTGACAGATAGACTATCCATTATGACAGATAGGTATCCATCACGATAGACACGTCCATCACGACAGACAATTTTTTATCATGATTGATAGCCTTGATGCACAAATTGTCCATCGCAATAGACAAAGCCATCCATCGAGATAGATAGTGCCAATTTTGTTGGAGTTCAAGGTCTGTGGAAGCACGTGAATAACACAAGGAAGAAGAAGAAGCTTGGAGCACAACACACAATACTAAATGTATTACCACTAGAATGTACAAGGATAAGTAACCCGTTAGGGAAATAGGCATACATACAAGTCAAGGAAAAAAAACCTCCTAGAGAGGGAAGCAAGTGCCCCATTAGTCCTAGTGTGTTCACACACATCACTACCTAAATATATCAACAAATCCCCCCTGAGAGTGATGCGATGAACAAGGAGCTGGCACTCATGTATGAGGAAGTGCCAAGCTATGCGGAATCAATCCACAAAAGGAAGTAAGCCCAAAGCTTTGCGGAAAGCTTCAAACTTCTCCCTAGGTAGAGCCTTCATGAAAAGGTCTGCAATGTTCTCCTGCATGGGCACATATGCCAAGCTGATCTGTCCAGTAGAGAACCTCTCCTTGACATAATGATAATGCACCTCAATGTGCTTAGTGCGAGCATGGAACATAGGGTTCCTTGCAATTGCCAATGCACTTTGACTGTCAGTGAAGATGGTGCTGAAAGAAGATTGACCAACAACCAAATTATCCATAAGGTGTCTGAGCCACACACACTCAACAATCGCTATGAAAGCTACCCTATACTCAGCCTCATAACTGGAAGTGGCCATAATAGGCTGCTTCTTGCTCAACCAAGATATGCATGAGCTACCAAGCATGAAGCAAAGACAACTAGTGGACACACTTGTGTCATAGCAACCATCCAAGTCAGAGTCAGAAAAAGCATGCAAATCTAGCGGTCGTGATCCCCCTTGGGATAAAACAATCCAAGAAGCTGGGTACCACTCAAGTAGCAAAAGATGCGCTTAACCGCCTACCAATGCTTGACACCTGGGCAATGCATAAACATGCTCATCTATGAGACAAGAAACTAAATATCTGGCCAAGTAATGCATAAGTAAATCAAGCATCCAACATCTTGATGATAGAGAATAGCATCAAATGCATCTCCAACATCATGAAGACTCAATCCTAAACCTATCTCCCTAGAAGTGGCAATATGTTTATAGTCTTCAAGGCCAAAATGCTACAATAATGTGTCAATATATTTCATTTGACATAAAGCTATTCTTCCATCAACTTGCATAAACTGAATGTCCAAATAATGATGCAAATGCCTTGAATTTGACATCTCAAATGAGGCATGCAGATCAGCCTTAAAATCAGTAATATGTTTCTCATGAGGACCAGTGAGCAACATGTCATCAACATACACAACAATGATCAGAAGCTAGCATGCTTAACATATAAGGTGCTTTCAGTTGGACTGTTCTCAAATCAGATAGGCATGTATCTTTTCACACCAAGCATGTGGTGCTTACTTTAAACCATATAACGCTGTTGCAGAGCAAAGAGGCACGAAAGAGGAGCCCCAAAATTTTCAAATTAATGGGCATATTTTTTCTTCTTCAAGGTCTGAGGAAATTCCCTCAAGTCATGTAAATGCACTAGAGGAGTCCTCTAGATGCATAACCCCAAATCATTGTAATATATTTCTTGTAAAATAGTAAGAGAATAGAGATTAGCCAATAAAGTGCCGGTCACTTGTGTGAAAGGACCATTTTTAGAGCACATGTATATAAGTCATTTTGTGACGCTTTATTAACACTTTTTGCCATTGTGAAGAAGGAGAGCTCTTGAATTTCGAAATTGCTTCTTTCCTGCAGATTTTCATCTTCTTTGATCTTCTATGTGTGTGTAATGCTTGGAATGTGTGTGTAAGACTGTTGTCTACCCCTCCCCATTGTTTTTGAGCTACTATAGTGTGTGTGTGAGTTAGTACGAGTTGTGGAGTGAGTGTGTGTGTTTCTTGCCATTCACTGTTTTGGACATAAATTGAAGAGTGGTTGTCAGAATCGAAACAATCAAACCAGCTGTTTAGTATGAAGGTGGAGCATACATGGACAAGTTGGGTCACATCTACATAGTGACTGAATATCTTGATTTGATCAATGAGAGGGGAGAGTTAGTGGGACAAGAAAACTCAGGGAGACCAAACCCTGAGGAGTTAGTGACTACCCCTAGAGGCAAGTCAATAGTAACGCGAGTCTTGAGAGGGGACTTGATACCTCAAGACGACTAATTACTGGAAGTCTATTTGATCCATGGATCAGACTTATTACTTCAAACTGACTCACCAAAACTCAAGGAAGAGAAGAAAGTATGATGACGTTTTATGAGCTAAAGGATCCGAAAGACGAGTCTAGAGTAACATACCTAGACAAGAACTAGAGAAGGTATTGGTTGGTAGATGCCATAGATAGGGCTCGACTGAAATACATGGGATTGCATGTATTCCCTCAGAGAGAGCAAGCAACCACCTCTCAGAACCCCTTCGGAACACAACAAGAGGCAGAGCACACAATGTCGGGACAAACAAGCCAACAGAGTGTTCCAAACCGTGCTCATGTACAATTCGCAACTCTCGGAGTGCAAACACACAAATAGAACCACCCTGGAGTAGGAAATCAATACCGACCCCCAGTAAGGCCACGACCACCAATAGGAGTGCAACTCGGGATACCCCCAATTAGACCAGCAATCCTCGCCTTCCCTGTAACGCCTAGACAGCCAGAGTCAATGAGAAGATTGAGACCGATCCAAGTGGCCAAATGTATGAGGAATCACTACGATGGATTGGGAGAACCTTACGACCACATTGCTGAATTTAAACAAGTTTTAAGAGCAGAACAAGTAGACGGCTTCTTTGTGCAGTATGAGTCTTTCAGACTCACCCTCACAAGAACGACTCTGGCTTGGTTCCAGCCATTGGACCCCAACCAATTTGGAAATATGGAGCAATTCTTTCAAGAATTCATAGGGGAATTCACTAAGAGAGGGATTAAACACAATTCTGCGTCTTTAATCCATAGTTTTAAACAGAACCCTAATGAAATCGTGAAAACAGCTACCCGAAGATTCAATTAGTATGTTGATAGATGTCCAGCAGTAGAGAGACCCACTCAACAAAAAATGATTTCATTATTCTTGGATGGATTAACAAACGGAACCTTAAGAACACTAGTATACGTAGTGAGGCTACAGACATTGAGTGAATGCCTGCAGGATTGTATTGAATTAGAGGACAACCTAGCGGATGATCTGAAGAATGCGCCCAGCCCCACTAAATCAGAAGACTCTCGGAGTACGGTTACATCCAACTCCAGTAATGTGGAAGAATTAGCTGAGATGGTGGCAAAGAAATTAGGAGTCCAAGGACAGAGAAACTATCAACATCAACCCCTAAGAGTACCCATGTTGCGAAGGTGTAGTCTATGTGGAGGAGATCACCCCACGCACAAGTGTGTATGAGGAGGAACAAGTGCACCGTAGACATATCCTTACAATAGACAAACCCATCAAGGAACGACCGTGTATTGTCACATAGAACAAAAATACACCAATCACAGCACAGAAAATTACCCGTTCAATAGGCAGACACGGCCTCTACAACCACCTCAATATCGACCATATGGGTATCCACCTAGAGAGCCAGGTAGAGATATGCCCAGGTACAATCCCTACCCAACACCACTGGGAGCACAGAGGCCCTACGAGCAAGCACAATATCCACAACCTCAACCAGTGTTAGGACCACAACTGTCACAGCCCCAACATGTGGTACCGGTTAAGTATGCTCAACCAGAGGAAAACCTAGAAAGAGCCATTGTACCAGCATCACCTATGACCAACGTGGAGTCCACAAACCCAGGTCACGAGCCATCTCAGGGAGAGTACTATCCCTATGATGCTAACATGTCTGAGTATGAACAAACCTATGATCCACACTACTACGGATACAAAGGATATGAATATGCCTATGGACCATTAGTGGCAACATTAATGTACACCGCACCTAAAGTAGAGCCATCCATAAGACCACCCCTCAGACCACTTGTAGCTCAGTGATGAGTAGCACCTCCTTTAATGTCAATCCGGAAAGACGTGAGGATGGTATGAAGACCTCGAGCAAGTGGCGGCACAAGTGCGTGAGTGAGAAGCACATAAGCATGCACACACATACACACACACGCGCACACACGGCAAGACAAAGAGTGAGAATCAATGGAGCTTTTAGATTACTTTCAAAATGCTCTTACAAGTTCGTTTCAATTACAATCCAACCTCAAAAATGAGCTCTCTAGCTCTTTTTATAGTTTTTGACTAGTTTTGGCCCTGTCCAGACCTAGTGTCCGGCCTAGTTAAAAATTAGGTTCCAGGGCTTATTTGAGGGCTCAAACGAAGTCTAAAAATTATGAAAATTGGTACGATGGTACTTCTAATACTCCTCAAGCTCGAGGACTCCTCGGCTTGCACAAAATGGAGTCTATTCTACAAAAAACGGGATTTACAATGTTTGTGTAGTGATTAAAATCACTTGAGTTGTACATAATCTATGGGAAAAAATAATCTAGCCTTGTTGCCGTATTGTGCATGACTCCTTTGTTGCTTTGTATGCCAACACTCCCCCCTTCCTAGCGTCTGTCGCCCCTGACAGACCTTTGTTCCCTCGGGTGGTCGATGTAATATTGGATGACATTGGTGGCCAGTTCATGTTCTCCTATCCTTAAGCCTCTTGCTAGATCAGCTTCCAATGCATCCCAATTTATTGCACCAGGGGTTTCGGGTTGCGGGGTGGTGTAGTACTCTGAATACATTGCTTGTTCACAAGCAAACAGTTGAAGCAGATGTGTTGGCTTTGGTGCGAAAACCTCCGAGTGATACTCCCAGAAACCTGATCTGAACATCTCTTCGAAGGTCTGTTTGTAGCAGGCGGGGAGGTATTTGATACGTGCATGCCAAGCGTAAGCCACACGAATACTGGGGGTGGTGCTCATGTCATACACCAAGTCGTAATTTCCATTGCTAAACCCCGGGAGACGTACCTGTGGTGCGGCTGCATTTCTGAAGGTCTTCAGGACTACTTGCATCATATCTAAGATTTTAAGCATCATTTGCGCTGCTACATCTTGCATGGGCTTCAAGCGCGGCATCCAGTGGCGAATGGTCCCCATCATATATGCTACCGATGGTGGTCCTTGTGGTGGCGCGATGTACGGGTAGTTCAGCCATTCCTTGCATTGCGCGTTGTTCTGTACCTTGATATTAAATGCCTTCCACGACCTGCGGCGGGGGACTGGACCGTAGCATGGGTTGTACAGGAGGTGCAACGGCGCGTTGTTCCATGTGCGTAGCATTTCTGGATAGGTCTCTAAAAGTTTCTGCCGCCATGTTGGTTGACGAATCTTGCCTTTTTGCACCTCTGGAGGAAGGTCTTCGGGTTGAAATTGGGTCGCAAAAGTAGGAATCTGACCCGTGACTCTTTGTATTTCTGCATTATAATCAGCCAAGATAATATAATACGGCCTGTATTGGAGTTCCGATGAGAGAATCAGGCATCTCGATGACAGGTTCTTAAAGTAAGCTGATTGTAACACAGTCTCCTCTATGACCCTCATGGCCTGATTTTGCACTACGGTGCGCTCTTCGTGCGAACTCCCTATTTCCTCCACTTGACGTAACCAAGGGGGCCGTGGTGCCTCGAATGTGTCCTGCGCTTCTTCTGTTTGTTGGCCTCCTGGGAATGGTTGCGGATCGTATTCTTTGTCAAACGTTTGTTCCACAGGAATTTGCACAACTTCTTCGTCCGTGGGAGCCTCTGGAGGGGAAGATGGTCCCTCATATTGTAGTAGGCGTGTTTGCAGTTCAGTGACCTGTTTCTGGAGATCTTTTATGGCCTCTGCGTCTGTGAGAAGTGAAGCCGCAGAGGGTGTGGTTGGATGGGCTGCTGTTGGTGCTTGTTGGTGTTCCTGCTTCAGTTGTCCCAGCTCCTCCGATAGCTTATCATGTGCTTCGAGCAGCATGGCATAATCTTCCAATATAATCTTGATATTATCGGGGGTCACTGCTTGAAACTTGGATAGGCTGATGGGTGCCCCCGGTGTGCTCTCAATAGCTGCCTCCAGGTTCTCTTGATTTTGTATTTGTAGGCGTCTATTCTCTTCTTGAGCAGCCGCAAGATGGCGTTTGAGTAGTGCCATATTTCGCTGAAGTTTAGAGTTGCGTTCCGGCTGTGTCCGTAGGTGACCTTCTACCACCTGCACCGCTTCCTGATCTACGTTCTGTAACTGTACCTCCAATATGTTATGGGCTTCTTGGAGGGTTTGGAACTGTGTGTGGAGGCGAGCGTTCTCCTCTTCTAGTGCCGCAAGGCGGTGCTGTAGTGTCTCCGAGTGCTCGTGCAGGCGTTCGTTTTGTTGCTAGAGCTGAATGTAATCTGTTCTTAAATTTGATATACAAGCCATCATGGTGTCCAATGCATTACCTATAGATGAGTGGGGGGTGTTTACCGTGGAAGATGCATGGGAAGGGAATTGGGGAAGGGAGACAGTGAATGATGTGTCTACGAAAGTTGTGTGTGTGGGTGAAATTGGTGGAGGGGGAATGGGAGGAGGTGAAACCGTGGGTGGAGGTGCCGTGGGTGGTGAAATGTCCATACCTTCAGGAGTGGGTGTTAGTGTGGGGCCTGCCATATACATTGGTATGGTAGGTGGTGTGTGTGTGGAAGTGGTGAATAGATGTGAAGTGGGGTGGGGAGCTGAAAAGGCAGGGAATGGTTGAGAGCCTGGTTGAAAAGTTCTGGCCAGGAAGTCATGGAGGGATTGTAGAAATGGAGAGAGGGATGTCGGGGGTTGGGTTTGTAAATTTGGGAAGGGCTGAAAGGGTTGCGTAGTAGCAGGGAAGCCCATGAATGTGGATCTAGGGTCAGGATGACCCATGGCTGAGGACGTTGGGGATGGTTGCCCTAGGGCAGGCTCTAGGAGGGGTTCGGTGGATTGTGTAGTGATGGGGGTTGCTTCAAAGGTAGGGTTATCAGTGGTAGAGAATAGGGTGGCACTAGAGATGGGAGTACGGAAGATGAAGGTGGGGTCAGTGGGTTGAGTAGTTGATGTGGTTTCCTCTGTTTCTCTTCTAGGAGGTGATGGTGGGGGAGTGGGTGGTAGTGGTTCGGTGGACGCCTCCTGGGTGGCTGGGTGCTGTTGGCTCGCTGTTTGGGAGGTTGTCCTGATAGTTTCAGGTGTAGTAGTTGGCTCTTCTGCAACTGTAATGGGAATTTGGATATTCTTACCTGACCGAGGTCGTGTCTGGAACCTTCGTGGGTCATATTGAACTGCAGGCCTCTGAATGGCAGTGCGCACTGCTTCTACTACTCCATATGTTTCTGCCATCAATAGGAGACCTTCCCTGTACTCTGAATCAACTCCCGCTTCTTCCAACAACTGAGTCATAAGTACTCTGCTGCTCTGTTCAGTGAGTAGTTGCTGGGATCGCACTCTTTCCATAATCTGATACAGCCTTCGGAGTTCTGCTGTATAGGCTGGGGCTTCAGTGGTCTCTTCTTCATACGCTTCTTCTTCTTCCGGGTGTCCTTGTTGTTGACTTTGCTGGGCGTCACTCCAATGTACATGTCTACCGTCTGTAGACTTTCTTCTTCTCCGTGAGGATGTGCCCTGCTCCTCTGCCTCTGAATAAAACTCCACATCGGAGAATTGTGTGCTTTGTAGGAATGCTTCGAAATCCTGGGGGTCCAGTCCTTCAGCCTCTCCGGTGGCGGCAAACTCGAATTCGGTTGGAACAGGAGGAGCCGATGGGGTAGCTTGTGTCGTAGTGTCCGATTCCGACCTGGGTATCCTGATGGTAAAGGGAGGTACAGTGGCCTCTCTTAGTGGTGATGCCTCGGGAGTAGTCAGGACTTCCCTTGCCTGGACACAAGGAATCGCGCCCCTCATGCGCTTGGACTGATGTGTGGATGTCTTGAGCCTTTTAAACATTTGTAATTGTGCCCAAGTTAAGGCACGTTCAATGGGGACATCATATGCTAGGCATCGATAAATGATGCGTGTGATTGCACAGCATCCGTTCACCACTAATTTCCTAGAAGCCCGTTTGTTTGCTTCATACAACTGATCTATAATCCATACTGGTAGCTTAATGGGTAACGCACCTGCTTCCGCTAAGTAGAGAGCGAACCAGATCTTCTTGTGTGGTTGTGTGAATTGGTCTTGGCCGGGAAAGGCGAAATGTTGCATACACATGCGGAGAGGGATGGACACATTTGGGGTGAGTGCTGCCATGTCTTTCAGCTTCAATAGTTTCCTATCCTTCATGTTAGTGGGAACAAGAGCATCCTTTTCAGAGGGTACATGCGTACCATGCATATTCAAAGCGTCGCTTACCAACTCCACAGTAAGTTCAAACCTCTTCAACTCGTTGTTGCTCAGCAATGAGGGGAGAACAAATGATCCGGGTTTGTCCTTATCTTCATTGGCTTGTAATGTGGAGACCAAATAGTAACATCGGAGGAGATCGGGTTTAGGGAGTGGGGCTTCAAAATATTCTGCCAACCCTGCTCTTTGCCATATGGTCTGGAGATCTTCGGTGTTCTGTAAAGTCTCGAACTCCTTGGAGAAAAATTGGAATCGCACCCATGATCTGTCATACTCGCACTTAGACTCCCAGATATACTTGGCCTCTCCTAATGGACCTGGCATGCCATTGAACCAATGAGAATTGGCATGGACTCTTTTCGTGATCCCTGTAGGTGGATCTGGCACTGGGATTTGCTGAAGGTGCTGCATCTCCACTGGTCGTTCAGTCGGGGGCACCCCCACAGGTAGACTATCCACATCAATTCCTGCAGTAAGTATCCCTACTTGTGAGCCCGAACCTGTCGCTTCTGCCATTTTACTTCTTGCCTTCTGATTCTGTGAGAATATAGAATCATGTGTTAACATCGTAATGGACAGAATAAATCCGTTGTTGTCCCCGTTACAACATTAACATGAGGTAGATGGTGAGTTAGTGGTTAGTATGTGCACGAAGACAGTGTGTGTAGTTAATGTTTGTGTATTCCTAGGAGACTACTGCCGTTAGTAAGTGGGGGTGAATTTACAAATTGGGGTCGGGGGGTTTATTACATGTCTTAGACTGCCAAATGCAGTGAATGGGCTTTGCTTTCGGTTTCGTAGAGACTCTAGAGAGCGGTCTCGGTGTCGCGGTTTGGGAATCGGGCCTTTTAGGGACCCACTTATAAGTGATTACATGCGTGCTCTTGGTTCTTGGTGTGTTCCTAAGTGTTGAGAGCGAGTGAATACTGGTTGTACTCGTAGTTGGGTTATGCTGCATAGGTTGTGGCCTTGGCGTAGCTACTTGTGCCCTCAAGCAAGCCTTAGGCACCCAAATTTGTCTTGATTGTGGGCTTGCCTTCATCGACTTCTTGGGCACCCAAATAGATTTTACTTTAGCAGAAGAGTTCCTGAAAGACTTCTTATTAGCGTCGTGTTGTTGGTTACTAATAAGAGGCTTTGCCCGTGTAGTTGACGGTGGTGCAACCGGTTGTTCGCCTTTCCGCACCCACACCTGGTTTGATTTCTGGGACATTCTGCTGCGCAGGTACTTTTGATCTCGGACATAGGTAGTACTCTGCCTCTTCTGCCTGTGATCCACCTTTGGTTGCTGCCTCCTTCTGGCCTTTGGAAAAGAAGGGAGTTCCGTTGCATCCCTGACTCCGTTTTTGCAAATATCATTCCTCTGCAACACAGGGTTTTGAACAAGAACAGCATGGTCATCTTCATGTGTACCCCTGGAAGGACCAGGAGTCTGTGCCTTTCCTAGTTCCTCGAGTGCTCCATTGTCTAATTCTACTGTAATTCGACTATGATTGACCCAAACCTGGAGAAGTCCACTTCTTAGGTTTAGATTGACTGCTTGGTCATAGATCCAATCTTGACCCAAGACGAGAGGTTCAGTGAGATCCTCATCTTGACACACTAGTACTTTAACTGTCATTGTCTCATCATGAATGTAGAGGGGAAGTTCCACCTCGCCCATGCAAGGGGTTTCCACGCCTCCCAGCCCTATGAGATATGCTTCCACTGGATTGACAGTTAACTGCAACTCTTGACAGTAAGACACTCTAACCGCACTAGTGGCTGCACCTGAGTCAATCAAGGCTCTTACGGTCCTTGCACTCTTTCCTCGTCCTATATCTATGGTTATGAAAGGACGTCTATCGAATATTCTATGCGAGCTTGTTCCTGCAACTTCACACATGGCCATGGGATATCCTTGATCTGCATAGTCATTTGTTCTAGTCTGATCTCGGCCTTGCCTTCGTAACTTCATCCTCCTGATGCGTTCTAAAGCTTCTGCTTGAGCCTCTTCTCGAATGCGCTTTTCTTCCTCTTTGCGTTTCTTAGCAGTGTTGAGTCGGCTGAGCATTTCCTCCGTGAGGGGTTCCTGATACAACTTGACTCTACAACCGCTAATATAGTTTGGGAGGAGATCACCTTCTAGCGTGGCTAATTGTACTGCTCCACTCGTGGAGATCCTATTGATGATCATAGGTCCGTAGCCTCTCTTTTCTAGCTTCCTCGCGTGTTGTTTTAGTGTATAGACTAAGACTAGATCTCCTGCTTTCAAGCCTTTATCCTTCACATGGGCATCGAAATATGCCTTCTGTCTCTTCTTGGCTGCATATATTCCAGCAGCGGCTCTCAGTCTTGTTTCTCCTAATCGTTCAAGGTCAAAGATCCTAGAGGAGAGCTCATGACCCGTCCATTCGTGCTCTTGTGCTACTCTCAATGTAGGGATTAGGAAGTCCAAGGGTAGCACAGCGTTTTGGCCGAATACCATCTGAAAGGGGGTGGCTTGGAGTACCGTTTTGTAGGCAACTCGGTATGCCCAAACAGCATGGTGTAGCTGTTTGTCCCAATCAGAGCGTTTAGTGTTCACTAATTTCGTCAGTACATTGCATAAAATCTTATTAGTGCTCTCAGCTTGTCCATTAGCTTGAGGGTGATAAGGGGCAGACTTCTTGTGTATTACCAAGAATTCTTGGAGTAGATTTTCAATCACTTCGTTCAAGAAATGAGTGCCTCTATCACTTACAAGCTCTATAGGTAGCCCGTATCTTGTGAATACATTCTCAAACAAGAATTTGGCGGTTGTTTGAGCATCGTTCTTTGTCGTAGCCTTTACCTCTACCCACTTGGTGAGATAATCTGTTGCAACAATGATGTATTCCGCATGCGAACCTTTAGCTGGGGGATTAATAGGACCTACGAAGTCTATTCCCCACTTAGAGAATGCACGTCCACCCATCATAGGTTTCAGTGGCATCTCATCTTTGCGTATAGGATACTGAGTCCTTTGACAGACATCACACCGTTTCACATAGGTATGTGCATCCATGTGAAGGGTAGGCCACCAGAAGCCCGCAAATAGTATCGCCTTGATCACCCGATCTGGTCCAAAGTGTCCTCCTGCTACACCTTGGTGAGCAGTTTCCAAGATCTTAAGGTATTCACTCTCATGGACACACAGTCTCAGGTAACCATCCTTACCGCGTTTGTATAGATTATCACCAATGAGTGAGTAATCCAAGGCTTCCTGTTCTAAACTTCTTTTCCTAGCCAGAGTCATGTCTGGAGGGAATGTGTTTGTCCTTAGGAATGATACTAGTGGTTCGCTCCAATCTGGCACAATGGATACTTGATAAAGAGTGGTGTGTTCCACTGGTGGTTTAGTGCAACAAATTGGGCATTCCTTGCACAACTTTTGGACATCCGCTTCCATAGTTGGCCAATGCACTCCGAATCTCTTTAGAGTCTGTAAAGTTCGTTGCTTTGAATGGTGTTGCTCTAACGCACCTACATGTGCTAATTGCAACCATTTAGCGTACTCATCCTCTTCTACGCAACAAGCCAAGATCCCTTGATCTGTGTGCTTGTACATGCTTCTTGCCATGATGTGGTATTTTTGGGCTTTTACAACCTCTCTATTCCGTGTGTTTACCACTGGATGGTTAGGCCCGTATGTCAATACTGGTACCAATGGCTTAGCCCACTGCGGTACAACTTCCAAATTAAACAAGTAAGCATCAGGAAGGTCATCTGACACTCCTTGTGGGGCTTCTCCCGATGTGAGCCTAGAGAGATGATCAGCTCTCAAATGAGTCCTACCTTTCCTTACCACCACTTCAAAGTCATATTCCATGAGCAAGAGAAACCATCTTACTAATCTTCCTGTATTGCATGGTTTATTTACAAGGTACAACAATGCCTGATGATCAGTAAAAAATTTAAACTTATTTGCAAGCAAATAGTGTCTGAATTTCTTAACTGCATATACCATACCTAAGCCTTCTCTTTCTGTAGTGGTGTAATTTCGTTCAGCCGCATTCAACTGTCTACTGGCATAGGCAATTGGAAGATCCATATTACCTTCACCAGTAGGTTGTGCAAGAACACATCCAATAGCATAATTGGATGCATCCACGTGAACATGGAATGGCTTATTCCAATCTGGCGTGGTCAAGATTGGTGCTGAACATAATCTTCGTTTAAGCTCCTGGAAGGAATTCTCACATTCATCCGTCCACTCAAAGTTAGTCAGAAGCCCGTACATGGGTTTTGCTATGACAGCATACATGTGTATAAATCGTCGATAATAACCACAATGCCCCATGAAAGCTTGTACTTCCTTGACATTCTTTGGCCTAGGTAGCTCTGCTATGGCTCTCACTTTTTCTTCGTCGGTAGATATGCCATTCTTTGACACTATGTGTCCTAGAATCTTGCCTTGCCTGACCATAAAAACGCACTTTTCTGGGTTCAGGCAGACTTGATATTCTCTACATTTGTCAAAGATTTGTCTGAGTTCAGGAATATGGGTTTGTCTAACATTGGAATGAGCACAGAGATCATCAACATAGACTTCTAAACTCTTCCTTAGGAACTCCTTAAACACATGGCACATCAGCCTCTGGAAGGTAGCTGGTGCATTGGTAAGCCCAAATGGCATCACTCTAAAAGCAAAAATGCCCCATTCTGTGGCAAAGGCTGTCTTATGCTGATCCTCTGGAGCTATGGCTACTTGATTGTAGCCAGAAAATCCATCCAGGAAGCTGTACACTTCCTTGCCTGCCACTCTTTCTAAGAGATGTTCTGTGATGGGAAGCGGATAGTTATCTCGAATTGTGGCTGCATTAACCTTCTTCAAGTTAATGCACACGCGCAGTTTGCCATTCTTCTTGGGCACCACTACGATGGGGGACACCCATTCAGTGTGCTCAATTTCATAGATAAATCCAGCTTCAACCAGTCTATCTATCTCTTCCTTGATCTTAGCAGCGTAATTATCATTATATGTATAAGGCTTTTGCTTAGAGGGTTTGGCATCTGAGGTCATGGGGATAGTGTGTGAGCATATGTCCGGGTCAACCCCTTTCAAATCCTTGTAACTCCAAGCGAATACATCTCTGTATTCTCTTAGCAAGGCAATCAATTCGTACTCTTCTTCTTCTGTCAGGTCATGGCCTATATACGTGCATCTCTCCTCTCCTTCTTCTATGGCCACTACTATTTTCTTGGTGGTTTCTTTGTTATCATAGGCCTCTCCTACCTGTGCCTCTCGTTTGGGCATTCTTATCATGACTCTCCTGTCATCTATCTCATACTTCTTAAAATTTTCTGGGACCTCAAACAAAGATTCTTCCTCTTCCGGTGAGGCTTCTCTCTTCTTTCGTTTCTTTCCTTCTTCCTTCGGAGTCACATGTGTTGCTAATCTTATATCATTTGTAACCTCTCCATGCCTCTGGGGTTGAAATTCTACTTCATGGAAGTATTCTTCATCTGATGCAAATGGTGGGTCCATAATGATTGACTCTAGATCGGAGTCACTTGCATCCTCAAGTGCATCAGGGCTAGGTTCGCATTCTTCTAGAACTGCCTCTCCCATGATCGGCTCTATGGAGAAGACTGAAATGTCATAGCCATCCTCATCACAGTGAGGTGTCCATTGTTCTTCATTGATGGCTACGTCCATTGTTGCTAAAATTTCTGCCCAGCCATGGGGTTCAAATTCCTCATCAGGAAAAACTACAGGTGCATAGGCTGGGTCTTGAACTGATCTATGTGTTTCTTTTGCACCTACCTCTCTGGCTTTCTCTCTCTTCTCTTCTTCTACTGCTACCTTGCACATCCATAAGTGAGTGTCTTCATGCATCCATGAGGATCCAGACCCTATGGAATGCACCGATTGTGTATCATCTTTGGCTGTATGGATGCGATTCCATTGGATAGGAGGGACATCTCTATGAGAATAATCCTTGAGATTGACTTTGGTCGTAACACCTAAGTGCTGCAGGTACAAGGAGTTGGTTCCCCAATCCTGTACCACTTGCAACTGTCGCATAAATGGTCTTCCCAAAATCATCTCATAGGCATGATTTTTGCTGAAGTCACATATAGCAAAGCTATGCTCAAACTCAACACCACAAGTGGTGAGAGTTATTCCTTCTAGCAATCCTAAGGATCTCTCTATGTGACCATCGGCCATCTGCAATTTCATCCTCGTTGGCCTGAGTGCTGGCTTGCCCCAACGCTTCCATAAGGAGGTGGTGGCAATTGCAACTCCTGCACCTGAGTCCAAAATTGCCTTGGTGGTGTACTCTTGGTAGGTGATGGGAAGATAGGTGTTCCCTTCTTCACCTTCACACATATCTCCTATCTTATCCAAGGGAATTTCTGGCACTGTCCTATGGGATCCTACCCGGGAACGAGGTTTTGCAACTTCAGTGACTCGACTGGCTGCATATTTCCGCGCGTTTGGTCTATCCTCAGGCCGATCTTCCAAAGTGAGATCGCGTTGCACCTTGGTGTTCGTTACTACCTCCGTATTCCTTGGTATGACTGAGTCGTCGTTCCTTACCATGACTGTGGGTGCTCTCATACATGTGGACTTTGCTTCCCATGGGCCTGTGAAATGGGGTAGCTCTTGTATGGAATTAGACTCAAAGTCCAATCTCTCGTGAGACTGAGCACTCTCATGTTCCCCGTAAATAGATGGGATGTCTTGTGGGAATTGGTCGTGTGCATCGTCCACAAGTTCAAAAGGAGGGGCGACCTCGCTTTCGTTATCCCATTTGTCTTCTTGAATCTCTCGTAGGAAGTCTGGTGCAAACCGATTCATAGAAGAAGAAGTGTCTGGCTCCGTAGAATTGGGCACATAAGCAACCTGGGAAGGAGGGATTATTCTATCGTTGGCTCTCTCCTTGCTCTCGTAAATGGCTGGAGCACAAGCTTCTTGGGGAGGATTACTTATTCTATTACTCTTCCGAGCAGGCTCATACACTCCCTGAGAAGGAATGTAGGCAACCTGTGGAGGTACGTGAGCTTTCGAGGGAGGCTCATATGCCTTTTGGGGGGGAAGATAAGCTTCTTGAGGAGGCACATGGGCTTCCTGAAGAGGCTGGCTTATCCGTTCTCTTGCCCTTTCCTTTCTTTGAGGGGTAGGTTCCTTTTCTGACTGTGCAATTAGCCTCTCTATTCCTTCTAAGGAGGGGAAGTTGTCTGGTTTAGTGGAATTGGCCGCATAAACTTCCGATGGGGAATGGTTCATGTTTTTGCTTGCTTTCTCTCTCTCTTGATTTTTTTCTTCCTTGGCAGATCTTGCAATTATCCTCTCTAACTTCTCTAGGAATCCATCCAAGTGTAATTGCGTTGTGGCTGAGCCCGAGCAATTGAAAAGGCGACTGGCTTCAAACATAGTCTGAGCCAATGTGACCATTTTCGCGCACAGTTTGGTTCCTTCTATCTCTAGGTCAGCTCTAGGATAGCACTTGTCATGATCCGTGACGTTTGGCCCTTCTTGGATTCTGGCCTGATATGCCTTAAGCATCATGTCTATGTCTTCAGGAGTGGGATCAGCTAATACTGATCCTGCTTGGGGTGGCGGGTGGGTTACGTGGGGTGTCTTAGAGGGTGGAGGGATGGAGGGTGATGGGGATGGTAGCGGTGGGAATGTGTGAGAGTGCGGTTGAGATGTGATCTCTATGATTTTAGCCTTGGTTTCTCGTAGACTTTCCTCAAGTTCACTCATCTTCTTTGCCCATTGCCTTTTCAATGCGTTCGCGGCTATCTCTCCAAGCTCTTGTTCTCTTTTTATTTTGGCTCTCAGTATCGCTAGCGTCTAGGCTCTTTTCCTGGCCTACCCCTTGGTTTTGCTGCAATGCTTGAGCTCGAGTGACTACCTGTACGGGAGCAGTGGAAGTGACACTTCCTGTGGAATCTACCACTAACCCAATAACGTTGATCGGAGTGATTTTTGGCATGTTATTAGGATTCTTGGGGCAATCTCGTAAGAGATGCTCTTTTCCACAGTCTTGGCAAAAACCTTGGATCGTTACTGACTGGGGTTGTGTAGACGGAGGCAAGGGACAATCACGAATGAGGTGATCTCCTTGGCATCTGTAGCACGGTCCTCTTGGGAATGGAGGTCTTACTTGCCTGGATTGAGGCCTAAGATTGGGGTTTGCATACATGACGTTCGTGTAATCTGACTCCCAACTAGGTTCACTCGGTTCTTCACTATAGTAGGACTCACCATGTTCTGGAGACTGCATGTAGTAAGCCTGGGGACTATCGACATGTGTAGAATCAAAGCTATGGTCACTCGGGTCACTTTCTGAGATCAATGGGGTTACTGGTACTATGGCCCTATTCAGGTTTTCTTCTGCAACAGCATACTTAACTGGAATCACGTTAGCGGGGTTTGGAGGCTGTTGAGCTAGCACCGGTTGGGGTCTCTGTTGGGCCTGATATTGTGGTTGGTAGGTTTGTTGGGGTCTAGCATATTGTGGTGGTGGAGGGTACTGGTTCTGGTATCTGCCTTGTTGGTAGGGCTGAGGGTAGGGTTGCCTAACTGCCTGTTTGTTGTATGGGCAATCTTGTGCAGTGTGGTTTGTGTACTTCCGTTCTATGGTGCAGTACTGGCTACTAGGATTAACTTGGGGTTGAGCCATAATGGGACAGACGTTCGCCATATGGTCACCACCGCATGTATAGCACCTTTTCACAGGGGCAAACCTTGGGATTTGTTTGCTAGTTACACCTAATTTCTGAGCTACCTTCTCTGCGAGTTCCTCAATTGATGTGGATTGCGTGGAAGATTGACTAGATGCACTATCTGAATCTTTGTAGATTTTGGAAAGCTCTAGTTCTTCCCCTAGGTTATCTTCAATGTCAATGCACATGCGTACACACTCTTCTATAGTCCTAGGATCTTTTAGATACACATAGGATCTCAATTTCGTACTCAGCAATCCGTCAAGGAATAAGGCTACTTGTTTGGCAGATGTGGGTAGCTCCGAAATAGGACATCTTTCGAGGTATTGCCTAAATCTTCTTCCTGCAAGTCTCACAGTCTCTTGGGGAGTCTGTTTAAAGCTGTGAATCAATGAGGAGGTATTGTGTCTTATGCCGCTCTTAGAGAACTCTACAATGAAAGCCTCTAGGAGTTGGTCTATGCTCCTGAACTGTCGCTCATCCAATGGCTGAAACCATGTAAGTGCGGTGTTCCTAAGGGTTAGACCGAAAGCATTGTACTGCGTGAATAGATCCTCCACTTGTTCAGCTCTCAAGACTTGCTTGAATTCTGCCACGTGATCATAGGGATCTCCTGTGCCATCAAAGTAATTCTTCATGGACTTAACTAGCTGGGTCGGTCTCAGAGTTCTTGTGTGCTCTCTAGGTCTCGGCAGCGGGAATCCATCCACGTTTCTTTGGTTCCTGTGAGCTCTAAGCATCTCCGTTTCTACCCTATTCGTCTCTGTCCTCGTTCTTTCTCTGCCCACTGGGTTGGCAAAACTTACTTCTGGTCTATCTCTACTCCTGTCTCTTTGCGTACCATGAGCTTGGGAAGTTCCAGCCCCAGGGTGACCATAGGATACATTTGATCTTGGTTGGGGGAAAATAAATTCACCCTTCCAAGTGTAAGCATGCCTATCATTTTCTGTCACCACAAAGATCCGTTCCGAAGTGTGATCTAAGTAGGTCACTCTACCTGGGCTATCCGGATCCTTAAACTCATAGATCATGATATTTCCTATATCAGTTGGCTGATTGGATTTATACCTCCAAAAGGCTTCGTCGGTTTCTCGATTGAGGAGCAACTCTATGCTCTTGTTGTCCTGGGGTACCCACTCAAGTGTGATAATCCTAGTGAGAACTGATTTACCTCGAGGGGTTCTAGGTTCTGCGCCCATGTTTCCTTGCTCTAAGTCACCTAAGTCCGCCTCTGAGATTACATTTCCAAATTCATCCGTCCTATCTGGGTGACTGGTGACTACGTATATGGTTCCTTCCTTGTCCAGGTATGCACCGTTTTCAAACTTGACAGCTGGGTGCTCTAGTCCAATGGATTGGTCAGGATTTTTAATCTGGACCACGGATCTTCCTAGGCCGTCCTCATAGATGCTAGCACCTAATCGGTTGGTCCTAAGGTACTCTAGCTGCGTTTTGTAAGGGCCTTCTACCCTGTACAGGTAAGGCACACCTGAACTTCCCGTAGGTCTGTCCATACCTTGAGACATCCCTGATTCACTGGTTTCAGAGCTAGGGTAGTACGAGTGGTGGCTCAACTGCTGGGCCCAAGACCTAGCAGTGTGATTGACACTAGCCTCTGAAGACCTAAGGCTTTGTCTCTCTCTTACTAGGTGTCGTCCTGATCTAAGGTTCATATGCCTAACTGATTAGCCCAATTTTTTTCCAGAGTACAACCTCGTTGCCGATCGATTGGTACCAGTCACTTGATTCTTTTTAGTTATTCCTCGTGTTTAACGTCTTGTCTGCTATTACGTCGTCAGGAATACTTGAATGTTCTTCGTACTTTCAGGTTGATCGTTCCACGTTAGGTTCTTTTCCTTTATGTTATCGACAGTACAGAGATTAGGTTTTTAGCTTGAACTTGAGTTTTTAGGTAGTCTTCAACTTGATACCTACCTATCGTCGCCCTGACTTACTCCTACTTCTAATCGTTCTTAGCCTAAGCTAGGAATTGACGAAGAGGAGTTGAGAATATTCCGACCTTTCTTGCCGAACCTTGCTCTTTAGTGCTCGAGAAGTTGATTCTCAAGCCTGCGCAACACCCTTGCTTGGACGCTCTCACTTGCTTCTCAATAGACCTGCATAAGCCTCAAGATTAGCTCCAAGTTGACCTTTCAATTGACAACCAATTTATTTCAGACACTTTTTAATGACCCTTGTAAGTGTATGAGTATTTGAGAGTGCAAATATGCCCAAAATTTAGCCTAAACTCTCAAAAATTTACCCCTTAATTTTTTGCCGAAAATGTCTGTCTATCGCGATAGACGGTGTCTGTCGCGATAGACAGTGTCTGTCGCGAAATTTCTGTCTGTCGCGATAGACGGTGTCTATCGTGGATTTCTGTCTGTCGCGATAGACGGTGTCTGTCGCGATAGACGGGGTCTATCGTGGATTTCTGTCTGTCGCGATAGACGGTGTCTGTCGCGATAGACGGGGTCTATCGTGGATTTCTGTCTGTCGCGATAGACGGGATCTATCGTGGATTTCTGTCTGTCACGATAGACGGTGTCTGTCGCGATAGACGGGGTCTATCGTGGATTTCTGTCTGTCGCGATAGACGGTGTCTGTCGCGATAGACGGGATCTATCGTGGATTTCTGTCTGTCGTGATAGACGGTGTCTGTCGCGATAGACGGTATCTATCGTGGAATTTCTGTCTGTCGCGATAGACGGTGTCTGTCGCGATAGACGGTGTCTGTCGTCTATCGTGGGTCTCTGTCTGTCGCGATAGACGGTGTCTGTCGCGATAGACAGTGTCTGTCGCGATAGACTGAAAAAACGCAAATTTTTGAGAAACTTCTAGTGATTTAGAGTGCCCTCATGGTGTAGGTTACCGTGCTAAACATGCATTCACAAAATTTTAAGATTTTCTGTCTGTCGCGACAGACAGAGGTTGTCGTCCCGGGACCTGTGCAGAGCCTGTCGTACCTGCGCACACTGCTGGGGATGATGATACAGCAAGAACCTGCAAGATAACTCAAGAAACAAGCAAAAACAGCACACGCAATTTCGCTCTCTCGCTCTCTCTCACAAGTGAAATGAGGGAAATGAAGTGGAGATGGGGATATAGTCAAAAAACTGAAATTTTCGCGATGATGGAGATGGAGGTGGGAGATGATGATGATAATGATGGAAATGATGATGGAGAAGAAAGTAAAAGAAAAAAAGATGAAGACGAAGAAAATACCTACAACTCCACCGCGTCAACTCTACGTCTTACCATCACACGCTCGTCCTCAAAGCTCGATCCCCGGCAACGGCGCCAAAATTTGGTGTAGCTCAGTGATGAGTAGCACCTCCTTTAATGTCAATCTGGGAAGACGTGAGGATGGTATGAAGACCTCGAGCAAGTGGCGGCACAAGTGCGTGAGTGAGAAGCACATAAGCATGCACACACATACACACACACGCGCACACACGGCAAGACAAAGAGTGAGAATCAATGGAGCTTTTAGATTACTTTCAAAATGCTCTTACAAGTTCGTTTCAATTACAATCCAACCTCAAAAATGAGCTCTCTAGCTCTTTTTATAGTTTTTGACTAGTTTTGGCCCTGTCCAGACCTAGTGTCCGGCCTAGTTAAAAATTAGGTTCCAGGGCTTATTTGAGGGCTCAAACGAAGTCTAAAAATTATGAAAATTGGTACGATGGTACTTCTAATACTCCTCAAGCTCGAGGACTCCTCGGCTTGCACAAAATGGAGTCTATTCTACCAAAAACGGGATTTACAATGTTTGTGTAGTGATTAAAATCACTTGAGTTGTACATAATCTATGGGAAAAAATAATCTGGCCTTGTTGCCGTATTGTGCATGACTCCTTTGTTGCTTTCTATGCCAACACCACCTATGGCAAGAGGACCTTGTTATAGATGCAGAGGAGACCATTTTATCAGAGAATGCAGTCGGCCTTACAACCCACCACCTCCTAGGACTTGGGAAGGATATTGCAGTGAATGTGGAAAGGAACATCTCTTTCGTGATTGCCCAAAAAACCCCAACAAGGCTCAAGACACTACACCTATTAATGTAATCAAGGTGATAGAAGCACCGAGAAGTGATAAGGAATACACCATACCATTAAAGGCCATTACACGAGCACAAACAAAGGAACGAGAAGGAAAACAACCGGATCTGGATCAAACAAACAATAGAACCTCAAACCCCAAAACTCAAATAGTGGAAGATTCAGAGGACTCATGTGAGAATACCCAAAACATGAAAGCACAAAAATGGAAGGAAAGAAGAGAGAAGCTCAAAGAAAAATGGATGAAAAACAAAAGTCAAGAAAATAAGAAACACGCAAGAAGCATTAAGAAGCATAGAGAATCAGAGATTCGGGAAGAATTTCCCATTCCATCGCCTATCTGAGAATCAAAGAAACCAAGATCAATTCTAGCTGACCCAAAACTGGATGATTTGGACATGTGGTTGAAAGCGTACCTAGCTAGAGTTAAGACTGGATTGAATGTGGAACAACATGAAAAGCGTTACCCACAAGGAGAGTTAGAAAAAGAGAGACTTGCTATATGCAAAAAACTCATAGAGGTAGCACAAGAAACCCTAGAAAAGACCATCCCAACCCTCCCCGAGATAAGGATAGCGGAGGATCAATACAAGGATTGTGTTAAAGCCAAGGACAAAGAACCTAAGGAGAAGAATGATAAATGTGAGCTAGTGAAAACCCAGGACGAACCTATGTCAACAATACCTAATTTAGAGGCAGACTGGCCAAAAGAATTATGGAATAGAATCCGAGAAGAACAATGGAAGAGGAATGGAGTGAATAAGCCTCCCTTTTAGGAATTAGATGTGGAAGTTTATCAGCCAAGTCCCAACATGGAAGAAGTATATGAGGAAGTATCGAGACTAGACCGAAATAGAGAAGAAGCTCAGAGCATTTCGACCCTACCCAATTACATGGGAGAGTACGAAAAGGAATCCATGATATTCCGAGCACCCACAGTACGAGGAAAAGGAAAGGGAAACTCAGATAAGAATTCACACAATCTAACAGAACTTAAAAAGACAAAAGTACAATGCCAACTGACTGTGGAAGAATTACTCTGGGTTAAACCGCAAATTTGGAAACAATTAGCAGGTCAATTGGAACTAAGGTAGGATGTTGGAAGCAGCCAGAGGCACAGACGACGCGGAAGCATGTAACAACGGAGCAGGGAACCAGTCAAATCTTTTTTCAAAGAATCATGTTCTAAAAATACTTTTCAAAAACCTCCAACAGTGATTTTTATCACTATTGTAACATATGTAACATAGAAAACCCCATTTTGTAATCCATAGCTCCATTTTGTGCAAGCCGAGGAGTCCTCGAGCTTGAGGAGCTTAGGTAGAACAAGCGTATCAATTTTCATTATTTTTAGACATCGTTTACCCTTCCAAATAGCATCTAGGACCTAATTTTTAACTATGCCGGTCACTAGATGTGAAACCGGTCAAAACTAGTCTAGAAACTATAAAAAGAGCTAGAGAGCTCATTTTTGAGTTAGTTAGTATTAGCTTGTTTGAGGTTAGAGTTCTTTTGAGCTTGTAATAGTGTTCTTGAGTAATAGAGCTAATTTCCCACCTTCCATTGTGTCTTGCTTGTCTCTTCGTAGTGTGTGTGTATGTGTGTGTGCATTTCTATGCTTCTCACCTTCACTCTCACTTCATCTCACATTCACGATCTTAATATCACTCCTATCTCTTCCGCGGATTGACAATTAAGGAGGTGAGGCTTCTTAACGTGGTACTTACCATTGTGCTAGAGCAACACCAAATTTGGCGCCGTTGCCGGGGATCGAGTCTAGGACGAATGTGTGATGGTAAGAGTATAGCAAGAAGTAGCGTTGGAAGGTAAAAATTTCAGTTTTTGTTGTTGTTTTTACTTAGTTGTTAGTGTTTTTCACCTCCCCCACACTCCATCTTCATCACCGCATCATCATCTTCATCTCCAAAAAAATCAGAAAATTCACCATATCCACCCATTCTCCTCATTTCCCCTCATTTGTGCATGCGAGAGAGTGAGAGAGAGCTTTTGTGCTTGTGTGTACTTTTGTTTTCTTGAGTTTTCTTGCAGGTACAGTGCTCCAGTGCATCAGGAAAGCTTGGAAAAGGTAAAAACTTCACTTTCTATCAGAGATTTCCGTCTGTGTCAGACCATCGCGATGGTCGCGATGGTCTGCGAAGTGCGGAATTTTTGGTAAGCGACCACACCACGGGATAGGCAACACAAGCGCACACACGAATCCACAGACGCATCTACAAAAATCATACTTTGGTGGACCATCACGACGGTCTCAGACCATCGCGATTGTGTCACACCATCGCGATAGGCTCACGCCATCGCGACGGCTCGGCCGGACCATCGCGACGGTCTCACGCCATCGCGACGGTTCATTTGGACCATCGCGACGGTTCGCGGACCATCGCGACTGTTCGGTTGACCCCACACCATCGCGATTGGCTCACGCCATCGCGCCGACGGTGCCACGTGGCAAGCATGACCATCGCGATTGGCTCACGCCATTGCGCCCAGACCATCGTGATTGGCTCAAGCCATCGCATCTGCGACCATCGCGACGGTTCACTTTGGACCATCGCGATTGTTCACGTTGACCGTTGACTGACGCCATCGCGATTGTCCGCCTGATCGAGCCATCGCGACGGTTCACACTCACGCCATCGCGATTGTCCGCCTGATCGAGCCATCGCGACGGTTCACACTCACGCCATCGCGATTGTTCACCCTCACGCCATCGCGACGGTCCCAGACCATCGCGATTGTCTCAGACCATCGCGATTGTGCACCCCCATCGCAAATTTTAGGGTTTCATTTTTTGGCCAATTTTGGGGCTATTTTTGGGAAATTTTTGGGTGATTAGACTCATAGGAGACCCCTTAGCTCATATTTGGAGAAAAACCTGTTTGTCAGTTTTTACCCCCCAAGGCCTGAATGGTCATAACTTTTTCATCCGAAGTCCGTTTTTTAGATAAGCTATTTTGAGGTTGACCTAGTTTGGGACTAGAAAGCCAGGGGGCAAGCATTGAAAATTTGGGCAAAAGGTAAGGGACTTAAAAGGTGTATATACTCAAGTGCTTGATCATCCAACTGTGAATTGGTCTAATATTGGATTTTTCTAGGTCTAGCAAGGGCAATCAAGGGCAACCAAAGCAAGGCAGTGAAGGGCATAAAGCTTGGGAAGCGCGGCTTCTTGGGCATCAGAGCAACCAGAAGCTGACTCGAGGTTGGAAGATTACTCAACCCCCTCAGTCAATTCTTAGCTTAGGCTAAACAATAGCTTTTGTGGATTTAAGACGATAGGAACGCCTCAAGTTCAAGAGAATTAAATTTATCAAGTTCAAGACTAAAGTAAAGGTGTGTGACACGAAAACCTAAAGGAAAGAACATAAGTCTGGCGGAACGAGAACTCAGAGTACCACGGAAAGTCGAATTCCTGACGCATACATTAAGACAAGAATCTAAAGAAATTTAAAAAGAATCAAGACAGTAATAACAAAGAATCATTGACGATTTGAGCGTGTACTGAGTGTGCAAGGAAGAAAATTAATGAACCTTAGATCGGGCAAACATATAGGCAAGTCAGACGGACGAAGCCTTAGATCATCAGAGGCAAGTGTAAGAACTACCGCACGATCGTGGGCTCAACAATTGAACACTAGTTATCCCTACGAGAGCTCAGATACTAGTGATTCAGAAATGGCATTTAGCACAGAAAAACCAGAAGGAGGGTCGAATGTAGCCTATTTAGAAAAGCCAGAAGGACCCTATAGAACACAACTAGAGTTTCTCCGAACCAACCGATTAGGTGCTCGCATCTACGAGGATGGTTTGCGAAGGCAAGTGGTGCAAATGCACAACCCCGATCAACCCATTGGATTGGAACGTCCAGTGGTGAAATTTGAGAGAGACACGTACATAGACAAGGAAGGAACAATGTACATATTAAGTACGCAGCCAAACAATACCAACGAGTTTGGCGTGATTCAGCTAGAGACGGAAACTAAATCTCAAGGAAAGGAACCATTAGAAGAACCTAGAACACTTAGAGGGAAATCTGTACTGACACGAGTACTAATCCCAGAATGGATCCCTCAGGACAACAGAAGCATAGAGTTGTTTGTAAATAAAGAAACTGATGAAGCCTTTTGGAGATACAAGACAGAACTACTTAGTGAGGTAGGTATCATCACTATATACGAGTTCAAGGACTCGGATACACCTGGAAAGGTTGTATACCTGGATGAGACTTTAGAAAGAGTCTTTGTGGTGCCTGACCGCGCTAAAAACACATACACATGGAGAGGTGAATTGGTATTCCCTCCATCTAGGACGAACATGAATACAAGTCAACAAGGGGCAGGAACATCATCAGCCCATGGAAATCAAAGAGAGAAAAATCAAGAGAGACCGGAAGTAAGCTTTAATCAACCTATAGGGAGAGATAGAACAACCACGGACACTAATAGAGCGGATAGACAAAGAGATCATGGAATACGAGGTGGTAGAGATGATTTTCCTCTACCTAGACCACGTGAACACGCAAGAATACTGAGACCCACTCAATTAGTGAAATCCATGAAAAATTACTTTGATGGGATAGGAGACCCCTATGACCACGTTACAGAATTCAAGCAAGTACTAAGAGCCGAACAAGTTGAAGACATGTTCATGCAATACAACGCATTTCATTCATCACCGAATTCTCTAAAAGTGGGATTAGACATGACACGTCTTCGTTGATTCATAGCTTTAAACAGACCCCTCAAGAAACAGTAAGACTGGCAGGACGTAGGTTTAGACAATATGTGGAACGATGTCCAATGCAAGAGCTACCCTCACAAGCTAAGCAAGTGTCATTGTTTTTAGATGGCTTGTTGAGCTCTAAACTACGCTCCTACGTGTACCTAAAAGAACCCAGAACGCTAGAGCAATGTGTAAGAATTTGTATAGACATTGAGGACAACTTAGGAGACGAGTTGGAACTCTCAAAGGTCTATAAGGACTCAGACTGTTCATCTCTAGCATCCACAAAATTGTCTAGCTCAATAGAAGACCTTGCAGAAAAAGTGGCCCAGATACTAGGAGTTTCTAGTAAACCCAGGGTACTAATGAACAAGCGTTGTTACACCTGTGGTGGTGACCATATGGCAAATGTGTGCCCCAATGCACCACAACCTCAAGCCAACCCTAGTGGCCAATACTGTACAATTGAGAGAAGATACACGAATCATACGGCTCAGGACTGCCCATACAACAAGCAGACCGTGAGACAGAACTACCCGCAAGCATACCCAAAGCCAGGTAGGTATCAAGGCCAATACAATGCTGAGCCTTATTACTATAGGCCTCCTCAGAACTACCCATACCAGGCTCAACAGAGACCTCAACCTGCCTTAGCTCAGCAGCCACCCCCACGAGCGAATGTCATCTCAGTCAAATACGCTGCTGCAGAAGAGAACCTAAGTAGGGCCTTAGTGCCTTCTTCACCTTTGATCATAGAAAGTGACCCGAACTCAAACAGTTTTGACTCCACTCATGTAGATAGTCCACCCGCTTATTACACGGAGTCACCAGAACACGTGGAGACATATCATTACGGTAGTCCACCAGTGGAACCTAGTTGGGAGCCAGACTATGCTAATGTTATGTACACAAACCCAAATCCACGGCCCCAATTAAGACAACAGAGACCACAGGGCCCTAGATGCTTTAGGTGCCAAGGAGATCACTTCATAAAGGATTGCCCACATCCTCCGATAGCAGGACAATCACAGTACTATAACATACAAGGCTTTTGCGCCGATTGTGGCAAAGAGCACATCATCAAAGATTGTCCTAAGAACCCTGTTAATGCTTCAAATGTGACACTGATCAACGTGATAGGTATTGTAAACAACATAGATGGATCCAACCCTACATACGTGCCTATCCAAGCTATAACAAGAGCCCAAGCGCTCTTACAGAAACAACAGCTTAATCAAGAGAAAGTAGCCGGAAGTAGTGAAGTTGCAGAATCTAGTAGTAAAAAGACGAAATCTTGGAAAGATTCTAGAGAAAGGATAAAGAGAAAATGGAGTAAAAAGATAACTGAGTTGGAAGGAAGTTTAAAGGAATCTAGAGCCAAAATCCTAGAATTGACTTCACAGGAATTGAATCAAGAGAATCCAGCTCAGAAATCAGGATCAGTTTTAGCGGAACCCATACCAGAAAATCTAGACATGATGTTTCGTGCATATCAGGCTAGATTAAAAGAGGGACCTCAGGTAGCTGAAATGAGCAAAAACTACCCTCGAGCTGATCTAGAAATTGAGAGAACTAAACTTTGCATGAAGATGGTAGAACTAGCACAAGCTTTGTTCGACGCCTCTAGATATCTTAACTGGAATAACATGGCAAAACCTGAATTACACTTTCAAGGGCTAATGGAGAGGCTAGAATATTTGATTGAAAGCAAAGAGAAAAAGGATCAGCCTAGGAACCCTATTGTCCCAGAGACACAGGAAAGGAATGCACCATCCTTGTCTCAAGTACCCAATACAGAAAGTCAAGACAATTTGTCTTCCATACATAAATATTCACATGAATTTTTGAGAGAAATCCAAGAAGAGAAATGGAGAAAGGAACAAGGAACACACCCTCCTATTCAAGAAATAGACGACTTGCAAGAACAATTTCCCCAAGACATTCCCTCTATTTACGATGGTGTAGAGGAGGAACAACTGAGTGAACACACAAGATTTGGATCAAATTCTTTACAAGAATTACCTCAGTTCACAGGACCTTGGGAAGCAAAGTCTATTAGTATGAGAGCACCCACAATAATAGTGAGGAATGAAGAATCAGTAATCCCTAGAAACACGGAAGTGATCAAGAATACCAAAATACAATGTAATCTCACTCTGGAGGAGTTGTTAAAGGTAAAACCAGAATTGTGGAAACATGTAGCAAATCAATTCCCCGAGCTTGCTACTACTCCCTCACAAATAGGATCACATAAGAAGGTACCAGAGATACCCGTAGAAAAGATTGGAGATGTAAGCGAAGGAGAGGAAGGTAACACTTATCTTCGGATAACCCATCAGGGCTACACCACGAAAGCCATCTTAGATTCAGGAGCCGGAGTAGCCATCGCTACCACCGCTTTATGGAAACGTTGGGGTAAGCCAGCATTAAGACCCACCAGGATGAAGCTACAAATGGCTGATGGACACATAGAAAAACCATTAGGCTTACTAGAAGGAATATCACTCACCACTTGTGGTGTAGAATTTGAGCATACTTTCGCCATTTGTGACTTTGTAAAAAACCATGCTTATGAGATGATATTGGGACGACCATTCATGCGTCAATTGCAAATTGTACAAGATTGGGGAACTAATTCTTTGTACTTGCAACATTTAGGAGTGACTACCAAAGTCAATCTTAAAGACTATTCACATCGAGATGTACCCCCAATACAATGGAATACCATCCATAAGACACCAGTAGAGACGGAATCCGTGCACTCATTAGAATCAGATCCTTCTTGGTTGCATGAGGATACTCATTTATGGATGTGTAAAGTAGCCAAACAAGAGGAAGAAAGGTTAGAAGCCAGGACCTTAGGTGCAGAACAACATCCACGAACCCTTCAAGATCCAGCCTACGCACCTGTAGTATTCCCAGACGAAGAGTTTGAACCCCATGGTTGGGCAGAAATCCTAGCAACCATGGATGTAGCCATCAATGAAGAACAATGGACACCCCACTGTGACGAGGATGGCTATGATATCTCAGTTTTTATGATAGATCCAATCATGTGCGATGCAATTTTAGAAGAATGTGAACCTAACACTGATGCATTTGAGGATGCAAGTGATTTTGATTTAGAATCAATTATCATGGACCCACCCTTTGCATCAGAAGAAGAATATTTTTTCGAAGTAGAGACTCACCCTCAAAGACACGAGGAAATTATGAATGACGTGAGAATAGCCACTCAAGTGACTAGCAAAGGTGAAGGCAAGAAAAGAAAGAAGAAAGAAAACATGTCAGAAAAAGAAGAATCTTTGTTTGAGGTACCTGAGAACTTCAAGAAATATGAAATCGAAGATAGAAGAATCATGGTACGAATGCCTAATAGAAAGGCGAATGACGGACAAGTATATGATAACCGAGAGAAAACCAAGAAAATAATAGTAGCCATAGAAGGAGAAGAAGAAAAATGTACATACATAGGGCATGATTTGACGAAGGAAGAAGAAGAAGAGCTAGTTGCCCTATTGCGCGAATATAGAGATGTTTTTGCTTGGAGTTACAAAGATTTGAAAGGAGTAGATCCAGATATATGTTCTCATAGAATCCCTATGACTCCAGATGCAAAACCGACAAAACAGAAACCGTACACGTACAATGATAATTACGCTGCGAAGATTAAAGAGGAGATAGATCGCTTGATAGAAGCAGGATTCATTTACGAAATTGAGCATACCGAATGGGTATCCCCCATTGTGGTTGTGCCCAAGAAGAATGGAAAATTGCGTGTGTGTATTAACCTTAAAAAAGTTAATGCCGCCACGATTAGAGACAGTTATCCTCTTCCTATCACAGAACATCTATTGGAAAGAGTTGCGGGCAAGGAAGTTTACATCTTTCTTGATGGATTCTCAGGTTATAATCAAGTAGCCATTGCTCCAGAGGACCAACACAAGACGGCATTTGCCACTGAATGGGGCATATTTGCATTTCGTGTAATGCCATTTGGCTTAACAAATGCACCCGCCACTTTCCAGCGACTCATGTGTCATGTTTTTAAGGAATTCCTACGCAAGAGTTTGGAAGTATATGTCGATGACTTATGTGCACATTCAAATGTAAGACAGACACATATCCCAGAGTTAAGACAAATATTTGACAAATGTCGAGAATATCAGGTTTGTTTGAACCCAGAAAAATGTGTTTTCATGGTCAGACAAGGCAAAATTCTAGGACACATTGTGTCAAAAAATGGAATCTCTACGGATGAAGAAAAGGTGAAGGTAATTGCAGATTTACCTAGACCAACTAATGTGAAAGAGGTACAGGCATTTATGGGCCATTGCGGTTATTATAGGAGATTCATACACATGTATGCAATCATAGCCAAGCCTTTGTACTCTGTGTTAACCAATTTCGAATGGACAAATGAATGTGAAAATTCATTCAATGAACTCAAACGACGCTTGTGCTCAGCACCTATATTGACTACCCCAGATTGGAGTAAGCCATTCCATGTACATGTGGATGCATCCAATTATGCCATAGGATGTGTGTTAGCACAACCCACGAATAAAGGTAACATAGATCTCCCCATAGCTTATGCTAGTAGACAATTGAACGCAGCAGAAAGAAATTACACCACGACGGAACGAGAAGGATTAGGGATGATCTACGCAGTAAAGAAGTTTAGGCACTACTTGTTGGCCAACAAATTCAAGTTCTTTACAGATCATCAAGCCCTATTGTACTTAGTCAACAAGCCATGTAACACAGGACGACTGATACGTTGGTTTCTATTACTCATGGAATATGATTTTGAAGTAGTAGTCAGGAAAGGAAAGACACATCTTAGAGCTGACCACCTTTCGAGATTAACCTCAGGAGAAGCTCCTCAAGGAATAGCGGATGATCTACCAGATGCATACTTGTTTAATCTTGAGATAGCACCAGAATGGGCTAAGCCTTTAGTCCCTATTCTCACATATGGACCAAAGAATCCTAGGATAAAGATCCAAGAGGGAGAGATTAACAAGTCGCAGAGATACCAAATAATGGCAGGAAGCATATATAAACAGGATAATCAAAAGATTCTTGCTTGTTGTGTAGATGAATCATAACATGCGAATTGGTTGCAATTAGCACACATAGGTGCATTAAAGCAACATCATTCAAAACATCGAACATTACAGACTCTGCATAGACTAGGAGTATATTGGCCTTCGATGGAAGCAGATGTCTACAAGTTGTGTAAAGAATGCCATGTTTGTTGTGAAAGACCACCAGTAGAGCATGCTACATTATATCACGTGTCTCTCACACCAGACTGGAGTGAACCTTTAGTGACGTACTTGAGGGCGAACACATTCCCTCAAGGAATGACCTTAGCTCGACAACGCAGTCTAGAGCAGGAAGCTCACGACTATTCACTTATTGGCGATAATCTATACAAAAGAGGACGAGATGGATATCTAAGACAATGTGTTCATGAGAGCGATTATCTGAGCATACTAGAGACTGCACACCAAGGTGTTGCAGGAGGTCATTTTGGACCCGATAGGATAATCAAAGCCATCCTCTTTGCAGGATTATGGTGGCCCACTCTTCACATGGATGCTCATACCTATGTAAAGAGATGTGATGTGTGCCAAAGAACTCAGTTTCCTACTCGCAGAGATGAAATGCCATTGAAACCCATGATGGGCGGACGTGCATTTTCAAAGTGGGGTATAGACTTTGTAGGACCCATTAACCCCCCTGCAAAAGGTACACATGCTGAATACATTATTGTTGCCACAGATTATCTTACGAAATGGGTAGAGGCAAAAGCCACGACAAAGAATGATGCACACACAACTGCAAAATTCTTATTTGAGAATGTCTTTACAAGATATGGACTGCCTATGAGGCACTCACTTTCTAAACCAAGTCATTGAATATTTGTTACAGGATTTTATGGTGATTCACAAGAAATCCGCACCATATCATCCTCAGGCCAATGGTCAGGCTGAAAGCACTAATAAGATCCTTTGTAACGTACTGACGAAACTCGTGAACAACAAACGTTCAGATTGGGACAAACAGTTACATCATGCTGTTTGGGCATATCGAGTGGCCTACAAGACCGTGCTCAATGCTACTCCCTTTCAAATGGTTTTTGGTCAGAATGCAGTGCTTCCTTTGGACTTCTTGATACCGACCCTTAAGGTTGCACAAGAACATCAGTGGACCGGCCATGAATTATCAGCAAGAATAATGGACTTGGAACGATTAGGAGAAACCAGGCTAAAGGCAGCAGCAGGAATATATGCAGCGAAGAAGCGACAGAAAGCATATTTTGATGCGCATGTGAAGGATAAAGGCCTAAAAGAAGGAGATTTAGTTCTAGTATATACGCTAAAGCAACACGCACGTAAGTTAGAAAAGCGAGGTTATGGACCTATGATCATTAACAGACTCTCAACAAGTGGAGCAGTACAGTTAGCCACCTTAGAAGGAGACATAATGCCTAATTACATTAGTGGTTGTAGAGTCAAGTTATATCAGGAACCTCTTACTGAGGATATGCTTAGACGACTCACGTTGGCAAAGAAGCGTAAGGAGGAAGAAAATAGAATACGAGCGGAAGCTCAGGCAGAAGCAATAGAACGCATTAAACGCATGAAGTTAAGAAGACAAGGACTAGGGAGAGAACATTATAACCATCTGGAAACTACACCCAGATACCCCATGGCCATGTGTCAAGTAAAGTCAACCACTCCTCCTAGTATAGTGGACAGGAGACCATTCATTACAGTCAGGCTAGAGCACGACAACCCGTGCCAAGAGCTCAGAGCTTTAATTGACTCAGGTGCTGCGACTAGTGCGATTAGATGGTCCCACTATAAGGATTCAGGAATAGAAATGCGGCCAATTGAGGCATACCTCATAGGGCTAGGAGGCATGGAAACCCCTTGCATGGGTGAGGTGGACCTTCCTATCCTCATTAAGGATGTGACCATGACAGCGAAGCTACTAGTGTGCCATGATGACGACATGATAGAACCCCTAATCCTTGGCCAAGATTGGCTATACGATCACTCAGTGGACCTAAATCTTAGACAAGGCTCCATACAAATTGGAACCTTAGAGCAGAAGCGAGTGATACTGCTTGACTTCCCTAATTGCATTCCGATTGAGGTTTGTAACCCTAGACCCTATGAAACGCATGCGACGGAAGACCGGAAGATCTTGGGTCAGACCAGTCACGTTAGGTCTACACCAACCCACTCGGGCTTGGCTATGGACAGTTGTCAATCAGAAGGACGACAGGAGATCTTCCCTGGGGCTTCTTGCAAACTAGAAGGGGCAAATACCCAACCGCTAGGGCAGATGGACACAATCAGCGGTCAGGTGGGTTGCATCAGCGACCAAATGAGCACAACACCCTGCGGTGCTCATCCTTCCAAACTTGCTGCAGACTGGCCTAGATTAAAGATAAATAACAAATCACTTCCTAATGGGCAGGTCACGCAAGTGTTGGATCTCCCTTCTTTTCCAAAGCAGAGCATCCAATGGACCTCTTAAACCCAACCTCGAAGGAGTCAACCACAACAGAGGAACCCAGACCGACAACACCACCAGACAAGGCAAGGAAAGCAGCAGTACCAACATCACAGAACAAGTGGCACGAAACAAATATGGGTGCCAAAAGGACAGCAACCACAGGCTATTGGCAACACTACAGACGAGAGCAGGAAAAAGTTTCAACAGAAGCAGAGTCAGCATCCGAAGTCCCCTCGATCTTCTTTTGCAAGTACCAATACTCGACAGATTTGGATCGCCAAGAAATACCTTATCCATAGACCCACACCCATGCAGATTTGGGTACCCAAACAATGTATTATAGCCCAACCCTCTAGCCATGTAATATATACCCCTCCGAAACCTTTTCATCCTTCAATACCACCAAACCCGATACCGCTTTTTGTCCCTCAGCAGAAACATACCACCCACCCCAAGACTCTTAGGAAATGGATACCGAAACGTATCCAAACGTCTTCTTGTACCCCATTATCTAACAATTTTCCCACCCCATTTAAACTCCACCCTTGTAATAATTCACCCTCAACCAAACCTTGTATAAATTCATACACCCAAACCCCACATCATGCATAATAAAAGCTCATCAAGAATTGTAGGCATAATCTGAACCATGTAGGTGTCTAGAGACCTGCATTAGCTCTACAAAGAATCATTGCATCAATCACTTCACGACACTTGGCTACACGGGTTACACATCGGTTATGGAAAGGGATTGCGGTCTCACCTTAATGGGATCATAATTAATTTCCATACTAATGTGCTAATCTTTTGTAGCAGATCTTTTCCATTAGCTCGTCAGCCATCATGCAAACCGAAGCAGGACCATCAGAAGCTGGCCCAAGCACACCAATGGCCAATATTGGAGAATTACTCGCAGAATCTTATCCTACGATGCAACCACCAGAGTTTCAAGTAGCCATTACGGATATGCATGCAGCACTTTGCTTTCCCAGCTCAGGATCGTTTTACCATGCCTCACAAGAGAATCTGGTTTGGATTGTACTTAGCATGTACTAGACCTCAAACGGTTGATCTAGCCAGCTGGATAATTGATCAGCTCTATTTGGCACAACATAGGTGGGAGCGAAAGAAGGTAATCAATGGGTGTTGCGCCCTCACCAGGATCATATATATGTGCTTGGCGTATGAGTTACCAATTGAGCGTGCCATGACCAGTGAGGAACTGAAAGCATTTAAAGGCACCACTAGGAAGGCTAGAAAGTCTAGCAAAGGCAGAGCCGGAAAGCGGATGAGAGGTACTATCCCATGCCTACAAGTCCCAGAATCACCCTCGCCACAACCATCTCCAGAGTAGTCACCAACAGCAGCCACTCCCACGGTACCACCAATTCGTATACGGTTATCAAGACCAGTTACGCCGGAGGGCACCACCAGTACTGTTGCACCTCAAACAGCCACAACCACAGAACCTATCACCACAGCAGCTGAACTTCCCACCACTATTGGTGCGGAAGCTTTCTCTTTTCCAATACCCCACTTAGAACTAGGACAAGCAGAGCCACTAGACCAAACTTTTGATTTTGAGATGCCCGATGCATTCTCCAATGAGTTCCAGTTTTCAGAAGGACAATTGTTTTCTCAAGAATTTGAAAGGCCTAGCTACCCTACCACACCCAGGGATCAGCCACAAGGACAGATCGTGTCCAGCTCTGATGACGAAAGAACAGCAACCGATGACGACGAAGGAGACGACGAAACTAGCCAGGGAACACAGGAATCCCAAGAGCATGAACAGACAGATGGCCAAGGCCAACAAACAGACACACATGGTGATACAAGTACCCATGAAGATGAAACTTACGAAGCAGCATCTTACACACTAGCTATCAAGAAGCTGTATAGAACTATGGAAAAAGTTTGGGCACGCAAAAGGCTGACAGAGGAAGAGAGTCAAACAATAATAGAACAAGAACTTGTCACAGGCGGATTCGAAGATGCATACATCAAAGGATTAAGAGAGTTAGTCAAATCAGTAGGCTCCAACGAAGCCCTCAGGTACTTGCAACGAAAGCCACTACCACAGTTTGACCCCCGCAGGGTACGACTACTTTCAAAGCCCGGCGAATACATTCGTGTACCAACAGGAGCACAGTCTTCTGAACAAGCCAGGGAGGCACGCCTCGTCCCCGAAAGTTCGTTGGCAGTAGAAACCATCTTTGTAGATTCCCCACCCCGCGCTACAGCTGTACATACCTCAGTAGTCACTGACGTACCGACCACCCCAACCGCTCCTCCATCACCGCCCGTCCATCCAGGCCCCCCTCTTCACCCTCAATCCCCCAGACCAACATCTTCATTCGCCGGTGGTGTTGCAGAAATTGTCTTTACGACCACTAACCCCACGATTCCCGCACCCATTAGCCCTAGTCTACCCCCTCCCACACCCACCTTTCTATCCAACCCATTCCTTCATCAATCTTTTCCATCTTTCCCCACAACTCCAAGACCCCTTTTCCCATTCCCACCGCCATTAACCTTCTCCCCCGTCTCACCTCCCCGACCCACTGTAACCCCTCTTTCCCCTTTCCACCAAGCTGCTCCAGCCAGCCCCCCTGTAAATTACCCCTCAACCTTTGTAAATCCCGTATTTACACCAGCACGAGTACCCACGATCACACCCATATTCACGGTCACCGCACTAGATACGTCCACTGATATGGACATCTCACCACCCACTGCACCATCACTCACTTCACTCACGGCACAAACATTTTTAGGCACATCACAATTTTCAACAATCACTACATCATCCACCTTCCCACCCCCATTCCCCATTCCCGTTGCATCTACACCAACTGCATCTTCATTTAGCACCCCATTAATACTATCACCCACTGTAGATAATGCATTTCGACAGATGTTCATGTGTATGACGCAAGTAAGAGATGAGTTCACATCTCTTGGTGATAATTATCAGCAGCTGCAGAGGACAACCAATGACTTACAGTCGCAGCTTAATTTATTGTCTATTGAGAAGGCCTCTCTAAACACCCGCTACCTGGAATTACGCGAGGCTTATCACAAATTGGAACTAGAAAGCGAAGAAAAGACTGCTGACCTGGATAACTTATTAAGAGCCCAGACAGTCCGCAATGCAACGCTAACACGAAACATGGGCTTACTACGAAGACACCTAGCAGCCGCCAAGGAAGAAAACCAGCGCTTACAGGATCAGAACCGAGAAAACTTAGAAGCAGCGCTCGACCACCCAGACCAACCACTCAGTCCTAGCAGGTTCAAAGCCATTCCTTCAGACTCGATGAGGATGCTGCTAGACGATCATGTAAGATTGCTAGATGAATATGACCGCATGAACGAGGAGTTACAAAAACTCAAAGAAGATCACAAATTACTCCAGTTACGAGAACCGGCACACCAAGACATACCAGCACCTGTGGACCCCTCTCCTGACCTCCTAGAGGAACTCAACTCATTACAGGCCCAGGTATCACACCTTGAATCAAGGATCGCAGTATATGAAGCACCACCAAGGCCAGATTCCCCACCTGAGCTTCCAGCTGAGGAAGAAACGGTCACCATTCCGGTGGAGGAAACGTTTGAAGAGGCATACGAGCCACAATCCATCCCAGGCGGACGCGTCACGGCCGAAGGTCAGATGACGTACGAACTTCCGACCCCCGCGTGGATGAAGACTATTGAGGAACTTGGAACAACGCACTCAGCTAGAGTAGAGGCACAATTACATGCCATGGCGATGATAGAAGAAAGAATATTACAGTCTCCATTCTTTGCTCATTTGGCCCCGCGACGATACATATCTGGGCACGAGCTACAGTATAAACCGTATTTTATGTTAATGGCTGAATACCAGTTAGCCATTGAGAAAGAGACAGGTAAGAAACCATCGCATGCGACTCAATTCGAGGAGGCCGATTTGCCACTAGATGCACAACAAGGAAGGATCTATCAACCAGAGTGGCGAAAAGATTTACTACAGCAGTATCCAGAGATGATGAGTACATGGGTAAAGGCACCTTTGCATTTAAAGTACAACCCATGTTGGGGACCAGTACCACGACGCCGCTCCTGGACTGCCTTTGCTATTAAGGTACAAAACAATAAGCAGTGCCAAGACTGGTTGAATTACCCCTATTTTAAGCCACCCATCGAGTTACCAACTGTTGGCTACATGATGGCTACAATTCGCCACTGGCTCCCTAGATTAAAGCATATGGACGATATAGCGGCGCATATGACTGTCAAAATCTTTGACATGATGCAAATGATTTTTAAAGTCTTCTGACGCGTCAAGGCACCCCATGTCAACACCCCGGGCTTTGAGCATGGCAATTTCGATCTGGTATATGATATGAGTACAACGCCATCGCTACGGGTGTGTTATGCCTGGCACTGCAGAATAAAGTACCTACCGGCGTGCTACAAGCAGACATTCGAAGAGATGTTCACAACCGGCTTCTCGGAATACCATTCAGAGGTATTCATAAGCAGGCCTACACATTTATTACAATTATTTGCCTGTGAACGAATGGTCTATTCCACACACTATCAGCTCCCGCCACTGGAAGAACCGCAACCAATCGACTGGGAGAAACTCGAGGCAGATCTGGCCCGAGGCATTCGTATCTCCGAGCACACCCTCGCTCAAGACCTCCTACAGAACTATATCCGGCAGACCTCACAACAAGGTTCTGTCAGGGACGACAGAAGCGAGAGGGAGGGGGGTGTTGGAAGTAGCCAGAGGCACAGACGACGCGGAAGCATGTAACAACGGAGCAGGGAACCAGTCAAATCTTTTTTCAAAGAATCATGTTCTAAAAATACTTTTCAAAAACCTCCAACAGTGATTTTTATCACTATTGTAACATATGTAACATAGAAAACCCCATTTTGTAATCCATAGCTCCCTTTGTGCAAGCCGAGGAGTCCTCAAGCTTGAGGAGCTTAGGTAGAACAAGCGTATCAATTTTCGTTATTTTTAGACATCATTTACCCTTCCAAATAGCATCTAGGACCTAATTTTTAACTATGCCGGTCACTAGATGTGAAACCGGTCAAAACTAGTCTAGAAACTATAAAAAGAGCTAGAGAGCTCATTTTTGAGTTAGTTAGTGTTATCTTGTTTGAGGTTAGAGTTCTTTTGAGCTTGTAATAGTGTTCTTGAGTAATAGAGCTAATTTCCCACCTTCCATTGTGTCTTGCTTGTCTCTTCGTAGTGTGTGTGTATGTGTGTGTGCATTTCTATGCTTCTCACCTTCACTCTCACTTCATCTCACATTCACGATCTTCATATCACTCCTATCTCTTCCGCGGATTGACAATTAAGGAGGTGAGGCTTCTTAACGTGGTACTTACCATTGTGCTAGAGCAACATAGGAGAAGGACGAAAAGGAAAACAAGGGAAAAGAAAACCCATCTAAGGTACAAATCCCAGTGGATAAGGTTGGAGAATTTAGCAAAGGAGATGAAGGCTCTAGACTAGGTCTTCTTCCATTCCACACTTCATATGGAGTGGTTCCATCTAGTGACTTAGATGGAAGTCTATTTATGAGATATGTGGCTGTCTACACAGCCTCTGCCCATAGGTAGTTTGGCAATCCCTTTTCGTTGAGCATGGACCTTGCAGCTTCGACAATAGCTCTGTTCCTCCTCTCTGCTACACCATTGAGTTCGGGTGTATACCTTGTAGTGACTTCCCTTTTAATGCCTCTTTCATACAAGAAGGCATCAAATTCAGAAGAGAAGTATTCTCCTCCACCATCTGATCTGAGTCTTTTCAAAGTCCTACCTGTTTGATTTTCAACAAGAGCAATATACTTCTTAAAGCAATTAAACACTTCATCCTTGTGCTTCATGAAAAACAGAATGGTCCACCTGCTACAATCATCTACGAAAGACACATAATATCTTGAGCCTGATATAGATGGCTCCTTGCTTGGACCCCACACATCCGTGTGCACTAGATCCAAAGGATTTTGATACATATATCCTTTCTTATTGAAAGGTTGTCTATGAGCCTTGCCGAGCTGACAAGCTTCACACTTATAAATCATGTGTTGCCTTGTGATATTAGGCAAACCAAGTACACTTTGGTCCCTGCAAATCTGTTTGAGTGTTCTCTCACCAATGTGAGCAAGCCTTTTGTGCCATATCTCCAACTCTGTAAGAGTTTGAGATCCATAGCTAAACAAAGCTATGTTCTTTGTATCTTCCACTTCAAAAGTGAAAAGCCTTCCTGTCTTTTCTCCTTTGGCAATCCTTCGAAAGCCTTGCCTTGGGTCTTCAACATATGCTCCAAATCGGTTGAATCTAACCTGCAATCCTTTTTCAACAATCTGTCCAACACTTATTAAATTTTTGGTAATTGTAGGGACATACAAGACTTTGCTTAAGAGGTTCATATTCCCATCTGATGTCTTCACATTACCTATCTTCTCCACTGAGTGCTTTGTGTCATCTCCTGTCTGCACTTCATGCTTGTTATGAGGATCTTCCAAATCAGAAAGTAAAGCCACATTTCCTGCTACATGGTTCGAGCATCCTGAATCAATGTAAAATATGTGATCATCATCCTTACCCTTCTTCGCTGATAGATTCATAATCAATAATGAATCTTCTTGACTTTGATCCTCTGCATAGTTATTGTAATCTCTTCTTCCTCTATGGCCACTTTGATAGTTGTTGTTGTTGTTGTAATTGTTGTTGTAGTAGTTGTTGTTGTTGTAGCCTCCATTGTATCTACCTCTATTTGATCCATAGCCACCTCTATTGAATCCTCTTCCTCTTGAGTTCCTCGGGTTCCTGAAACATTCTTCAGTAGTATGGTTTGATAAGCCACATATGTTGCAAGGTTGAGACGATTGGAATCTCCCCCTTCCTTGCTTTCCACCTCTGCCTCTTCCTCTAGCTCTTCCTCTACCTGCAAAGTTTGCTTGGAAAGAGCTACCTTCATCTTCATTCTTCCTATTCTTCGACTTGTCCTTGACCTTAGCTTTATCAAAATATAAGGCAGAAGTTTGATTACCTCTTGAGGACTCACCACCTTTGCTAATCTTTGCTTCATGAGTGAAGAGTTGGCCCATGAGTGTGTTGAGGTCGGGTACATGCATATCCATGTATAAATCCATGGCTGTTGTGAATGACTCCCACTTGTCGTCTGCTTTGATTCCATTCATGATTTGTCTTATGATTTGCTCCTCTTCAATTACGTCTCCAATGCTTCCAAGTTGGTCGAAAATCTCCTTCATCTTTGTGACATAATCAGTCACATTTTGCTTCGGGCTTTTCTTCATTGTTGTGAACTCCATCCACAATTGGTTCTTCCTTGCTCGAGTGTTGGAAGAGAAGAAAGAAACAAGTGCATTCCAGGTTTCTCTTGATGTCTTGCATCCCTTGAAATGAGGTAAAAGAAAATCAGAGACTGAGTTTAGAATATAGGACCTTGCAAGTGCATCTTTCGAACACCAATTCGAAAGTCCTTCCACTTCTTCATGTGATGGTTGCCCTTTGTTCCTCATGGTTGGCATTGCTTCATCTCCGGATATGAATCCATATAGATTCCTCCCTTGAAGGTAAGCCACCATCCTTAGAGACCATGCCGGGTAGTTGTTTCGATCCAATTTGTCAATTGTTGATGGAAATCCATCTCCCATGTTGCTTGACTATGCTCTGATACCACTGTGAAGAGAGATGGTGGATGCAATCCAAAGATGAGTTGGTGCTGCTACAACCAGCTTCACACCAGCCAACTGAGACTTCAGAGTTGATTAGTAGACCCTTTGAGCTTCCTAAATCCACCAAAATATCAGCCAAGTAGTTTGGAACATGTATCCCAAAAGTTTAAGTCAAGACAGACTAGTTGCGAAATGACTAGCTCCCAAAACTTGCTATTTTTGGACATACACCTGCTGGAAAAAATGAACAATGCTCTCAACGTGGTAGGAATTAGAAAAATTCCTTTTGGGCATAGCAAATAGACTTAGCAAGCTTCCCAATCCAAGTTAAAACACTTCAAATGATGGACTGAGCAGTGAGAACAAGTTTCATCAATTTCTGGAACATTCCCATAATTCTCGGGGCTCTGCAGAGATAGACCAGTGAGCAATAAAATGCATATATCTCCCCAAATATTAATCCAATGACCATGAAAATTTATACGTACAAACTATACAGTAAGAGCTATCCAGTGCTTTTTAAAACACTGAAGAAAGTTTAGTAGAACTCGAGATATGAGCTTCTGAAGTTACTGCTCTGAGTGAGTATAGCAGAGAACAAAACAGAGAGGTAGATGATAATAAATGTATAGATTCACATATGATTACAACCACATTGGCAATGAATCTTTGCACAATGGGAGTAGAATGATAGAGCTATGGTGTAAGCTCTTCAATCTCTACAAAATGACATGAAGTGGTCACGTACAAGGCTTGCTAATCGCCTCTTCCTTTTTGCTCCTTTTATAGCTATTCTTGGAGGGAGTTTTGAATTCGAATTCGAATGGCTCCACCTAAAAGTAATCCCCAAAGTTAGGAGATATTCCCTCAGCTCAAAAATTCGTGATTTTAGTAGTTAGAGCGATGAGTTTGCTTTTACATCATGCATGAGGTAAGCCAACCTTTTCCTTTTTTCCTTTTCCATTTACAAAAGATAAAATGTACTCTTTTACAAGAGGTGTTCACATGTAGGCTTGGGTAAAATGCACCAACAGCTCCCCCTCAAGCCTAACATGCTTGGCCTTCAAATAAGTCTTCAATTGTCCTTGATTTCTTGCAAACCAATCATCAACTTGAATCTACTTAACTTCGTACCATCAAGAGATTTCGTCAACATGTCTGCACATTGCATATCTGTAGAGACATAGGATAGTTGAATATCCTTGCTCATTAGCTTCTCCCTTACGTAATGGTAGTGGACTTCAATATGCTTGGTTCTAGCATGGTATACCGGATTAGCTGCTAGATGTAGTGAGCTTGTGTTGTCACAAAAAATGTGAGGTGTTGAAGAATGAAGTCCAAGATCTGTGTACAAAGACTTTAACCACATGATTTCTTGAGTTGCATTAGCCAAACCTCTATATTCAGCTTCGGTAGAAGATAATGCCACGGTTGGTTGCTTCTTCGATGACCAAGAAATGATTTTTGAACCTGCAAATGATATATACCCTGATGTGCTTCTTCTATCATCTTTAGATCCGGCCCAATCTGCATCTGAGTAGACCTTTAGCTCAATATCTGAAGTAAATGAATAAAACAAACCTTCATTCATGGTCCCCTTTAGGTACTTGAGGAGTCTCTTGGCCGCTTCCATATGTGGTCTTCTCGGCTTATGCATAAAGTGACTCAATATGCTAACACTATAGCATATATCCACCCTTGTGAGTGTTGCATAGTTCAAACTTCCAACCAAGCTTTGATAGCTTGTGATGTCTTCAATTGGCTCTCCTTCATAAGCACTAAGCTTATGATTTTGCTCCATAGGTGTACCTGCACACTTGGTATTTTCCATCTTGAACTTGACGAGCATGTCATGGACATACTTCCTTTGTGTGATGTATATACCTGAATCTGTCTAGATCAACTCCAATCCAAGAAAATAAGTGAGTGGTCCGAGGTCACTTATTTTGAACTCCTCCTTCATTTGAGCCTTTACTTGTTTGATTCCTTCAAGATCATTGCCTGTAATAATAATATCATCAACATACACACATAAATAGATCACTTCAGATCCATTCCTCTTTATGAACAAAGAGGTATCTGCCTTGCTAGCTTTGAATCCTTGGTCCTGCAAATAAGTCACCAATCTGAAATTCCAAGCTCTTGGAGCTTGCTTCAATCCATACAAAGCTTTCTTTAGTTTGCATACATAGTTAGGATGATGTGCATCCTCATATCCAGGAGGTTGTGCCATATACACTTCCTCAGAAATCCATCCATTCAAGAAGGCATTCTTTACATCAAGTTGATAGAGATTCCAATTTCTAGATGCAGCAAGACTAATGAGAACCCTAATTGTAGGCATTTTTGCAACGGGAGAGAAAGTCTCCTCATAATCAATACCATGGGTTTGAGCAAACCCTTTAGCAACTAACCTTGCTTTGTGTCTATTTATACTTCCATCTGGATTCCTCTTGATTTTGTATATCCATCGAGATCCGATTATCTTCATAGATGGCTTGTTAGGTACAAGCTCCCAAGTGTCATTCTCCTTCAAGGCTTCCATTTCTTCATCCATTGCATCTCTCCAAGCTTTCTTGCTTTGTGCTTCTTCGAATGTGGTAGGTTCTTCATTGGTTGAATCCTTTGCAATGTAGATTGAGTGCTTGGTGACCAAAGAAGTATCATAACCAAACCTTTCTGGTTTCTTCTTCTCCCTTGAAGACCTTCTAAGTGGTTGATGTGAGCTCTCCGGTCCATATGTAGCATCCTGCATCTTTGCTTTACCTTTGTTCTTCCATAGCTTTAGTCTTTCCAAGTCTTCTAGGTCAATCTCCGAATCACTTTCTTCAATCTGCTTTGGCTCCTTTGGTTGAAGTCATATGGAAAATCTTCATCCAAGTCATATGGTAGCTTCACTTTCCTGTCATCATCAAACCATGATTTGTTTTCATCAAAAATTACATCTCTACTCACAGAAAATCCTTTATTGGTTGGATTGTACAATCTATATCCTTTTTTGTTTTGATCATAACCAATAAATACGCACTTCTCTGCCTTGGGATCCAATTTCCCTCTTACTTGAGAAGGAATGTGAGCATAGGCTAAGCATCCAAAGATTTTGCAATGCTCTAGACTAGGTCTTCTTCCATTCCACACTTCATATGGAGTGGTTCCATCTAGTGACTTAGATGGAAGTCTATTTATGAGATATGTGGCTGTCTACACAGCCTCTGCCCATAGGTAGTTTGGCAATCCCTTTTCGTTGAGCATGGACCTTGCAGCTTTGACAATAGCTCTGTTCCTCCTCTCTGCTACACCATTGAGTTCGGGTGTATACCTTGTAGTGACTTCCCTTTTAATGCCTCTTTCATACAAGAAGGCATCAAATTCAGAAGAGAAGTATTCTCCTCCACCATCTGATCTGAGTCTTTTCAAAGTCCTACCTATTTGATTTTCAACAAGAGCAATATACTTCTTAAAGCAATTAAACACTTCATCCTTGTGCTTCATGAAAAACAGAATGGTCCACCTGCTACAATCATCTACGAAAGACACATAATATCTTGAGCCTGATATAGATGGCTCCTTGCTTGGACCCCACACATCCGTGTGCACTAGATCCAAAGGATTTTGATACATATATCCTTTCTTATTGAAAGGTTGTCTATGAGCCTTGCCGAGTTGATAAGCTTCACACTTATAAATCATGTGTTGCCTTGTGATATTAGGCAAACCAAGTACACTTTGGTCCCTGCAAATCTGTTTGAGTGTTCTCTCACCAATGTGAGCAAGCCTTTTGTGCCATATCTCCAACTCTGTAAGAGTTTGAGATCCATAGCTAAACAAAGCTATGTTCTTTGTATCTTCCACTTCAAAAGTGAAAAGCCTTCCTGTCTTTTCTCCTTTGGCAATCCTTCGAAAGCCTTGCCTTGGGTCTTCAACATATGCTCCAAATCGGTTGAATCTAACCTGCAATCCTTTTTCAACAATCTGTCCAACACTTATTAAATTTTTGGTAATTATAGGGATATACAAGACTTTGTTTAAGAGGTTCATATTCCCATCTGATGTCTTCACATTACCTATCTTCTCCACTGAGTGCTTTGTGTCATCTCCTATCTGCACTTCATGCTTGTTATGAGGATCTTCCAAATCAGAAAGTAAAGCCACATTTCCTGCTACATGGTTCGAGCATCCTCAATCAATGTAAAATATGTGATCATCATCCTTACCCTTCTTCGCTGATAGATTCATAATCAATAATGAATCTTCTTGACTTTGGTCCTCTGCATAGTTATTGTAATCTCTTCTTCCTCTATGGCCACTTTGATAGTTGTTGTTGTTGTTGTAATTGTTGTTGTAGTAGTTGTTGTTGTTGTAGCCTCCATTGTATCTACCTCTATTTGATCCATAGCCACCTCTATTGAATCCTCTTCCTCTTGAGTTTCTCGGGTTCCTGAAACATTCTTCAGTAGTATGGTTAGATAAGCCACATATGTTGCAAGGTTGAGACGATTGGAATCTCCCCCTGCCTTGCTTTCCACCTCTACCTCTTCCTCTAGCTCTTCCTCTACCTGCAAAGTTTGCTTGGAAAGAGCTACCTTCATCTTCTCTCTTCCTATTCTTTGACTTGTCCTTGACCTTAGCTTTATCAGAATATAAGGTAGAAGTTTGATTACCTCTTGAGGACTCACCACCTTTGCTAATCTTTGCTTCATGAGTGAAGAGTTGGCCCATGAGTGCGTTGAGGTCGGGTACATGCATATCCATGTATAAATCCATGGTTGTTGTGAATGACTCCCACTTGTCGTCTGCTTTGATTCCATTCATGATTTGTCTTATGATTTGCTCCTCTTCAATTACCTCTCCAATGCTTCCAAGTTGGTCGAAAATCTCCTTCATCTTTGTGACATAATCAGTCACATTTTGCTTCGGGCTTTTCTTCATTGTTGTGAACTCCATCCACAATTGGTTCTTCCTTGCTCGAGTGTTGGAAGAGAAGAAAGAAGCAAGTGCATTCCAGGTTTCTCTTGATGTCTTGCATCCCTTGACATGAGGTAAAAGAAAATCAGAGATTGAGTTTAGAATATAGGACCTTGCAAGTGCATCCTTCGAACACCAATTCGAAAGTCCTTCCACTTCTTCATGTGATGGTTGCCCTTTGTTCCTCATGGTTGGCATTGCTTCATCTCCGGATATGAATCCATATAGATTCCTCCCTTGAAGGTAAGCCACCATCCTTAGAGACCATGCCGGGTAGTTGTTTCGATCCAATTTGTCAATTGTTGATGGAAATCCATCTCCCATGTTGCTTGACTATCCTCTGATACCACTGTGAAGAGAGATCGTGGATGCAATCCAAAGATGAGTTGGTGCTGCTACAACCAGCTTCACACCAGCCAACTGAGACTTCAGAGTTGATTAGAAGACCCTTTGAGCTTCCTAAATCCACCAAAATATCAGCCAAGTCCTTTGGAACATGTATCCCAAAAGTTTAAGTCAAGACAGACTAGTTGCGAAATGACTAGCTCCCAAAACTTGCTATTTTTGGACATACACCTGCTGGAAAAAATGAACAGTGCTCTCAACCTGGTAGGAATTAGAAAAATTCCTTTTGGGCATAGCAAATAGACTTAGCAAGCTTCCCAATCCAAGTTAAAACACTTCAAATGATGGACTGAGCACTGAGAACAAGTTTCATCAATTTCTGGAACATTCCCATAATTCTCGGGGCTCTGCAGAGATAGACCAGTGAGCAGTAAAATGCATATATCTCCCCAAATATTAATTCAATGACCATGAAAATTTATAGGTACAAACTAGAGAGTAAGAGCTATCCAGAGCACTTTAAAACACTGAAAAAAATTTAGTAGAACTCGAGATATGAGCTTCTGAAGTTACTGCTCTGAGTGAGTATAGCAGAGAACAAAACAGAGAGGTAGATGATAATAAATGTATAGATTCACATATGATTACAACCACATTGGCAATGAATATTTGCACAATGGGAGTAGAATGATAGAGCTATGGAGTAAGCTCTTCAATCTCTACAAAATGACATGAAGTGGTCACGTACAAGGCTTGCTAATCGCCTCTTCCTTCTTGCTCCTTTTATAGCTATTCTTGGAGGGAGTTTTGAATTCGAATTCGAATGGCTCCACCTAAAAGTGATCCCCAAAGTTAGGAGATATTCCCTCAGCTCAAAAATTTGTGATTTTAGTAGTTAGAGCCATGAGTTTGCTTTTACATCATGCATGAGGTAAGCCAACCTTTTCCTTTTTTCTTTTTCCATTTACAAAAGATAAAATGTACTCTTTTACAAGAGGTGTTCACATGACTACTCATGTGACTTACAAATGAGGATAATATCAAATATATCAAGCATGTAGGCTTGGGTAAAATGCACCAACAGCTCCCCCTCAATCCTAACATGCTTGGCCTTCAAATAAGTCTTCAATTGTCCTTGATTTCCTGCAAACCAATCATCAACTTGAATCTACTTAACTTTGTACCATCAAGAGCTTTCGTCAACATGTCTGCACATTGCATATCTGTAGAGACATAGGATAGTTGAATATCCTTGCTCATTAGCTTCTCCCTTACATAATGGTAGTGGACTTCAATATGCTTGGTTCTAGCATGGTATACCGGATTAGCTGCTAGATGTAGTGAGCTTGTGTTGTCACAAAAAATGTGAGGTGTTGAAGAATGGAGTCCAAGATCTGTGTACAAAGACTTTAACCACATGATTTCTTGAGTTGCATTAGCCAAACCTCTATATTCAGCTTCGGTAGAAGATAAATCCAAGGTTGGTTGCTTCTTCGACGACCAAGAAATGATTTTTGAACCTGCAAATGATATATACCCTGATGTGCTTCTTCTATCATCTTTAGATCCGGCCCAATCTGCATCTGAGTAGACCTTTAGCTCAATATCTGAAGTAAATGAATAAAACAAACCTTCATTCATGGTCCCCTTTAGGTACTTGAGGACTCTCTTGGCCGCTTCCATATGTGGTCTTCTCGGCTTATGCATAAAGTGACTCAATACGCTAACACTATAGCATATATCCACCCTTGTGAGTGTTGCATAGTTCAAACTTCCAACCAAGCTTTGATAGCTTGTGATGTCTTCAATTGGCTCTCCTTCATAAGCACTAAGCTTATGATTTTGCTCCATAGGTGTACCTGCACACTTGGTATTTTCCATCTTGAACTTGACGAGCATGTCATGGACATACTTCCTTTGTGTGATGTATATACCTGAATCTGTGTAGATCAACTCCAATCCAAGAAAATAAGTGAGTGGTCCGAGGTCACTTATTTTGAACTCCTCCTTCATTTGAGCCTTTACTTGTTTGATTCCTTCAAGATCATTGCCTGTAATAATAATATCATCAACATACACACATAAATAGATCACTTCAGATCCATTCCTCTTTATGAACAAAGAGGTATCTGCCTTGCTAGCTTTGAATCCTTGGTCCTGCAAATAAGTCACCAATCTGAAATTCCAAGCTCTTGGAGCTTGCTTCAATCCATACAAAGCTTTCTTTAGTTTGCATACATAGTTAGGATGATGTGCATCCTCATATCCAGGAGGTTGTGCCATATACACTTCCTCAGAAATCCATCCATTCAAGAAGGCATTCTTTACATCAAGTTGATAGAGATTCCAATTTCTAGATGCAGCAAGACTAATGAGAACCCTAGTTGTAGGCATTTTTGCAACAAGAGAGAAAGTCTCCTCATAATCAATACCATGGGTTTGAGCAAACCCTTTAGCAACTAACCTTGCTTTGTGTCTATTTATACTTCCATCTGGATTCCTCTTGATTTTGTATATCCATCAAGATCCGATTATCTTCATAGATGGCTTGTTAGGTACAAGCTCCCAAGTGTCATTCTCCTTCAAGGCTTCCATTTCTTCATCCATTGCATCTCTCCAAGCTTTCTTGCTTTGTGCTTCTTTGAATGTGGTAGGTTCTTCATTGGTTGAATCCTTTGCAATGTAGATTGAGTGCTTGGTGACCAAAGAAGTATCATAACCAAACCTTTCTGGTTTCTTCTTCTCCCTTGAAGACCTTCTAAGTGGTTGATGTGAGCTCTCCGGTCCATATGTAGCATCTTGCATCTTTGCTTTACCTTTGTTCTTCCATAGCTTTAGTCTTTCCAAGTCTTCTAGGTCAATCTCCGAATCACTTTCTTAAATCTGCTTTGGCTCCTTTGGTTGAAGTCATATGGAAAATCTTCATCCAAGTCGTATGGCAGCTTCACATTCCTGTCATCATCAAACCATGATTTGTTTTCATCAAAAATTACATCTCTACTCACAGAAAATCCTTTATTGGTTGGATTGTACAATCTATATCCTTTTTGGTTTTGATCATAACCAATAAATACGCACTTCTCTGCCTTGGGATCCAATTTCCCTCTTACTTGAGAAGGAATGTGAGCATAGGCTAAGCATCCAAAGATTTTGCAATGCTCTAGACTAGGTCTTCTTCCATTCCACACTTCATATGGAGTGGTTCCATCTAGTGACTTAGATGGAAGTCTATTTATGAGATATGTGGCTGTCTACACAGCCTCTGCCCATAGGTAGTTTGGCAATCCCTTTTCTTTGAGCATGGACCTTGCAGCTTCGACAATAGCTCTGTTCCTCCTCTCTGCTACACCATTGAGTTCGGGTGTATACCTTGTAGTGACTTCCCTTTTAATACCTCTTTCATACAAGAAGGCATCAAATTCAGAAGAGAAGTATTCTCCTCCACCATCTGATCTGAGTCTTTTCAAAGTCCTACCTGTTTGATTTTCAACAAGAGCAATATACTTCTTAAAGCAATTAAACACTTCATCCTTGTGCTTCATGAAAAACAGAATGGTCCACCTGCTACAATCATCTACGAAAGACACATAATATCTTGAGCCTGATATAGATGGCTCCTTGCTTGGACCCCACACATCCGTGTGCACTAGATCCAAAGGATTTTGATACATATATCCTTTCTTATTGAAAGGTTGTCTATGAGCCTTGCCGAGTTGACAAGCTTCACACTTATAAATCATGTGTTGCCTTGTGATATTAGGCAAACCAAGTACACTTTGGTCCCTGCAAATCTGTTTGAGTGTTCTCTCACCAATGTGAGCAAGCCTTTTGTGCCATATCTCCAACTCTGTAAGAGTTTGAGATCCATAGCTAAACAAAGCTATGTTCTTTGTATCTTCCACTTCAAAAGTGAAAAGCCTTCCTGTCTTTTCTCCTTTGTCAATCCTTCGAAAGCCTTGCCTTGGGTCTTCAACATATGCTCCAAATCGGTTGAATCTAACCTGCAATCCTTTTTCAACAATCTGTCCAACACTTATTAGATTTTTGGTAATTGTAGGGACATACAAGACTTTGTTTAAGAGGTTCATTTCCCATATGATGTCTTCACATTACCTATCTTCTCCACTGAGTGCTTTGTGTCATCTCCTGTCTGCACTTCATGCTTGTTATGAGGATCTTCCAAATCAGAAAGTAAAGCCACATTTCCTGCTACATGGTTCGAGCATCCTGAATCAATGTAAAATATGTGATCATCATCCTTACCCTTCTTCGCTGATAGATTCATAATCAATAATGAATCTTCTTGACTTTGGTCCTCTGCATAGTTATTGTAATCTCTTCTTCCTCTATGGCCACTTTGATAGTTGTTGTTGTTGTTGTTGTAATTGTTGTTGTAGTAGTTGTTGTTGTTGTTGTAGCCTCCATTCTATCTACCTCTATTTGATCCATAGCCACCTCTATTGAATCCTCTTCCTCTTGAGTTCCTCGGTGTTGGAAGCAGCCAGAGGCACAGACGCCACGGAAGCATGTAAAGACAGAACAGGGAGCCAGTCGGATCAATTTTCCAAATAAATATGGTTCTTATTATTTCTTCAAACATTCAACAGTGATTGTTATCACCAATTGTAACATATGTATCATAGAAAACCCCATTTTGTAATCCATAGCTCCATTTTGTGCAAGCCGAGGAGTCCTCGAGCTTGAGGAGCTTAGGTAGAATGCTCGTACCAAATTTCGTTATTTTTAGACATCGTTTACCCTTCCAAATAGCCTCTATGACCTATTTTTTAACTAGGCCGGTCACTAGATGTGAAACCGGTCAAAACTAGTATAGAAACTATAAAAAGAGCTAGAGAGCTCATTTTTGGGGTTGGTTCATTTTGGTTAGTGTGAGCAAAGAGCTAGTTTGAGCTTGTAAGAGTATTCTTGAGTAATAGAACTAATTTCCTACCTTCCATTGTGTCTTGCTTGTCTCTTCATTGTGTGTGTGTATGTGTGTGTGCATCTTTGTGCTTCTCACCTTCACTCTCACATCATCTCACGTTCACGATCTTCATATCACTCCTACCTCTCCCACGGATTGACATTAAGGAGGTGAAGCTTCTTAACGTGGTTCTCACCATTGTGCTAGAGCAACACCAAATTTGGCGCCGTTGCCGGGAATCGAGTCTAGGACGAATGTGTGATGGTAAGAGTATAGCAAGAAGTGGCATTGGAAGGTAAAAATTTCAGTTTTTGTTGTTGTTTTTACTTAGTTTTTAGTGTTTTTCACCTTCCCCATACTCCATCTTCATCATTGCATCATCATCTCCATTTCCAAAAATATCAAAAAAATTCACCATATCCCCCTATTCACCTCATTTCCCCTCATTTGTGCATGCGAGAGAGAGTTTTTGCGCTTGTATGCACTTGTGTTTTCTTGAGTTTTCTTGCAGGTACAGAGCTTCAGAGCATCGAAAGAGCTTCCAAAAGGTAAAACATGTACTTTTTGTCAGAAATTTCCGAGCAGGGCGGACCATCGCGATGGTCTGCAATTTTCGGTTTTTGAGGTAGGCGACCACACCACTAGATAGGCGATACTTGCGCATTCACGGAACCACAATTACATTTTGAAAATTCGTTATTTGGTGGACCATCGCGATTGGCTCGAACCATCGCGATTGTGTCGCACCATCGCGATAGGCTCACGCCATCGCGACGGCTCGGCCGGACCATCGCGACGGTTCGCATTTTCGGACATCGCGACGGTTCACTTGAGCCATCGCGACGGTCCACTTGGACCATCGCGATTGTCCAGTTGACCCCGCACCATCGCGATTGGCTCATGCCATCGCCACGACAGTGCCACGTGTCTCGATAGACCATCGCGACGGTTCGTTTTTTCGGACCATCGTGACAGCCCAAAATCGGCCCATCGCGATTGGCTCAAGCCATCGCATCGCGGACCATCGCGACGGTTCACTTCGGACCATCGCGATTGTCCACCGTTGACCGTTGACCGTTGACCGCGCCATCGCGATTGTCCACTCGATCACGCCATCGCGACGGTTCGACCTCACGCCATCGCGATCATTCACTTCGAGCCATCGCGACGGTTCGCCTTTTCGCGCCATCGTGATTGTCCAAATTTCGAGCCATCGCGACGGTTCGACCTTTTCGGACCATCGCGACGGTCTCAGACCATCGCGATTGCTCACCCCCATCGCAAATTTTGGACTTCAATTTTTGACCAATTTTGAGGGTATTTTTGGAAAATTTTTGGACCATTAGACTCATAGGAGACCCCTTAACCCATATTTGAAGGAAAAACTGATTGTCAGTTTTTACCCCCCAGGGCCTGAACGCTCATAACTTTTTCATCCGAAGTCCGTTTTTTGAGGGGGCACACATTGAAAATTTGGGCAAACGAGAAGGGACATAAAAGGTGTATAGACTCAAGTGTATGAGCATCCAATTGTGAATTGGTCTAACATTGGAATTTTTCCAGGTCTAGCAAAGGCAATCAAAGGCAAGCAAGCAAGGCAGTGAAGACAGCACAGCTTGGGAAGCACGGCTTCTTGGGCAACAGGGCATCAGAGCAACCAAAAAAGACGACTCGAGGTTGGAAGATTACTCAACCCCCTCAGTCAATTCTTAGCTTAGGCTAAACGGTAGTTGTGGATTAACGACGATAGGAACGCCTCAAGTTCAAGATACCTAATTCTATCAAGTTTAAGACTTAAAGTAAAGGTGTGTGTGACGAAAACCTAAAGAAAAGAACTTAAGTCTGACAGAACGAGAACTCAAAATCATAACGGAAGTCGAATTCCTGACGCATAAATTAAGACAAGAATCCAAAGAAAATTAAAAAGAATCAAGAGAATAATAACAAAAAAAAACCATTGACGATCTAAGTGTGTGACTGAGTGTGTAAGGAAGAAAATTCATGAACCTTAGATCAGGGAGACACATAGGTAAGTCGGACCAACGAAGCCTTAGATCATCAGAGACTAGTGTGAGAACTACTGCTCGATCGTGGGCTCAGCAATTGAATAGTAATTACCCCTACGAGAGCTCAGAGACTAGCGAATCAGAAATGGCATTTAGCACAGATAGACCAGAAGGAGGGTCTAATGTAGCATACTTAGAAAAACCTGAAGGACCCTATAGAACGCAATTAGAGTTTCTCCGAACCAACCGCTTAGGTGCTCGCATCTATGAGGATGGTTTGCGAAGGCAAGTGGTGCAACTGCACAACCCTGATCAACCCATTGGATTGGAAAGACCAATGGTGAAATTTGAGAGAGACGCTTACATAGACAAAGAAGGAACCATGTACATCCTAAGTACGCAACCAAACGACACTAATGAGTTTGGCACAATTCAATTAGAGACGGAAGCGAAATTTCAAGGAAAAGAACCGATAGAAGAACCTAGAACACCTAGAGGGAAATCCGTATTAACAAGAGTACTCATCCCAGAATGGATCCCTCAAGATAACAGGAGCGTCGAGTTGTTTGTAAATAAAGAGACAGATGAAGCCTTTTGGAGGTACAGAAAGGAACACCCTGGTGAGATAGGCATCATTACAATTTATGAATTCAAGGACCCAGATACACCTGGAAAGGTTGTATACCTGGATGAGACTTCAGAAAGAGTCTTTGTGGTGCCTGACCGCGCTAAAAACACATACACATGGAGAGGTGAATTGGTATTCCCTCCATCTAGAACGAACATGAATACAAGTCAGCAAGGGGCAGGAACATCCTCAGCCCATGGACATCAAAGAGAAGGAAATAAAGAGGGACTGGAAGTAAGCTTTAATCATCCCATAGGGAGAGATAGAACAACCACGAACACTAATAGAGCGGATAGACAAAGAGATCATGGAATACCAGGTGGTAGAGATGATTTTCCTCTACCTAGGCCGCGTGAACACACAAGAGTATTGAGACCCACTCAATTAGTGAAATCCATGAAGAATTACTTTGATGGGACAGGAGATCCCTATGACCATGTCGTAGAATTCAAGCAAGTACTAAGAGCAGAACAAGTCGAGGACATGTTCACGCAATACAACGCATTTGGGCTAACGTTAAAGAATACCGCTTTAACTTGGTTTCAACCATTGCAACAAAGGCAATTTAGAGACATCCATCACTTTTTAGAGTCATTCATCACTGAATTCTCTAAAAGTGGGATTAGACATGACACGTCTTCGTTGATTCATAGCTTTAAACAAACCCCTCAGGAAACAGTTAGACTGGCAGGACGTAGATTCAGACAATATGTCGAACGATGTCCAATGCAAGAGCTACCCTCACAAGCCAAACAAGTATCACTCTTCCTAGATGGCTTGTTGAGCGCTAAACTACGCTCCTATGTGTACCTAAAGGAACCCAGAACGCTAGAGGAGTGTGTAAGAATATGTATAGACATCGAGGACAACCTAGGAGATGAATTAGAACTCTCAAAGGTCTATAAGGACTCAGATTGTTCTTCACTGGCATCCACAAAATTGTCTAATTCGATAGAGGACCTAGCAGAAAAAGTGGCCCAAAAACTAGGAGTTTCTAGTAAACAGGTGCCCAAGCTACCAACTAATGTACGTTGTTACACTTGTGGTGGAAATCATTTGGCAAACGGGTGCCCCAATGCACCTCAACCTCACGTCAACCCTAGTGGCCAATATTGCACAATTGAGAGAAGATACACGAATCATACGGCTCAGGACTGCCCATACAACAAACAAACCGTGAGACAGAACTACCCGCAAACATACCAGCAGCCAGGTAGGTATCAAGGCCAATACAATGCTCAGCCTTATTACTATAGGCCTCCTCAGAACTACCCATACCAGGCTCAACAGAGACCTCAACCCGTCTTAGCTCAGCAGCCACCCCCACCAGCGAATGTCATCTCAGTCAAATACGCGGCTGCAGAAGAGAACCTAAGTAGGGCCTTAGTGCCTTCTTCACCCTTGATCACAGAAAGCAACCCGAACTCAAACAGTTTTGACTCTACTCATGTAACTAGTCCACCCGCTTATTACACGGAGTCACCAGAACATGTGGAGACATATCCTTATGATAGTCCACCAATGGAACCTAGTTGGGAGCCAGACTATACTAATGTGATGTACACAAACCCAAACCCACGGCCCCAATCGAGACAACAGAGACCACAGGGCCCTAGAGGACCATGCTTTAGGTGCCAAGGAGATCACTTCATAAAGGATTGTCCACATCCCCCAATAGCAAGGCAATCACAGTACTATAGCATCCAAGGCTTTTGTGCCGATTGTGGCAAAGAGCACATAATCAAAGATTGTCCTAAGAACCCAGTCAACGCTTCGAATGTGACACCGATCAACGTGATAGGTATTGTAAACAACGCAGATGGATCCAACCCTACATACGTGCCTATCCAAGCTATAACCAGAGCCCAGGCGCTCTTACAAAACCAACAGCTCAATCAAGAGAAAGTAGCCGGAACTAGTGAAGTTGCAGAATCTAGCAGTAAAAAGACAAAATCTTGGAAAGATTCTAGAGAAAGAATAAAGAGAAAATGGAGTAAAAAGATAAGTGAGTTGGAAGGAAGTCTAAGGGAATCTAGAGCCAAAATCCAAGAATTGGCTTCACAAGAATTAAACCAAGAAATCCCAGCTCAGAAATCAGGATCAGTCTTAGCGGAACCCATACCGGAAGATCTAGACATGATGTTTCGTGCATATCAGGCTAGAATAAAAGAAGGACCTCAAGTCACGGAAATGAGTAAAAACTACCCTCGTGCTGATCTAGAAATTGAGAGAACTAAACTTTGCATGAAGATGGTAGAGTTAGCACAAGCCTTGTTCGAAGCCTCTAGATATCTTAATTGGAATAACATGGCAAAACCGGAACTACACTTTCAAGGACTAATGGAGAGGCTAGAGCACTTGATAGAAAGCAAAGAGAAAAAGGATCAGCCTAGTAACCCTATTGTCCCAGAGACACAGGAAAGGAATCCACCATCCCTGTCTCAAGTGCCTAATACAGAAAGTCAAGACAATTTGTCTTCCATACATAGGTACTCACATGAATTTTTGAGAGAAATCCAAGAAGAGAAATGGAGAAAAGAACAAGGAACCCATCCTCCTATTCAAGAAATAGACGACTTGCAGGAACAATTTCCCCAAGACATCCCCTCTATATATGATGATGTAGAGGTGGAACAATTGAGTGAACCCACAGGATTTGAATCTAATTCTTTACAAGAATTACCCCAGTTCACAGGACCTTGGGAAGCAAAGTCTATTAGTATGAGAGCACCCACGATAATAGTGAGGAATGAAGAATCAGTGATCCCTAGGAACACGGAAGTGATCAAGAACACTAAAGTACAGTGTAATCTCACTCTGGAGGAATTGTTAAAGGTAAAACCAGAATTGTGGAAGCACGTAGCAAATCAATTCCCTGAGCTAGCTACTACACCCTCTCAGATAGGATCACATAAAAAGGTACCAGAGATACCCGTGGAGAAGATTGGAGACGTAAGCGAAGGAGAGGAAGGTAACACATATCTTCCAATAACCCATCAGGGCTACACCACGAAAGCCATCTTAGATTCAGGAGCCGGAGTAGCCATCGCTACCACCGCTTTATGGAAACGTTGGGGTAAACCAGCCCTCAGACCCACCAGGATGAAGCTACAAATGGCTGATGGACACATAGAGAAACCATTAGGTTTACTAGAAGGCATATCTGTCACCACTTGTGGTGTAGAATTTGAGCATACCTTTGCCATTTGTGACTTTGCGAAAAATCATGCTTATGAGATGATATTGGGACGACCATTCATGCGTCAGTTGCAAATTGTACAAGATTGGGGAACTAATTCCTTGTACTTGCAACATTTAGGAGTGACTACCAAAGTCAATCTTAAAGACTATTCACACAGAGATGTACCCCCAATACAATGGAATACCATCCATAAGACACCGGTAGAGACGGAATCCGTGCACTCATTAGAATCAGATCCTTCTTGGTTGCATGAGGATACCCATTTATGGATGTGTAAAGTAGCTAAACAAGAGGAAGAAAGATTAGAAGCCAAGACCTTAGGTGCGGAACAACATCCACGAACCCTTCAAGATCCAGCCTACGCACCTATAGTATTCCCAGACGAAGAATTTGAACCCCATGGTTGGGCGAAAATCCTAGCAACCATGGATGTAGCCATCAATGAAGGACAATGGACACCCCACTGTGACGAGGATGGCTATGACATTTCAGTTTTCACGATAGAGTCAATCATGAGCGATGCAATTTTAGAGGAGTGTGAACCTAGCACTGATGCATTTGAGGATGCAAGCGATTTCGATTTAGAATCAATTATCATGGACCCACCCTTTGCATCAGAGGAAGAATATTTCTACGAGGTAGAGACTCACGCTCAGAGACACGAGGAAATTACGAACGAGGTAAGGTTAGCCACAGAAGTGACTACCAAGAGTGAAGGCAAGAAAAGAAAGAAGAAAGAAACCATGTCAAAAAAAGAAGAATCTTTATTTGAAGTACCCGAGAATTTCAAGAAATATGAAATCGAAGATAGAAGAATCATGGTACGAATGCCTAATAGAAAAGCGAATGATGGACAAGTATATGACAACCGAGAGAAAACCAAAAAAGTAATAGTTGCCATAGAAGGAGAAGAAGAAAAATGCACATACATAGGGCATGATTTGACGACTGAAGAAGAAGAAGAGTTAGTTGCCCTATTGCGCGAATATAGAGATGTTTTTGCTTGGAGTTACAAAGATTTGAAAGGAGTAGATCCAGATATATGTTCTCATAGAATCCCTATGACTCCAGATGCAAAACCGACAAAACAGAAACCGTACACGTATAATGATAACTACGCTGCGAAGATTAAAGAGGAGATAGATCGCTTGATAGAAGCAGGATTCATTTACGAAATTGAGCATACCGAATGGGTATCCCCCATTGTGGTTGTGCCCAAGAAGAATGGAAAATTGCGTGTGTGTATTAACCTTAAAAAAGTTAATGCCGCAACGATTAGAGATAGTTATCCTCTTCCTATCACGGAACACCTATTGGAAAGAGTTGCGGGCAAGGAAGTTTACAGCTTTCTTGATGGATTCTCAGGCTATAATCAAGTAGCCATTGCTCCAGAACATCAACACAAGACGGCTTTTGCCACTGAATGGGGCATATTTGCATTTCGTGTGATGCCATTTGGCTTAACAAATGCACCCGCTACTTTCCAGCGACTCATGTGTCACGTTTTTAAGGAATTCTTACGCAGGAGCTTGGAAGTTTATGTCGACGACTTATGTGCTCATTCAAATGTAAGACAGACACATATTCCAGAGTTAAGACAAATATTTGACAAATGTCGAGAATATCAGGTTTGTTTGAACCCAAAAAAATGCGTTTTCATGGTCAGACAAGGCAAAATTCTAGGACACATTGTGTCAAAAAATGGAATCTCTACGGATGAAGAAAAGGTGAAGGTAATTGCGGATCTACCCAGACCAACTAATGTGAAAGAGGTACAGGCATTCATGGGCCATTGCGGTTAGTATAGGAGATTCATACACATGTATGCAATCATAGCCAAGCCTTTGTACTCTCTTTTAACCAATTTCGAGTGGACGGATGAATGTGAAAATTCATTCAATGAACTCAAACGACGCTTGTGCTCAGCACCTATATTGACTACCCCAGATTGGAGTAAGCCATTCCATGTACATGTGGATGCATCCAATTATGCTATAGGATGTGTGTTAGCACAACCCACGAATGAAGGTAACATAGATCTCCCCATAGCCTACGCTAGCAGACAACTGAACGCAGCAGAAAGAAATTACACCACAACGGAACGAGAAGGACTAGGGATGATCTACGCTGTAAAGAAGTTTAGGCACTACTTGTTGGCCAACAAATTCAAGTTCTTTACAGATCATCAAGCCCTATTATATTTAGTCAACAAACCATGTAACACAGGACGATTAATACGTTGGTTTCTATTACTCATGGAGTATGATTTTGAAGTGGTAGTCAGGAAAGGAAAGACACATCTTAGAGCTGATCACCTCTCAAGATTAACCACAGGAGAAGCTCCTCAAGGAGTAGCGGATGATCTACCAGATGCATACTTGTTTAACCTTGAGATAGCACCAGAATGGGCTAAGCCTTTAGTCCCTATTCTGACATACGGACCCAAGAATCCTAGAATAAAGATCAAAGAAGGAGAGATTACCAAGTCTCAGAGATATCAAATAATGGCAGGAAGCATATATAAACAGGATAATCAGAAGATTCTTGCCTGTTGTGTAGATGAATCAGAACATGCGAATTGGTTGCAATTAGCACACATAGGTGCACTAAAGCAACATCATTCAAAACATCGAACATTACAGACTCTGCATAGATTAGGTGTATATTGGCCTACGATGGAAGCAGATATCTACAAGTTGTGTAAGGAATGCAACGTGTGTTGTGAAAGACCACCAGTAGAGCATGCTACCCTATATCACGTGTCTCTCACACCAGACTGGAGTGAACCTTTAGTGACTTACTTGAGGACGAACACATTCCCTCAAGGCATGACCTTAGCTCGACAACGCAGTCTAGAGCAGGAAGCTCAAGACTACTCACTTATTGGCGATAATTTGTACAAAAGAGGACGAGATGGATATCTAAGACAATGCGTTCATGAGAGCGATTATCTTAGCATACTAGAGACTGCACACCAAGGGGTTGCAGGAGGTCATTTTGGACCAGATAGGATAGTCAAAGCCATTCTCTTTGCAGGATTATGGTGGCCCACTCTTCACATGGATGCACATACCTATGTAAAGAGATGTGATGTGTGCCAAAGAACTCAGTTTCCTACTCGCAGAGACGAAATGCCATTGAAACCCATGATGGGCGGACGTGCATTTTCTAAATGGGGTATAGACTTTGTAGGACCCATTAACCCCCCTGCAAAAGGTACACATGCAGAATACATTATTGTTGCCACAGATTATCTAACCAAATGGGTAGAGGCAAAGGCCACAAAAAAGAATGATGCTCACACGACTGCAAAATTCTTATTTGAAAATGTCTTTACAAGATATGGACTGCCTATAGAGTTAGTGAGCGATCGAGGCACCCACTTTCTAAACCAAGTCATTGAATATTTGTTACAGGATTTTATGGTGATTCACAAGAAATCGGCACCATATCATCCTCAGGCCAATGGTCAGGCTGAAAGCACTAACAAGATACTTTGTACCGTACTGACGAAACTCGTGAACAATAAACGTTCAGATTGGGACAAACAGTTACACCACGCTGTTTGGGCATATCGAATGGCCTACAAGACCGTACTCAATGCAACTCCCTTTCAGATGGTTTTTGGTCAGAATGCAGTGCTTCCCTTGGACTTCTTGATACCGACCCTTAAGGTTGCACAAGAATATCAGTGGACCGGCCATGAATTAACAGCAAGAATAATGGACTTGGAACGATTAGGAGAAACCAGGCTAAAGGCAGCAGCAGGAATATACGCGGCGAAGAAGCGACAGAAAGCATATTTTGATGCACATGTGAAAGATAAAGGCCTAAAAGAAGGAGATTTAGTTCTAGTGTATACGCTGAAACAGCACGCACGGAAGCTAGAAAAGCGAGGTTATGGACCTATGATCATTAACAGACTCTCGACTAGTGGAGCAGTACAGTTAGCCACCTTAGAAGGAGATATAATGCCTAATTACATTAGTGGCTGTAGAGTCAGGCTATATCAGGAACCTCTTACTGAGGATATGCTTAGACGACTCACGTTGGCAAAGAAGCGTAAGGAGGAAGAAAATAGAATACGAGCGGAAGCTCAGGCAGAAGCCATAGAACGCATTAAGCGCATGAAGCTAAGAAGACGAGGACTAGGGAGAGAACATTATAACCATCTGGAAACATCACCCAGATATCCCATGGCCATGTGTCAAGTAAAGTCAACCACTCATCCTAGCATAGTGGACAGGAGACCATTCATTACAGTTAGGCTAGAGCACGGCAACCCTTGCCAAGAACTCAGGGCTTTAATTGACTCAGGTGCTGCGACTAGTGCGATTAGATGGTCCCACTATAAGGATTCAGGAATAGAAATGCGGCCAATTGAGGCATACCTCATAGGCCTAGGAGGCATGGAAACCCCTTGCATGGGTGAGGTGGACCTTCCTATCCTCATTAAGGATGTGACCATGACAGCAAAGCTACTAGTGTGCCATGATGACGACCTGATAGAACCCCTAATCCTTGGCCAAGATTGGCTATACGATCACTCAGTGGACCTAAATCTTAGACAAGGCTCCTTACAGATTGGAACCTTAGAGCAGAAGCGAGTGATACCGCTTGACTTCCCTAACGGCATTCCGCTTGACGGTTGTGATCCTAGACCCTATGAAATACATGCGACGGAAGACCGGAAGATCTTTGAGCAGACCAGTCACGCTACGCCTACACCAACCCACTCGGGTTTGGTTATAGACAGTTGTCAATCAGAAGGACGACAGAAGATCTTCCCTGGGACTTCCTGCAAACTAGAAGAGACAGTTACCCACCCACAAGGGCAGATGGACACAATCAGCGGGCAGATGGGCACAATTAGCGGTCAGGTGGGTTGCATCAGCGGACAAATGAGCACGACACCCTGCGGTGCTCATCCTTCCAAACTTGTTGCGGACTGGCCTAGATTAAAGTTAAATAAGGCATCACTTCCTAATGGGCAGGTCACGCAAGTCTTGGATCTCCCTTCTTTTCCAAAGCAGAGTGTCCATCCGACCTCTCAACCCCAGCAACAATTGAGTCAATCACGACGAAGGAACCCAGACCGACTGCAGTATCGGAGGAAACAACAAGGAAGGCAGTTCAGGCCACCCAAAGGAAGCGGCACCAGACAAATATGGGTGCCAAAAGGACAAAAAGCACCAAAGAACTCCAGCCAAGCAGAAATCGACAAAAAAAAGGCAGTACAGAAACAGAATCGATATCCACCATCCCCTCGACCTTCTTCTACAGGTCCGAGCATCCGACAAATGTGGATCGCCAAGAAGTACCTTACCCATAGACCCACGCCCACGCAGATTTGGGTACCCAAACCATGTATCATAGCTCAACCCATAAGCCATGTAATATATAACCCCCACAACTCATTTCATCCCTCGATACCACCACACCCGACACCACCCTTTGCCCCTCAGCAGAAACCCACCACCCACTCCAAGATCCTTAGGAAATGGATACCGAAACGTGTCCAACCGTCTCCCCCTAACCCCATGTCTGATAAAACTACCCCCCCGACTAACATACAACCTTGTACTAAATCACTAACCTTTAAACCTTGTATAAATTCACCCACCATCATCACACATCACTCGTAATCTCATCTCATCAAGAAATGTATGCATGATCTGAAACATGTAGGTGTCTAGAGACATGCACTAGTGCTGCAAGACGCATTGCATCCCTCACATCACATCACTTGGCTACACGGGTTACGCATCAGTTATGGAAAGGGATTGCGGTCTCACTTTAATGGGATCATAATTAATTTCCATGCTAATGTGTTAATCTTTTGTAGCAGATCTTTCTCACTAGCGCACCAATCACCATGCAAACCGACGAAGGAACATCAGGAGCAGGCCCCAGTGTAGCGGCAGTACCACTCAACGTGCTACGATCAGAATCCCACCCGACTGCTCCACCGCCGGAATTTCAGGGATTTCCAGGGCCCATGCCTATCGACAACCCACCCATGGGCTACACCGAAAAGATACACAGAAACTCTCATTGGTTTCAGGGCCTTGCAGGACCCCTTGCGGACGCGGACTTTATATTTGAATCCTCTCTGACATTTGATGACCACACGTGGGGAAAATACCAGTTTTTCTCCAGAGAGTTCGAAGCCCTACAAAGCACCCAGGATTTAACTCACGTTTGGGCCAGAGCAGGCTTCACAGAATATTTCAGTGATCCCCTGCCCAAACCAGATTTTTACAGGTGCTATTACTTAATCACTACCTTGCTGGCATCAGAGAATAAGGACATCCCCGGAACCTTCATATTGCCTACTCTAGTGGATGATCCACCTTACAAAAGGTTTTACCTATCTAAGGATTTAATCAGAGCGGCCATCAAAATTCATGGCACCCACACACCCACAGATCGAGAGAGATTAATTCCAGAACCGATGAAACGTGGGGACGTAACGAAGTGGGAGGAGATTTCGGCAATTACACCTGAGCTGTCGAAGCCACTAAGGATATGCATGCAACATTTCGCATTTCCAGCTCAGGACAGATTTACCATGCCCCATAAACGAATCTGGTTCGGATTGTATTTGGCATGCACGGGACCTCAAACTGTTGATCTGGCAAGCTGGATCATAGATCAAATGTATTTGGCCCACCACAGATGGGAGCGCAAGAAGGTGCTTAATGGATGTTGTGCACTCACTAGAATTGTTTATATGTGTTTGGCTTATGACTTGCCAATCGAGCGTGCATTAACGGGAGAAGAACTGAAGGCGTTCAAAGGAATGACGAAGAAAGCCAGGAAGCCCAGTAGAACACGGGCAGGCAAGCGCATGAGAGGCACCATTCCTTGCCTTCAAGTGCCAGAGTCGCCATCACCACAACCTTCTCCAGAGCGACCACAGACAGAAGCTGCTCCCACAGTACAACCTATTCGCATCAGGTTGTCCAGACCAGTGGTTACGGAAGGCACCACTAGTACCGCAGCACCTCAGGCAGCTGCCACCACAGAACCCACCACCACAACAGCAGAAGCTCCCACCACTATTGGTGCGGAGGCTTTTTCTTTCCCAATACCACATATGGAAGCCGACCCAATAAACACAACATTTGATTTTGAGATGCCTGATGCATTCTCAAACGAATTCCAGTATTCAGAAGCACAATTGTTCTCCCAGGAATATGAACGCCCCAGCTACCCTACCACGCCGCGAGATCTGCCACAGGGACAAGCTGTGTCTAGCTCTGAAGAAGAGAGAACCGAAACAGACGACGAGGAAGGCGACGATGAAGCCAGCCAGGGCTCACATGACGGACAAACAGATGGCCAAGGCCAACAAACCGACGCACACGGCGACACCAGCACATATGAAGATGAGACTTTCGAAGCCGCAGCGTACACGCTGGCCATAAAGAAATTATATCGAACGATGGAGAAAGTCTGGGCCCGGAAGAAGTTAACTGAAGAGGAGAGCCAGGCATTAATTGAACAGGAACTCATCTCCGGAGGATTCGAAGACGCATATATCAGAGGGTTCAAAGAGTTAGTCAAATCAGTAGGCTCCCATGAAGCACTCAGGTTTTTACAAAGAAAGCAACTACCACAGTTTGACCCCCGCCAAGTGCGACTACTTTCAAAGCCCGGAGAGTATATTCGCGTACCAACAGGAGCTCAGTCTTCAGCACAAGCCAGGGAGGCACGCCTCGTCCCCGAAAGTTCATTGACCGCAGAACCCATCCTTGTAGATTCCCCACCCCGTACTACCGTTGTACATACCACTACTATCCTCGAAATAACATCCACCCCTTCCACTCCCCTCTCACCTCATCTTTCACCAACCCATCCTGTATCCCCCGCACACCCACCTGCTCCCCCCACATCCACATTAGTCCAAGGTAGCATAGCCACACCCTTCGCCTTACCCATTCATACCACCATGCCCACACCCAACCCTCCGCATCCATATGTTAACCCCTTCACCCCTTCATCCTTCCCAGCGTTTCCCCCACCTCTAAGAACCCCATCCCCCTTTCTAAACCCACTAACCTTCTCACCAGTCTCACCTCCCCAACCTACCATAACCCCTATTTTCCCGTTTCACCAAGTTGCTCCAACCATCCCCCCCTGTAAACTACTCTACATTTGTAAATCCCGTATTCACACCTACACAACCACCCACAATCACACCACTTTTCACAGTCACAACACTAAACACGTCCAATGACATGGACATATCACCACCCACGGCACCACCACTCACTTCACTCCCGGCACAAACATTTTTAGACACATCACAATTTTCCACGATCACCACTGCATCCACCGTCCCTACCCCATTTCCCATTCCCGCTGCATCTACTCCCACTGCATCCTCATTTAGCACTTCATTACTACTATCGCCCGCCATAGACACCGCATTTCAACACATGTTCACATGCATGACACAAGTCCGCGATGAGTTTGCATCACTCGGCACCAACTATCAACAGCTGCAGAGAACGACGAATGAACTACAAACGCAGCTTAACTCATTATCAATTGAGAATGCCTCACTGAACAGCCGATACCAAGATTTACGAGAGGCCTATCACAAGTTAGAACTCGAAAGTGAGGAGAAAACAAGAGAGGCCACCGCGGATTTAGATAACCTACTTCGAGCCCAGACCGTCCGCAATGCAACGCTCACTAGAAATATGGGCTTACTAAGAAGACACTTAGCCGCAGCCCAGGAGGAGAATGTGAGACTCCAAGCGCAGAATAGAGAAAACTTGGAGGCGGCTTTAGATCATCCAGAACAGCCACTAAGTCCGAGCAGATTCAAGGCAATCCCATCCGAGTCGATGCGGATGTTGCTAGACGACCATGTTAGATTGCTCGAGGACTATGATCGTATGAATGAAGAGCACCAAAAGTTAAAGGAAGATCATAAGCTTCTACAGCTTAGAGAACTGGCAACACAACAAGTACAAGTAGCAGTAGAATTACCAGCACCTGTGGACCCTGCCCCTGAAATTTTAGAGGAACTCAACGCACTCCGGGCCCAGGTAACAAATCTTGAATCTAGAATCGCAGCCTATGAAGCACCACCAAGGCCAGACTCCCCACCTGAGCTACCAGCTGAGGAAGAAACCGTCACTATCCCGGTGGAGGAGACATTTGAAGAGGCATATGAACCGATACCCATCCCAGGCGGACATGTCACGGCCGAAGGCCAGATGACCTATGAATTACCTACCCCCGCGTGGATGAAGACAGTTGAAGAACTCGGAACGACACACTCGGCCAGAGTAGAGGCACAGCTACATGCCATGGCCATAATTGAAGAGAAAATTTTACAGTCACCATTCTTTGCTCAATTGGCCCCGCGACGATACATATCTGGGCATGAGCTCCAATATAAACCGTACTTCATGTTAATGGCCGAATACCAGTTAGCCATAGAGAAAGAAACAGGTATGAAACCAACGCATGCCACTCAATTCGAGCCAGAGGACTTGCCACCAAGGGCGCAGAGAGGTGAAATCCTTCAACCAGACTGGCGCAAAGATTTGTTGCAAAATTATCCAGAGATGATGAGCACGTGGGTGAAAGCGCCGCTGCACTTAAAATTTAACCCGTGCTGGGGACCAGTCCCACGACGCCGCTCTTGGACTGCATTTGCTATTAAGGTACAAAACAATAAGCAGTGCCAAGACTGGTTGAACTATCCCTACTTCAAGCCACCAATCGAGTTACCCACAGTAGGCTACATGATGGCGACGATCCGCCACTGGCTCCCTAGGTTAAAGCACATGGATGATATTGCCGCGCACATGACTGTCAAAATCTTTGACATGATGCAGATGATCTTTAAAGTCTTCCGACGCATCAAGGCTCCCCATGTAAACACCCCGGGCTTCGAGCATGGCAACTTTGATTTAGTCTATGATATGAGCACAACGCCATCGCTACGGGTGTGTTATGCCTGGCACTGCAGGATCAAATACCTACCGGCATGCTACAAGCAGACATTCGAAGAAATGTTCACCACCGGCTTTTGGGAGTACCATTCAGAGGTATTTATAAGCAGGCCCACACATTTACTGCAATTATTCGCCTGTGAACGAATGGTGTACTCCACACATTATCAGCTCCCACCACCAGACGAGCCGCAACCTATTGACTGGGAGAAACTCGAGGCTGACCTAGCCCGAGGCATTCGTATCTCCGAGCACACCCTCCCTCAGGACCTCCTACAGAACTACATCCGGCAGACCTCACAACAAGGTTCTGTCAGGGACGACAGAAGCGAGAGGGAGGGGGGTGTTGGAAGCAGCCAGAGGCACAGACGCCACGGAAGCATGTAAAGACAGAACAGGGAGCCAGTCGGATCAATTTTCCAAATAAATATGGTTCTTATTATTTCTTCAAACATTCAACAGTGATTGTTATCACCAATTGTAACATATGTATCATAGAAAACCCCATTTTGTAATCCATAGCTCCATTTTGTGCAAGCCGAGGAGTCCTCGAGCTTGAGGAGCTTAGGTAGAATGCTCGTACCAAATTTCGTTATTTTTAGACATCGTTTACCCTTCCAAATAGCCTCTATGACCTATTTTTTAACTAGGCCGGTCACTAGATGTGAAACCGGTCAAAACTAGTATAGAAACTATAAAAAGAGCTAGAGAGCTCATTTTTGGGGTTGGTTCATTTTGGTTAGTGTGAGCAAAGAGCTAGTTTGAGCTTGTAAGAGTATTCTTGAGTAATAGAACTAATTTCCTACCTTCCATTGTGTCTTGCTTGTCTCTTCATTGTGTGTGTGTATGTGTGTGTGCATCTTTGTGCTTCTCACCTTCACTCTCACATCATCTCACGTTCACGATCTTCATATCACTCCTACCTCTCCCACGGATTGACATTAAGGAGGTGAAGCTTCTTAACGTGGTTCTCACCATTGTGCTAGAGCAACACTCGGGTTCCTGAAACATTCTTCAGTAGTATGGTTAGATAAGCCACATATGTTGCAAGGTTGAGACGATTGGAATCTCCCCCAGCCTTGCTTTCCACCTCTGCCTCTTCCTCTAGCTCTTCCTCTACCTGCAAAGTTTGCTTGGAAAGAGCTACCTTCATCTTCATTCTTCCTATTCTTTGACTTGTCCTTGACCTTAGCTTTATCAGAATATAGGGCAGAAGTTTGATTACCTCTTGAGGACTCACCACCTTTGCTAATCTTTGCTTCATGAGTGAAGAGTTGGCCCATGAGTGTGTTGAGGTCGGGTACATGCATATCCATGTATAAATCCATGGCTGTTGTGAATGACTCCCACTTGTCGTCTGCTTTGATTCCATTCATGATTTGTCTTATGATTTGCTCCTCTTCAATTACCTCTCCAATGCTTCCAAGTTGGTTGAAAATCTCCTTCATCTTTGTGACATAATCAGTCACATTTTGCTTCGGGCTTTTCTTCATTGTTGTGAACTCCATCCACAATTGGTTCTTCCTTGCTCGAGTGTTGGAAGAGAAGAAAGAAGCAAGTGCATTCCAGGTTTCTCTTGATGTCTTGCATCCCTTGACATGAGGTAAAAGAAAATCAGAGATTGAGTTTAGAATATAGGACCTTGCAAGTGCATCCTTCGAACACCAATTCGAAAGTCCTTCCACTTCTTCATGTGATGGTTGCCCTTTGTTCCTCATGGTTGGCATTGCTTCATCTCCGGACATGAATCCATATAGATTCCTCCCTTGAAGGTAAGCCACCATCCTTAGAGACCATGCGGGGTAGTTGTTTTGATCCAATTTATCAATTGTTGATGGAAATCCATCTCCCATGTTGCTTGACTATGCTCTGATACCACTGTGAAGAGAGATCGTGGATGCAATCCAAAGATGAGTTGGTGCTGCTACAACCAGCTTCACACCAGCCAACTGAGACTTCAGAGTTGATTAGAAGACCCTTTGAGCTTCCTAAATCCACCAAAATATCAGCCAAGTCCTTTGGAACATGTATCCCAAAAGTTTAAGTCAAGACAGACTAGTTGCGAAATAACTAGCTCCCAAAACTTGCTATTTTTGGACATACACCTGCTGGAAAAAATGAACAGTGCTCTCAACTTGGTAGGAATTAGAAAAATTCCTTTTGGGCATAGAAAATAGACTTAGCAAGCTTCCCAATCCAAGTTAAAACACTTCAAATGATGGACTGAGCACTGAGAACAAGTTTCATCAATTTCTGGAACATTCCCATAATTCTCGGGGCTCTGCAGAGATAGACCAGTGAGCAGTAAAATGCATATATCTCCCTAAATATTAATTCAATGACCATGAAAATTTATAGGTACAAACTAGAGAGTAAGAGCTATCCAGAGCACTTTAAAACACTGAAAAAAATTTAGTAGAACTCGAGATATGAGCTTCTGAAGTTACTGCTCTGAGTGAGTATAGCAGAGAACAAAACAGAGAGGTAGATGATAATAAATGTATAGATTCACATATGATTACAACCACATTGGCAATGAATATTTGCACAATGGGAGTAGAATGATAGAGCTATGGAGTAAGCTCTTCAATCTCTACAAAATGACATGAAGTGGTCACGTACAAGGCTTGCTAATCGCCTCTTCCTTCTTGCTCCTTTTATAGCTATTCTTGGAGGGAGTTTTGAATTCGAATTCGAATGGCTCCACCTAAAAGTGATCCCCAAAGTTAGGAGATATTCCCTCAGCTCAAAAATTTGTGATTTTAGTAGTTAGAGCCATGAGTTTGCTTTTACATCATGCATGAGGTAAGCCAACCTTTTCCTTTTTTCTTTTTCCATTTACAAAAGATAAAATGTACTCTTTTACAAGAGGTGTTCACATGACTACTCATGTGACTTACAAATGAGGATAATATCAAATATATCAAGCATATAGGCTTGGGTAAAATGCACCAACAGCTCCCCCTCAATCCTAACATGCTTGGCCTTCAAATAAGTCTTCAATTGTCCTTGATTTCCTGCAAACCAATCATCAACTTGAATCTACTTAACTCCGTACCATCAAGAGCTTTCATCAACATGTCTGCACATTGCATATCTGTAGAGACATAGGATAGTTGAATATCCTTGCTCATTAGCTTCTCCCTTACGTAATGGTAGTGGACTTCAATATGCTTGGTTCTAGCATGGTATACCGGATTAGCTAGGTCTTCTTCCATTCCACACTTCATATGGAGTGGTTCCATGTAGTGACTTAGATGGAAGTCTATTTATGAGATATGTGGCTGTCTACACTGCCTCTGCCCATAGGTAGTTTGGCAATCCCTTTTCGTTGAGCATGGACCTTGCAGCTTCGACAATAGCTCTGTTCCTCCTCTCTGCTACACCATTGAGTTCGGGTGTATACCTTGTAGTGACTTCCCTTTTAATGCCTCTTTCATACAAGAAGGCATCAAATTCAGAAGAGAAGTATTCTCCTCCACCATCTGATCTGAGTCTTTTCAAAGTCCTACCTGTTTGATTTTCAACAAGAGCAATATACTTCTTAAAGCAATTAAACACTTCATCCTTGTGCTTCATGAAAAACAGAATGGTCCACCTGCTACAATCATCTACGAAAGACACATAATATCTTGAGCCTGATATAGATGGCTCCTTGCTTGGACCCCACACATCCGTGTGCACTAGATCCAAAGGATTTTGATACATATATCCTTTCTTATTGAAAGGTTGTCTATGAACCTTGCCGAGTTGACAAGCTTCACACTTATAAATCATGTGTTGCCTTGGATATTAGGCAAACCAAGTACACTTTGGTCCCTGCAAATCTGTTTGAGTGTTCTCTCACCAATGTAAGCAAGCCTTTTGTGCCATATCTCCAACTCTGTAAGAGTTTGAGATCCATAGCTAAACAAAGCTATGTTCTTTGTATCTTCCACTTCAAAAGTGAAAAGCCTTCCTGTCTTTTCTCCTTTGGCAATCCTTCGAAAGCCTTGCCTTGGGTCTTCAACATATGCTCCAAATCGGTTGAATCTAACCTGCAATCCTTTTTCAACAATCTGTCCAACACTTATTAAATTTTTGGTAATTGTAGGGACATACAAGACTTTGTTTAAGAGGTTCATATTCCCATCTGATGTCTTCACATTACCTATCTTCTCCACTGAGTGCTTTGTGTCATCTCCTGTCTGCACTTCATGCTTGTTATGAGGATCTTCCAAATCAGAAAGTAAAGCCACATTTCCTGCTACATGGTTCGAGCATCCTGAATCAATGTAAAATATGTGATCATCATCCTTACCCTTCTTCGCTGATAGATTCATAATCAATAATGAATCTTCTTGACTTTGGTCCTCTGCATAGTTATTGTAATCTCTTCTTCCTCTATGGCCACTTTGATAGTTGTTGTTGTTGTTGTAATTGTTGTTGTAGTAGTTGTTGTTGTTGTAGCCTCCATTGTATCTACCTCTATTTGATCCATAGCCACCTCTATTGAATCCTCTTCCTCTTGAGTTCCTCGGGTTCCTGAAACATTCTTCAGTAGTATGGTTAGATAAGCCACATATGTTGCAAGGTTGAGACGATTGGAATCTCCCCCTGCCTTGCTTTCCACCTCTGCCTCTTCCTCTAGCTCTTCCTCTACCTGCAAAGTTTGCTTGGAAAGAGCTACCTTCATCTTCATTCTTCCTATTCTTTGACTTGTCCTTGACCTTAGCTTTATCAGAATATAAGGCAGAAGTTTGATTACCTCTTGAGGACTCACCACCTTTGCTAATCTTGGCTTCATGAGTGAAGAGTTGGCCCATGAGTGTGTTGAGGTCGGGTACATGCATATCCATGTATAAATCCATGGCTGTTGTGAATGACTCCCACTTGTCGTCTGCTTTGATTCCATTCATGATTTGTCTTATGATTTGCTCCTCTTCAATTACCTCTCCAATGCTTCCAAGTTGGTCGAAAATCTCCTTCATCTTTGTGACATAATCAGTCACATTTTGCTTCGGGCTTTTCTTCATTGTTGTGAACTCCATCCACAATTGGTTCTTCCTTGCTCGAGTGTTGGAAGAGAAGAAAGAAGCAAGTGCATTCCAGGTTTCTCTTGATGTCTTGCATCCCTTGACATGAGGTAAAAGAAAATCAGAGATTGAGTTTAGAATATAGGACCTTGCAAGTGCATCCTTCGAACACCAATTCGAAAGTCCTTCCACTTCTTCATGTGATGGTTGCCCTTTGTTCCTCATGGTTGGCATTGCTTCATCTCCGGATATGAATCCATATAGATTCCTCCCTTGAAGGTAAGCCACCATCCTTAGAGACCATGCCGGGTAGTTGTTTCGATCCAATTTGTCAATTGTTGATGGAAATCCATCTCCCATGTTGCTTGACTATGCTCTGATACCACTCTGAAGAGAGATGGTGGATGCAATCCAAAGATGAGTTGGTGCTGCTACAACCAGCTTCACACCAGCCAACTGATACTTCAGAGTTGATTGGTAGACCCTTTGAGCTTCCTAAATCCACCAAAATATCAGCCAAGTACTTTGGAACATGTATCCCAAAAGTTTAAGTCAAGACAGACTAGTTGCGAAATGACTAGCTCCCAAAACTTGCTATTTTTGGACATACACCTGCTGGAAAAAATAAACAGTGCTCTCAACCTGGTAGGAATTAGAAAAATTCCTTTTGGGCATAGCAAATAGACTTAGCAAGCTTTCCAATCCAAGTTAAAACACTTCAAATGATGGACTCAGCACTGAGAACAAGTTTCATCAATTTCTGGAATATTCCCATAATTCTCGGGGCTCTGCAGAGATAGACAAGTGAGCAATAAAATGCATATATCTCCCCAAATATTAATCCAATGACCCTGAAAATGTAAACCTACAAACTAGAGAGTAAGAGCTATCGAACGCACTTTAAAACACTGAAAAAAGTTTAGTAGAACTCGCGATATGGGCTTCTGAAGTTACTGCTCTGAGTGAGTATAGCAGAGAACAAAACAGAGAGGTAGATGATAATAAATGTATAGATTCACATATGATTACAACCACATTGGCAATGAATATTTGCACAATGGGAGTAGAATGATAGAGCTATGGAGTAAGCTCTTCAATCTCTACAAAATGACATGAAGTGGTCACGTACAAAGCTTGCTAATCGCCTCTTCCTTCTTGCTCCTTTTATAGCTATTCTTGGAGGGAGTTTTGAATTCGAATTCGAATGGCTCCACCTAAAAGTGATCCCCAAAGTTAGGAGATATTCCCTCAGCCCAAAAATTCGTGATTTTAGTAGTTAGAGCCATGAGTTTGCTTTTACATCATGCATGAGGTAAGCCAACCTTTTCCTTTTTTCTTTTTCCATTTACAAAAGATAAAATGTACTCTTTTACAAGAGGTGTTCACATGACTACTCATGTGACTTACAAATGAGGATAATATCAAATATATCAAGCATGTAGGCTTGGGTAAAATGCACCAACAGCTCCCCCTCAAGCCTAACATGCTTGGCCTTCAAATAAGTCTTCAATTGTCCTTGATTTCCTGCAAACCAATCATCAACTTGAATCTACTTAACTTCGTACCATCAAGAGCTTTCATCAACATGTCTGCACATTGCATATCTGTAGAGACATAGGATAGTTGAATATCCTTGCTCATTAGCTTCTCCCTTACGTAATGGTAGTGGACTTCAATATGCTTGGTTCTAGCATGGTATACCGGATTAGCTAGGTCTTCTTTCATTCCACACTTCATATGGAGTAGTTCCATCTAGTGACTTAGATGGAAGTCTATTTATGAGATATGTGGCTGTCTACACTGCCTCTGCCCATAAGTAGTTTGGCAATCCCTTGTCGTTGAGCATGGACCTTGCAGCTTCGACAATAGCTCTGTTCCTCCTCTCTGCTACACCATTGAGTTCGGGTGTATACCTTGTAGTGACTTCCCTTTTAATGCCTCTTTCATACAAGAAGGCATCAAATTCAGAAGAGAAGTATTCTCCTCCACCATCTGATCTGAGTCTTTTCAAAGTCCTACCTGTTTGATTTTCAACAAGAGCAATATACTTCTTAAAGCAATTAAACACTTCATCCTTGTGCTTCATGAAAAACAGAATGGTCCACCTGCTACAATCATCTACGAAAGACACATAATATCTTGAGCCTGATATAGATGGCTCCTTGCTTGGACCCCACACATCCGTGTGCACTAGATCCAAAGGATTTTGACACATATATCCTTTCTTATTGAAAGGTTGTCTATGAGCCTTGCCGAGTTGACAAGCTTCACACTTATAAATCATGTGTTGCCTTGTGATATTAGGCAAACCAAGTACACTTTGGTCCCTGCAAATCTGTTTGAGTGTTCTCTCACCAATGTGAGCAAGCCTTTTGTGCCATATCTCCAACTCTGTAAGAGTTTGAGATCCATAGCTAAACAAAGCTATGTTCTTTGTATCTTCCACTTCAAAAGTGAAAAGCCTTCCTGTCTTTTCTCCTTTGGCAATCCTTCGAAAGCCTTGCCTTGGGTCTTCAACATATGCTCCAAATCAGTTGAATCTAACCTGCAATCCTTTTTCAACAATCTGTCCAACACTTATTAAATTTTTGGTAATTGTAGGGACATACAAGACTTTGCTTAAGAGGTTCATATTCCCATCTGATGTCTTCACATTACCTATCTTCTCCACTGAGTGCTTTGTGTCATCTCCTGTCTGCACTTCATGCTTGTTATGAGGATCTTCCAAATCAGAAAGTAAAGCCACATTTCCTGCTACATGGTTCGAGCATCCTGAATCAATGTAAAATATGTGATGATCATCCTTACCCTTCTTCGCTGATAGATTCATAATCAATAATGAATCTTCTTGACTTTGGTCCTCTGCATAGTTATTTTAATCTCTTCTTCCTCTATGGCCACTTTGATAGTTGTTGTTGTAATTGCTGTTGTAGTAGTTGTTGTTGTTGTAGCCTCCATTGTATCTACCTCTATTTGATCCATAGCCACCTCTATTGAATCCTCTTCCTCTTGAGTTCCTCGGGTTCCTGAAACATTCTTCAGTAGTATGGTTAGATAAGCCACATATGTTGCAAGGTTGAGACGATTGGAATCTCCCCCTGCCTTGCTTTCCACCTCTGCCTCTTCCTCTAGCTCTTCCTCTACCTGCAAAGTTTGCTTGGAAAGAGCTACCTTCATCTTCATTCTTCCTATTCTTTGACTTGTCCTTGACCTTAGCTTTATCAGAATATAAGGCAGAAGTTTGATTACCTCTTGAGGACTCACCACCTTTGCTAATCTTTGCTTCATGAGTGAAGAGTTGGCCCATGAGTGTGTTGAGGTCGGGTACATGCACATCCATGTATAAATCCATGGCTGTTGTGAATGACTCCCACTTGTCGTCTGCTTTGATTCCATTCATGATTTGTCTTATGATTTGCTCCTCTTCAATTACCTCTCCAATGCTTCCAAGTTGGTCGAAAATCTCCTTCATCTTTGTGACATAATCAGTCACATTTTGCTTCGGGCTTTTCTTCATTGTTGTGAACTCCATCCACAATTGGTTCTTCCTTGCTCGAGTGTTGGAAGAGAAGAAAGAAGCAAGTGCATTCCAGGTTTCTCTTGATGTCTTGCATCCCTTGACATGAGGTAAAAGAAAATCAGAGATTGAGTTTAGAATATAGGACCTTGCAAGTGCATCCTTCGAACACCAATTCGAAAGTCCTTCCACTTCTTCATGTGATGGTTGCCCTTTGTTGCTCATGGTTGGCATTGCTTCATCTCCGGATATGAATCCATATAGATTCCTCCCTTGAAGGTAAGCCACCATCCTTAGAGACCATGCCGGGTAGTTGTTTCGATCCAATTTTTCAATTGTTGATGGAAATCCATCTCCCATGTTGCTTGACTATGCTCTGATACCACTGTGAAGAGAGATGGTGGATGCAATCCAAAGATGAGTTGGTGCTGCTACAACCAGCTTCACACTAGCCAACTGAGACTTCAGAGTTGATTAGTAGACCCTTTGAGCTTCCTAAATCCACCAAAATATCAGCCAAGTACTTTGGAACATGTATCCCAAAAGTTTAAGTCAAGACAGACTAGTTGCGAAATGACTAGCTCCCAAAACTTGCTATTTTTGGACATACACCTGCTGGAAAAAATGAACAGTGCTCTCAACCTGGTAGGAATTAGAAAAATTCCATTTGGGCATAGCAAATAGACTTAGCAAGCTTCCCAATCCAAGTTAAAACACTTCAAATGATGGACTGAGCACTGAGAACAAGTTTCATCAATTTCTGGAACATTCCCATAATTCTCGGGGCTCTGCAGAGATAGACCAGTGAGTAGTAAAATGCATATATCTCCCCAAATAATAATCCAATGACCATGAAAATTTTTATGTACAAACTATACAGTAAGAGCTATCCATAGCACTTTAAAACACTGAAAAAAGGTTAGTAGAACTCGAGATATGCGCTTCTGAAGTTACTGCTCTGAGTGAGTATAGCAGAGAACAAAACAGAGAGGTAGATGATAATAAATGTATAGATTCACATATGATTACAACCACATTGGCAATGAATCTTTGCACAATGGGAGTAGAATGATAGAGCTATGGAGTAAGCTCTTCAATCTCTACAAAATGACATGAAGTGGTCACGTACAAGGCTTGCTAATCGCCTCTTCCTTCTTGCTCCTTTTATAGCTATTCTTGGAGGGAGTTTTGAATTCGAATTCGAATGGCTCCACCTAAAAGTGATCCCCAAAGTTAGGAGATATTCCCTCGGCTCAAAAATTCGTGATTTTAGTAGTTAGAGCCATGAGTTTGCTTTTACATCATGCATGAGGTAAGCCAACCTTTTCCTTTTTTCTTTTTCCATTTACAAAAGATAAAATGTACTCTTTTACAAGAGGTGTTCACATGACTACTCATGTGACTTACAAATGAGGATAATATCAAATATATCAAGCATGTAGGCTTGGGTAAAATGCACCAACAGCTCCCCCTCAAGCCTAACATGCTTGGCCTTCAAATAAGTCTTCAATTGTCCTTGATTTCCTGCAAACCAATCATCAACTTGAATCTACTTAACTTCGTACCATCAAGAGCTTTCGTCAACATGTCTGCACATTGCATATCTGTAGAGACATAGGATAGTTGAATATCCTTGCTCATTAGCTTCTCCCTTACGTAATGGTAGTGGACTTCAATATGCTTGGTTCTAGCATGGTATACCGGATTAGCTGCTAGATGTAGTGAGCTTGTGTTGTCACAAAAAATGTGAGGTGTTGAAGAATGAAGTCCAAGATCTGTGTACAAAGACTTTAACCACATGATTTCTTGAGTTGCATTAGCCAAACCTCTATATTCAACTTCGGTAGAAGATAATGCCACGGTTGGTTGCTTCTTCGATGACCAAGAAATGATTTTTGAACCTGCAAATGATATATACCCTGATGTGCTTCTTCTATCATCTTTAGATCCGGCCCAATCTGCATCTGAGTAGACCTTTAGCTCAATATCTGAAGTAAATGAATAAAACAAACCTTGATTCATGGTCCCCTTGATGGAGAGTGTTAATCTCCAAAAGAACAAGTTAATCTTGAATTTAGATCACCTCTATATCAAGATTAACCTTAGACTCCACCAAATTTAGAGTTCATTCACCAATTTATCAGAAAATTGATTATTCTGAAAAATTCAACTTCTTCAGAAAAGTCTGCTGCACATTAATCACTCATTGACTAATCAATTCTGTAAAGTTTTTGACAAAACTTTATAGAACACTTCGCCTTGAGATTGCGCAACTTTACCAAGTTAAATTTCTCAAAATGATTGAGTACACACTGAGAAATGTGTGAAACACTTTACCTATGTCTGAAACAGCTTCTCTGCAATGGCGACTTTGACACCTGCAACTTCTTAGCACTGGTTCTCACAATGTCGAACCCGTTTGATCAAGATCTTTTAGCCATAGATGGCTTACCTTCCAACTTAGATTTTGAGCCCTCACTTGTGTAAACCTTTACACTGTGGACTGTGCAATGACCATTTCTTTGAAGATGAAATGTGCGCCAGTTCTGACGACTCTTAGAACATTTTCACATATGAATGTTCCTAAACAAAATTTTCTCAGCCTGATTGCAATTAACCTCTCAAATTCTAGCCATAGATAGATTAGCTTTGGACTTAGATATGTGCAGAAGGATTTCTCAAAAGATTAAACACAGAAGGAGCAGACAGCTAAACATCGGGCGCAAGTTTTTCGATTTCTTCAAGAAAAATTACATCTAAGTGAGGATAGACAATTCACTCACTTTCCATGTGCCTAATGACACTTCTTACAACTGATTCCTCTCTACCTATTCTCTATTCTTCTTTTGCTCTCTTTGCCCCGACATTTTCCAACATATTTATAGATGAATATGTACAAGTATATGACTAGACAAAAGTATAAGTCAGCTAATGTACATATGTGTACACATCTTTGGAATCCTGAAAAAATATCCTTCCTTCAACCTTCTGAATTTATTCTCCTCTTGACTCCTTGACTTCATTCCTTCATAATCCTTCAATTGATGATTGTCATGCACCAACAGCTCCCCCTCAATCATTAATTGAGGTTCTTCTCTATCTTCTTAATTCCTGCCATATCCTTGAATCTTTGTAGTTTTGGTCCATCTAGACTTTTTGTCATCATATCTGCAACTTGATCTTTTGTGGGAGTGTGTATGACTTCAATCTCCTTCTCAATGACCTTCTCTCTCAGAAAATGATATTGTATTTCAATATGCTTAGTTCTAGCATGAAACACAGGATTAGCTGCCAAGTATAAAGAACTCATGTTGTCTCCACAAAGAATAGGAGTACTTTGAACAACATCAAAAACTTTCATAAGTGTCTTTAGCCATATTACCTCCTTTGCAGCTTCCACCATACCTTTATATTCTGCCTCTGTAGATGACAAAGCAACTGTATGTTGCTTCTTAGAACACCATGAAATCAATTTGTCTCCTACATAACACAAGTATCCATGTGTTGATCTTCTATCATCCACATTACCTGCCCAATCTGCATCACTATATATCTTTACTCTTGTATCAGAAGTAAATCCATAGTACAACCCTTCTCTGAGTGTACCCTTGATGTACCTAAGTACTCTTTGTCCTGCAATCCAATGTTCCTTTCTAGGACAATGCATAAATTGTAAAAGCACACCAACTGCATATGACAAATCAGGTCTTGTCAATGTAGCATAAATCAAGCTACCAACCAAACTTTGATAGAGTTTCATATCTCTGAACTCTTCTCCTCCAAACCTAGACAATTTATGGTTCACTTCCAAAGGTGTAGGTGCAACCCTACAATCTTCCATTTTAAATTTGGTTAGCAAATTTTTAAGATACCTTTCTTGAGTCACATATACTCCATGTTGAGTATAGGAAATCTCCATTCCCAAGAAGAATGATAGGTTCCCCAAATCACTGATTTTGAACTCTTTCTCCATCTGCTTCTTGATCATTTGTATTCCTTTATCATCTGTTCCTGTAAGTATTATGTCATCAACATAAATACAAACATAAATGAACCCATCTTCACTTGCTTTGACTAGCAAGCTACTATCTGCCTTTGATGCTTGAAATCCAAGATCATTCAAGAATTTTACAAGCCTATAATTCCATGCCCTTGGGGCTTGCTTTAATCCATACAAAGCTCTCTTGAGCTTACACACATAATTTGGATTCACTTGATCTTTGAACCCATCTGGTTGCTCCATGTAAACTTCATCTGAAATATAACCATTCAAAAAAGCATTTTTAACATCTAATTGAGACAACTTCCAACCTTTGCAAGCAGCAATTGCAATGAGGATTCTGATTGTTGTCATCTTTGCCACAGGACTATAAGTCTCATCATAGTCCACTCCATATGTTTGTGCATATCCTTTCACAACAAGTCTAGCTTTGTATCTAGACACACTTCCATCTGCAAATCTCTTTGTTTTGTAAACCCACTTACATCCAATAATTTTCTGGCTATTAGGTTTAGGAACCAGATCCCAAGTCTGATTCTCTATCAATGCATCATACTCCTCTTGCATGGCTTCTTCCCAATTTCTCTGGCCTTTGGCTTCATCATATGTAGATGGATCTTCATCTGCTTTTACCAAATAAGCATAATCTTTAGTAGTCAAGAATGAGGTATCATAGCTATACCTTGTAGGTTGCCATTTGTGCCTAGATGACCTCCTAACTTCTGCACTTTTTGAAGTTTCTGGTTCATCACATTCTGGATCAAACCTTGGCCTCTCTTCAACTTCAACCTGTACTTCATTGTTCTCACTTTCATCAAGTAATTGAATCTTTGCTTTACCTTTTCTTTGTTCCACTACTTCTTCATCATCTGCATGTACATTATATTTACCTGCATACCAAGTACCTTGCTCATCAAATGTAACATCCTTGGATACAAGGAATTGCTTTGTGGATGGACTCCACAACCTGTATCCCATTTGCTTATCATCATAACCAATGAATACATACTTTTCTGCCTTAGGCTCCAACTTATGCCTCAATTGAGATGGCACATATGCATATGCCAAGCATCCAAATATTCTGCAATGATCCAAGGTAGGTTTCTTACCCCACCAAGCTTCATATGGTGTCATACCTTGCAAAGCTTTACAAGGCAATCTATTGACCAAATAAGTAGCTGTGTTTACAGCTTCTGCCCACAAATAATTTGGACAATTCTTCTCTTTCATCATGGACCTTGCAAACTCAACAAGAGTCCTATTTCTTCTTTCTACTACCCCATTTTGTTGAGGAGAATACCTGCAAGTAACTTCTCTCTTTATACCTGCATTCCACAAATAATCATTGAACTCATTTGAAAAATACTCTCCCCCTCCATCTGACCTTAGTCTCTTTAATTTTTGACCTGTAATCCTTTCTGCATATGTATGATAGTGTTTAAATGTATTAAACACTTCTGACTTTTCTTTAATCACATAAATTGTGATCCACCTGGTAGCATCATCAACATATATGACATAATATCTTGAACCATTTATACTAAAGTCCTTTGAAGGACCCCACACATCTGTATGCACCAATTCAAGTCTTTCTGAATACATAAACCCATGCTTGGAATAGGATTGCTTATGAGCCTTACCTAATTGACATGCCTCACATCTGTATGTCATGTGTTGACCTGCAATGTTAGGCAATCCAAGCACTGAATCATTGTTAATCATTTCTTTAATACCTCTTTCATTAAAGTGTCCAAGTCTTTTGTGCCAAAGATCCAATTCTGACACCTTCTGCTCTCCATATGTGAACATAGCATGTCCAACATTTCCTTGTACCTTCAATGTGAAAAGCCTTCCTTCTTTCTTTCCTGTAACAACCTATTTATACCCTTGACTAGGGTCTTCAACATAAACTCCATCATTTGTGAACCTTACCTCATATCCTTTTTCCACAATTTGACCTACACTGATCAAATTCTTTGGGATTGTGGGAACATAAAGTACCTTACTCAGAAGAGTGCTCCCATCCTTAGCTTTGACTGAACCAATTGACTTTACCTTATGCTTTGTATTATCACCTGTCTGAACTGTATGATTAATTGCATTATGATCTAGGTCAGTCATCAAAGCAATATTTCCACTTAAATGATTACTACATCCTGAATCAATATAGAACACTCTCATGTCCTCATGTGAGGTTTCACATGTATTCATAATGAGAGTCGAGTCCTCCTTCTGATCTGATGCATAGTTGTAGTAGGTGTTATTATAGGATTGATTTTGGAAGCTTCTTCCTCCACCTCTTCCAAAAGAATTCCTACCACCTCTACCTCTGAAGTTTCCTCTCTGAAATCTACCACCTCTTGCTCTTTGATTAAAGTTCTGATAATTACCATTGTTTTGATTATTATGCCAACAATCATGAGATAGATGATTGGTCTTACCACATATCCAACAAGCTCTTGTATTATCTTTGTTGTTTCTGCCTCTTCCTCTACTTCTGCCACTTCCTTTTCCTCTTATGAAATTGGCTTGGTTTGATGTACCTTCTTCTTCACCTGATTGTTGCTTCCCTTTGTTAGCTTTCTTCTTGTCTTTAGAATACATTGCATGACCTGCACTCTTATCAACATCTCCTTTGATATCATTCTCAAAAGTTAGCATATGACCTAACAATTGATTCAAATCAGGAGTAAAGTGATCTAATGAAAGTTCTGTAGATAAAATGAAAGGCTTCCACTTCTCATCTCCTCTTAGTCCTGTGAGTATTTGTCTTACCAATTTGTCTTCTGCAATATCTTCATCCACTGCACCTAGAGAATCTGCAATGTCCTTCATCTTTGTCACATAATCAGAGATTGATTGTGAGGCCTTCTTCTTGAAAGTAGTAAATTCTGCCCATAGTGAAGCCTTCCTTGATTTGGTTGTGTTTTGGAAATGCTCCTCCAAAGCATTCCAAATGTCACATGCACTTTCAAGTCCTCTAATGTGAGGAAGCAAATAGTCATTGACTGCCATGTAGATTATGCTCCTTGCTTGAGCATCCTTCTTCATCCAATTCTTTAGATCTGACAATTCTTCCCTAGTTGGAACACTAGGATCTCTGAATTTAGGCTTCTCTTCTTCACCTGTAATGTAGGCTATCAAATCTTTGCTCATAAGATGAGCTTCCATCCTCATAGACCATGCAGGATAGTTCTCTCTATCCAACTTTTCAATTTGGAGACTATCTCCCATCCTTGCTTCACCTGTAGTCTCAAAACTTTAGACTTTACAAGGAATAAATGTACCTTTACTTCGAGTCTTGCTTCTTCTGATCCTTCTGATGGCTTCAATGTGTCTACCTTCAAGTTTTCTTCAACCTTTATCCTTTTCCACCTTCAAGATGTAAAGATTTGTATTTCTGCAGTAGTCGGAGTCTTCTTCACTTCAATTTTGACACAACCTGCTCTGATACCACTGATGGAGAGTGTTAATCTCCAAAAGAACAAGTTAATCTTGAATTTAGATCACCTCTATATCAAGATTAACCTTAGACTCCACCAAATTTAGAGATCATTCACCAATTTATCAGAAAATTGATTATTCTGAAAAATTCAACTTCTTCAGAAAAGTCTGCTGCACATTAATCACTCATTGACTAATCAATTCTGTAAAGTTTTTGACAAAACTTTACACAACACTTCGCCTTGAGATTGCGCAACTTTACCAAGTTAAATTTCTCAAAATGATTGAGTACACACTGAGAAATGTGTGAAACACTTTACCTATGTCTGAAACAGCTTCTCTGCAATGGCGACTTTGACACCTGCAACTTCTTAGCACTGGTTCTCACAATGTCGAACCCGTTTGATCAAGATCTTTTAGCCATAGATGGCTTACCTTCCAACTTAGATTTTGAGCCCTCACTTGTGTAAACCTTTACACTATGGACTGTGCAATGACCATTTCTTTGAAGATGAAATGTGCGCCAGTTCTGACGACTCTTAGAACATTTTCACATATGAATGTTCCTAAACAAAATTTTCTCAGCCTGATTGCAATTAACCTCTCAAATTCTAGCCATAGATAGATTAGCTTTGGACTTAGATATGTGCAGAAGGATTTCTCAAAAGATTAAACACAGAAGGAGCAGACAGCTAAACATCGGGCGCAAGTTTTTTGATTTCTTCAAGAAAAATTACATCTAAGTGAGGATAGACAATTCACTCACTTTCCATGTGTCTAATGACACTTCTTACAACTGATTCCTCTCTACCTATTCTCTATTCTTCTTTTGCTCTCTTTGCCCCGACATTTTCCAACATATTTATAGATGAATATGTACAAGTATATGACTAGACAAAAGTATAAGTCAGCTAATGTACATATGTGTACACATCTTTGGAATCCTGAAAAAATATCCTTCCTTCAACCTTCTGAATTTATTCTCTATTTATGTGTGTATGTTGATGATATTATTATCACAGGCAATGATCTTGAAGGAATCAAACAAGTAAAGGCTCAAATGAAGGAGGAGTTCAAAATAAGTGACCTCGGACCACTCACTTATTTTCTTGGATTGGAGTTGATCTACACAGATTCAGGTATATACATCACACAAAGGAAGTATGTCCATGACATGCTCGTCAAGTTCAAGATGGAAAATACCAAGTGTGCAGGTACACCTATGGAGCAAAATCATAAGCTTAGTGCTTATGAAGGAGAGCCAATTGAAGACATCACAAGCTATCAAAGCTTGGTTGGAAGTTTGAACTATGCAACACTCACAAGGGTGGATATATGCTATAGTGTTAGCATATTGAGTCAGTTTATGCATAAGCCAAGAAGACCACATATGGAAGCGGCCAAGAGAGTCCTCAAGTACCTAAAGGGGTGTTGGTGCATGACAATCATCAATTGAAGGATTATGAAGGAATGAAGTCAAGGAGTCACCAATTTCTAGATGCAGCAAGACTAATGAGAACCCTAATTGTAGGCATTTTTGCAACAGGAGAGAAAGTCTCCTCATAATCAATACCATGGGTTTGAGCAAACCCTTTAGCAACTAACTTTGCTTTGTGTCAAACGGAGTCTAAAAAATACGAAAATTGATATGTAGGTACTTCTAAGGCTCCTCAAGCTCAAGGACTCCTTGGCTTGCACAAAATGGAGCTACAAAAATATGAAATGGTATTTACAATGATTGTTAGTGATAAGAATCACTGTTAAGAGATGTAGATTGGAAAAATTGAAGGGCCTATCTGCCAGATTTGCGTCGACTGCTTTTTCTACTTACTCCTTCACCTTGTTCTGACTCTCTCCGTTGGCTTCCTTGTCTAGTCAGTCCTTGGGTGCCCATACTGCTCTCAACAACTCATGTGACTTACAAATGAGGATAATATCAAATATATCAAGCATGTAGGCTTGGGTAAAATGCACCAACAGCTCCCCCTCAAGCCTAACATGCTTGGCCTTCAAATAAGTCTTCAATTGTCCTTGATTTCCTGCAAACCAATCATCAACTTGAATCTACTTAACTTCGTACCATCAAGAGCTTTCGTCAACATGTCTGCACATTGCATATCTGTAGAGACATAGGATAGTTGAATATCCTTGCTCATTAGCTTCTCCCTTACGTAATGGTAGTGGACTTCAATATGCTTGGTTCTAGCATGGTATACCGGATTAGCTGCTAGATGTAGTGAGCTTGTGTTGTCACAAAAAATGTGAGGTGTTGAAGAATGAAGTCCAAGATCTGTGTACAAAGACTTTAACCACATGATTTCTTGAGTTGCATTAGCCAAACCTCTATATTCAGCTTCGGTAGAAGATAATGCCACGGTTGGTTGCTTCTTTGATGACCAAGAAATGATTTTTGAACCTGCAAATGATATATACCCTGATGTGCTTCTTCTATCATCTTTAGATCCGGCCCAATCTGCATCTGAGTAGACCTTTAGCTCAATATCTGAAGTAAATGAATAAAACAAACCTTCATTCATGGTCCCCTTTAGGTACTTGAGGACTCTCTTGGCCGCTTCCATATGTGGTCTTCTTGGCTTATGCATAAACTGACTCAATATGCTAACACTATAGCATATATCCACCCTTGTGAGTGTTGCATAGTTCAAACTTCCAACCAAGCTTTGATAGCTTGTGATGTCTTCAATTGGCTCTCCTTCATAAGCACTAAGCTTATGATTTTGCTCCATAGGTGTACCTGCACGCTTGGTATTTTCCATCTTGAACTTGACGAGCATGTCATGGACATACTTCCTTTGTGTGATGTATATACCTGAATCTGTGTAGATCAACTCCAATCCAAGAAAATAAGTGAGTGGTCCGAGGTCACTTATTTTGAACTCCTCCTTCATTTGAGCCTTTACTTGTTTGATTCCTTCAAGATCATTGCCTGTGATAATAATATCATCAACATACACACATAAATAGATCACTTCAGATCCATTCCTCTTTATGAACAAAGAGGTATCTGCCTTGCTAGCTTTGAATCCTTGGTCCTGCAAATAAGTCACCAATCTGAAATTCCAAGCTCTTGGAGCTTGCTTCAATCCATACAAAGCTTTCTTTAGTTTGCATACATAGTTAGGATGATGTGCATCCTCATATCCAGGAGGTTGTGCCATATACACTTCCTCAGAAATCCATCCATTCAAGAAGGCATTCTTTACATCAAGTTGATAGAGATTCCAATTTCTAGATGCAGCAAGACTAATGAGAACCCTAATTGTAGGCATTTTTGCAACAGGAGAGAAAGTCTCCTCATAATCAATACCATGGGTTTGAGCAAACCCTTTAGCAACTAACCTTGCTTTGTGTCTATTTATACTTCCATGTGGATTCCTCTTGATTTTGTATATCCATCAAGATCCGATTATCTTCATAGATGGCTTGTTAGGTACAAGCTCCCAAGTGTCATTCTCCTTCAAGGCTTCCATTTCTTCATCCATTGCATCTCTCCAAGCTTTCTTGCTTTGTGCTTCTTCGAATGTGGTAGGTTCTTCATTGGTTGAATCCTTTGCAATGTAGATTCAGTGCTTGGTGACCAAAGAAGTATCATAACCAAACCTTTCTGGTTTCTTCTTCTCCCTTGAAGACCTTCTAAGTGGTTGATGTGAGCTCTCCGGTCCATATGTAGCATCCTGCATCTTTGCTTTACCTTTGTTCTTCCATAGCTTTAGTCTTTCCAAGTCTTCTAGGTCAATCTCTGAATCACTTTCTTCAATCTGCTTTGGCTCCTTTGGTTGAAGTGATGGAAAATCTTCATCCAAGTCATATGGCAGCTTCACTTTCCTGTCATCATCAAACCATGATTTGTTTTCATAAAAAATTGCATCTCTACTCACAGAAAATCCTTTATTGGTTGGATTGTACAATCTATATCCTTTTTGGTTTTGATCATAACCAATAAATACGCACTTCTCTGCCTTGGGATCCAATTTCCCTCTTACTTGAGAAGGAATGTGAGCATAGGCTAAGCATCCAAAGATTTTGCAATGCTCTAGACTAGGTCTTCTTCCATTCCACACTTCATATGGAGTGGTTCCATCTAGTGACTTAGATGGAAGTCTATTTATGAGATATGTGGCTGTCTACACAGCCTCTGCCCATAGGTAGTTTGGTAATCCCTTTTCGTTGAGCATGGACCTTGCAGCTTCGACAATAGCTCTGTTCCTCCTCTCTGCTACACCATTGAGTTCGGGTGTATACCTTGTAGTGACTTCCCTTTTAATGCCTCTTTCATACAAGAAGGCATCAAATTCAGAAGAGAAGTATTCTCCTCCACCATCTGATCTGAGTCTTTTCAAAGTCCTACCTGTTTGATTTTCAACAAGAGCAATATACTTCTTAAAGCAATTAAACACTTCATCCTTGTGCTTCATGAAAAACAGAATGGTCCACCTGCTACAATCATCTACGAAAGACACATAATATCTTGAGCCTGATATAGATGGCTCCTTGCTTGGACCCCACACATCCGTGTGCACTAGATCCAAAGGATTTTGACACATATATCCTTTCTTATTGAAAGGTTGTCTATGAGCCTTGCCGAGTTGACAAGCTTCACACTTATAAATCATGTGTTGCCTTGTGATATTAGGCAAACCAAGTACACTTTGGTCCCTGCAAATCTGTTTGAGTGTTCTCTCACCAATGTGAGCAAGCCTTTTGTGCCATATCTCCAACTCTGTAAGAGTTTGAGATCCATAGCTAAACAAAGCTATGTTCTTTGTATCTTCCACTTCAAAAGTGAAAAGCCTTCCTGTCTTTTCTCCTTTGGCAATCCTTCGAAAGCCTTGCCTTGGGTCTTCAACATATGCTCCAAATCAGTTGAATCTAACCTGCAATCCTTTTTCAACAATCTGTCCAACACTTATTAAATTTTTGGTAATTGTAGGGACATACAAGACTTTGCTTAAGAGGTTCATATTCCCATCTGATGTCTTCACATTACCTATCTTCTCCACTGAGTGCTTTGTGTCATCTCCTGTCTGCACTTCATGCTTGTTATGAGGATCTTCCAAATCAGAAAGTAAAGCCACATTTCCTGCTACATGGTTCGAGCATCCTGAATCAATGTAAAATATGTGATCATCATCCTTACCCTTCTTCGCTGATAGATTCATAATCAATAATGAATCTTCTTGACTTTGGTCCTCTGCATAGTTATTTTAATCTCTTCTTCCTCTATGGCCACTTTGATAGTTGTTGTTGTAATTGTTGTTGTAGTAGTTGTTGTTGTTGTAGCCTCCATTGTATCTACCTCTATTTGATCCATAGCCACCTCTATTGAATCCTCTTCCTCTTGAGTTCCTCGGGTTCCTGAAACATTCTTCAGTAGTATGGTTAGATAAGCCACATATGTTGCAAGGTTGAGACGATTGGAATCTCCCCCTGCCTTGCTTTCCACCTCTGCCTCTTCCTCTAGCTCTTCCTCTACCTGCAAAGTTTGCTTGGAAAGAGCTACCTTCATCTTCATTCTTCCTATTCTTTGACTTGTCCTTGACCTTAGCTTTATCAGAATATAAGGCAAAAGTTTGATTACCTCTTGAGGACTCACCACCTTTGCTAATCTTTGCTTCATGAGTGAAGAGTTGGCCCATGAGTGTGTTGAGGTCGGGTACATGCATATCCATGTATAAATCCATGGCTGTTGTGAATGACTCCCACTTGTCGTCTGCTTTGATTCCATTCATGATTTGTCTTATGATTTGCTCCTCTTCAATTACCTCTCCAATGCTTCCAAGTTGGTCGAAAATCTCCTTCATCTTTGTGACATAATCAGTCACATTTTGCTTCGGGCTTTTCTTCATTGTTGTGAACTCCATCCACAATTGGTTCTTCCTTGCTCGAGTGTTGGAAGAGAAGAAAGAAGCAAGTGCATTCCAGGTTTCTCTTGATGTCTTGCATCCCTTGACATGAGGTAAAAGAAAATCAGAGATTGAGTTTAGAATATAGGACCTTGCAAGTGCATCCTTCGAACACCAATTCGAAAGTCCTTCCACTTCTTCATGTGATGGTTGCCCTTTGTTCCTCATGGTTGGCATTGCTTCATCTCCGGATATGAATCCATATAGATTCCTCCCTTGAAGGTAAGCCACCATCCTTAGAGACCATGCCGGGTAGTTGTTTCGATCCAATTTGTCAATTGTTGATGGAAATCCATCTCCCATGTTGCTTGACTATGCTCTGATACCACTGTGAAGAGAGATGGTGGATGCAATCCAAAGATGAGTTGGTGCTGCTACAACCAGCTTCACACTAGCCAACTGAGACTTCAGAGTTGATAGTAGACCCTTTGAGCTTCCTAAATCCACCAAAATATCAGCCAAGTACTTTGGAACATGTATCCCAAAAGTTTAAGTCAAGACAGACTAGTTGCGAAATGACTAGCTCCCAAAACTTGCTATTTTTGGACATACACCTGCTGGAAAAAATGAACAGTGCTCTCAACCTGGTAGGAATTAGAAAAATTCCTTTTGGGCATAGTAAATAGACTTAGAAAGCTTCCCAATCCAAGTTAAAACACTTCAAATGATGGACTGAGCACTGAGAACAAGTTTCATCAATTTCTGGAACATTCCCATAATTCTCGGGGCTCTGAAGAGATAGACCAGTGAGTAGTAAAATGCATATATTTCCCCAAATATTAATCCAATGACCATGAAAATTTTTAGGTACAAACTATACAGTAAGAGCTATCCAACGCACTTTAAAACACTGAAAAAGGGTTAGTAGAACGCGAGATATGCGCTTCTGAAGTTACTGCTCTGAGTGAGTATAGCAGAGAACAAAACAGAGAGGTAGATGATAATAAATGTATAGATTCACATATGATTACAACCACATTGGCAATGAATCTTTGCACAATGGGAGTAGAATGATAGAGCTATGGAGTAAGCTCTTCAATCTCTACAAAATGACATGAAGTGGTCACGTACAAGGCTTGCTAATCGCCTCTTCCTTCTTGCTCCTTTTATAGCTATTCTTGGAGGGAGTTTTGAATTCGAATTCGAATGGCTCCACCTAAAAGTGATCCCCAAAGTTAGGAGATATTCCCTCAGCTCAAAAATTCGTGATTTTAGTAGTTAGAGCCATGAGTTTGCTTTTACATCATGCATGAGGTAAGCCAACCTTTTCCTTTTTTCTTTTTCCATTTACAAAAGATAAAATGTACTCTTTTACAAGAGGTGTTCACATGACTACTCATGTGACTTACAAATGAGGATAATATCAAATATATCAAGCATGTAGGCTTGGGTAAAATGCACCAATAGCTCCCCCTCAAGCCTAACATGCTTGGCCTTCAAATAAGTCTTCAATTGTCCTTGATTTCCTGCAAACCAATCATCAACTTGAATCTACTTAACTTCGTACCATCAAGAGCTTTCGTCAACATGTCTGCACATTGCATATCTATAGAGACATAGGATAGTTGAATATTCTTGCTCATTAGCTTCTCCCTTACGTAATGGTAGTGGACTTCAATATGCTTGGTTCTAGCATGGTATACCAGATTAGCTGCTAGATGTAGTGAGCTTGTGTTGTCACAAAAAATGTGAGGTGTTGAAGAATGAAGTCCAAGATCTGTGTACAAAGACTTTAACCACATGATTTCTTGAGTTGCAGTAGCCAAACCTCTATATTCAGCTTCGGTAGAAGATAATGCCACGGTTGGTTGCTTCTTCGATGACCAAGAAATGATTTTCGAACCTGCAAATGATATATACCCTGATGTGCTTCTTCTATCATCTTTAGATCCGGCCCAATCTGCATCTGAGTAGACCTTTAGCTCAATATCTAAAGTAAATGAATAAAACAAACCTTCATTCATGGTCCCCTTTAGGTACTTGAGGACTCTCTTGGCCGCTTCCATATGTGGTCTTCTTGGCTTATGCATAAACTGACTCAATATGCTAACACTATAGCATATATCCACCCTTGTGAGGGTTGCATAGTTCAAACTTCCAACCAAGCTTTGATAGCTTGTGATGTCTTCAATTGGCTCTCCTTCATAAGCACTAAGCTTATGATTTTGCTCCATAGGTGTACCTGCACACTTGGTATTTTCCATCTTGAACTTGACGACCATGTCATGGACATACTTCCTTTGTGTGATGTATATACCTGAATCTGTGTAGATCAACTCCAATCCAAGAAAATAAGTGAGTGGTCCGAGGTCACTTATTTTGAACTCCTCCTTCATTTGAGCCTTTACTTGTTTGATTCCTTCAAGATCATTGCCTGTGATAATAATATCATCAACATACACACATAAATAGATCACTTCAGATCCATTCCTCTTTATGAACAAAGAGGTATCTGCCTTGCTAGCTTTGAATCCTTGGAACTGCAAATAAGTAACCAATCTGAAATTCCAAGCTCTTGGAGCTTGCTTCAATCCATACAAAGCTTTCTTTAGTTTGCATACATAGTTAGGATGATGTGCATCCTCATATCCAGGAGGTTGTGCCATATACACTTCCTCAGAAATCCATCCATTCAAGAAGGCATTCTTTACATCAAGTTGATAGAGATTCCAATTTCTAGATGCAGCAAGACTAATGAGAACCCTAATTGTAGGCATTTTTGCAACAGGAGAGAAAGTCTCCTCATAATCAATACCATGGGTTTGGGCAAACCCTTTAGCAACTAACCTTGCTTTGTGTCTATTTATACTTCCATCTGGATTCCTCTTGATTTTGTATATCCATCAAGATCCGATTATCTTCATAGATGGCTTGTTAGGTACAAGCTCCCAAGTGTCATTCTCCTTCAAGGCTTCCATTTCTTCATCCATTGCACCTCTCCAAGCTTTCTTGCTTTGTGCTTCTTCGAATGTGGTAGGTTCTTCATTGGTTGAATCCTTTGCAATGTAGATTGAGTGCTTGGTGACCAAAGAAGTATCATAACCAAACCTTTCTGGTTTCTTCTTCTCCCTTGAAGACCTTCTAAGTGGTTGATGTGAGCTCTCCGGTCCATATGTAGCATCCTGCATCTTTGCTTTACCTTTGTTCTTCCATAGCTTTAGTCTTTCCAAATCTTCTAGGTCAATCTCCGAATCACTTTCTTCAATCTGCTTTGGCTCCTTTGGTTGAAGTGATGGAAAATCTTCATCCAAGTCATATGGCAGCTTCACTTTCCTGTCATCATCAAACCATGATTTGTTTTCATAAAAAATTACATCTCTACTCACAGAAAATCCTTTATTGGTTGGATTGTACAATCTATATCCTTTTTGGTTTTGATCATAACCAATAAATACGCACTTCTCTGCCTTGGGATCCAATTTCCCTCTTACTTGAGAAGGAATGTGAGCATAGGCTAAGCATCCAAAGATTTTGCAATGCTCTAGACTAGGTCTTCTTCCATTCCACACTTCATATGGAGTGGTTCCATCTAGTGACTTAGATGGAAGTCTATTTATGAGATATGTGGCTGTCTACACAGCCTCTGCCCATAGGTAGTTTGGCAATCCCTTTTCGTTGAGCATGGACCTTGCAGCTTCGACAATAGCTCTGTTCCTCCTCTCTGCTACACCATTGAGTTTGGGTGTATACCTTGTAGTGACTTCCCTTTTAATGCCTCTTTCATACAAGAAGGCATCAAATTCAGAAGAGAAGTATTCTCCTCCACCATCTGATCTGAGTCTTTTCAAAGTCCTACCTGTTTGATTTTCAACAAGAGCAATATACTTCTTAAAGCAATTAAACACTTCATCCTTGTGCTTCATGAAAAACAGAATGGTCCACCTGCTACAATCATCTACGAAAGACACATAATATCTTGAGCCTAATATAGATGGCTCCTTGCTTGGACCCCACACATCCGTGTGCACTAGTTCCAAAGGATTTTGACACATATATCCTTTCTTATTGAAAGGTTGTCTATGAGCCTTGCCGAGTTGACAAGCTTCACACTTATAAATCATGTGTTGCCTTGTGATATTAGGCAAACCAAGTACACTTTGGTCCCTGCAAATCTGTTTGAGTGTTCTCTCACCAATGTGAGCAAGCCTTTTGTGCCATATCTCCAACTCTGTAAGAGTTTGAGATCCATAGCTAAACAAAGCTATGTTCTTTGTATCTTCCACTTCAAAAGTGAAAAGCCTTCCTGTCTTTTCTCCTTTGGCAATCCTTCGAAAGCCTTGCCTTGGGTCTTCAACATATGCTCCAAATCAGTTGAATCTAACCTGCAATCCTTTTTCAACAATTTGTCCAACACTTATTAAATTTTTGGTAATTGTAGGGACATACAAGACTTTGCTTAAGAGGTTCATATTCCCATCTGATGTCTTCACATTACCTATCTTCTCCACTGAGTGCTTTGTGTCATCTCCTGTCTGCACTTCATGCTTGTTATGAGGATCTTCCAAATCAGAAAGTAAAGCCACATTTCCTGCTACATGGTTCGAGCATCCTGAATCAATGTAAAATATGTGATCATCATCCTTACCCTTCTTCGCTGATAGATTCATAATCAATAATGAATCTTCTTGACTTTGGTCCTCTGCATAGTTATTTTAATCTCTTCTTCCTCTATGGCCACTTTGATAGTTGTTGTTGTAATTGTTGTTGTAGTAGTTGTTGTTGTTGTAGCCTCCATTGTATCTACCTCTATTTGATCCATAGCCACCTCTATTGAATCCTCTTCCTCTTGAGTTCCTCGGGTTCCTGAAACATTCTTCAGTAGTATGGTTAGATAAGCCACATATGTTGCAAGGTTGAGACGATTGGAATCTCCCCCTGCCTTGCTTTCCACCTCTGCCTCTTCCTCTAGCTCTTCCTCTACCTGCAAAGTTTGCTTGGAAAGAGCTACCTTCATCTTCATTCTTCCTATTCTTTGACTTGTCCTTGACCTTAGCTTTATCAGAATATAAGGCAGAAGTTTGATTACCTCTTGAGGACTCACCACCTTTGCTAATCTTTGCTTCATGAGTGAAGAGTTGGCCCATGAGTGTGTTGAGGTCGGGTACATGCATATCCATGTATAAATCCATGGCTGTTGTGAATGACTCCCACTTGTCGTCTGCTTTGATTCCATTCATGATTTGTCTTATGATTTGCTCCTCTTCAATTACCTCTCCAATGCTTCCAAGTTGGTCGAAAATCTCCTTCATCTTTGTGACATAATCAGTCACATTTTGCTTCGGGCTTTTCTTCATTGTTGTGAACTCCATCCACAATTGGTTCTTCCTTGCTCGAGTGTTGGAAGAGAAGAAAGAAGCAAGTGCATTCCAGGTTTCTCTTGATGTCTTGCATCCCTTGACATGAGGTAAAAGAAAATCAGAGATTGAGTTTAGAATATAGGACCTTGCAAGTGCATCCTTCGAACACCAATTCGAAAGTCCTTCCACTTCTTCATGTAATGGTTGCCCTTTGTTCCTCATGGTTGGCATTGCTTCATCTCCGGATATGAATCCATATAGATTCCTCCCTTGAAGGTAAGCCACCATCCTTAGAGACCATGCCGGGTAGTTGTTTCGATCCAATTTGTCAATTGTTGATGGAAATCCATCTCCCATGTTGCTTGACTATGCTCTGATACCACTGTGAAGAGAGATGGTGGATGCAATCCAAAGATGAGTTGGTGCTGCTACAACCAGCTTCACACTAGCCAACTGAGACTTCAGAGTTGATTAGTAGACCCTTTGAGCTTCCTAAATCCACCAAAATATCAGCCAAGTACTTTGGAACATGTATCCCAAAAGTTTAAGTCAAGACAGACTAGTTGCGAAATGACTAGCTCCCAAAACTTGCTATTTTTGGACATACACCTGCTGGAAAAAATGAACAGTGCTCTCAACCTGGTAGGAATTAGAAAAATTCCATTTGGGCATAGCAAATAGACTTAGCAAGCTTCCCAATCCAAGTTAAAACACTTCAAATGATGGACTGAGCACTGAGAACAAGTTTCATCAATTTCTGGAACATTCCCATAATTCTCGGGGCTCTGCAGAGATAGACCAGTGAGCAGTAAAATGCATATATCTCCCCAAATATTAATCCAATGACCATGAAAATTTATATGTACAAACTATACAGTAAGAGCTATCCAGCGCACTTTAAAACACTGAAAAAAGATTAGTAGAACTCGAGATATGCGCTTCTGAAGTTACTGCTCTGAGTGAGTATAGCAGAGAACAAAACAGAGAGGTAGATGATAATAAATGTATAGATTCACATATGATTACAACCACATTGGCAATGAATCTTTGCACAATGGGAGTAGAATGATAGAGCTATGGAGTAAGCTCTTCAATCTCTACAAAATGACATGAAGTGGTCACGTACAAGGCTTGCTAATCGCCTCTTCCTTCTTGCTCCTTTTATAGCTATTCTTGGAGGGAGTTTTGAATTCGAATTCGAATGGCTCCACCTAAAAGTGATCCCCAAAGTTAAGAGATATTCCCTCAGCTCAAAAATTCGTGATTTTAGTAGTTAGAGCCATGAGTTTGCTTTTACATCATGCATGAGGTAATCCAACCTTTTCCTTTTTTCTTTTTCCATTTACAAAAGATAAAATGTACTCTTTTACAAGAGGTGTTCACATGACTACTCATGTAGCTCAGTGATGAGTAGCACCTCCTTTAATGTCAATCCGGGAAGACGTGAGGATGGTATGAAGACCTCGAGCAAGTGGCGGCCCAAGTGCGTGAGTGAGAAGCACACAAGCATGCACACACATACACACACACGCGCACACACGGCAAGACAAAGAGAGAGAATCAATGGAGCTTTTAGATTACTTTCAAAATGCTCTTACAAGTTCGTTTCAATTACAATCCAACCTCAAAAATGAGCTCTCTAGCTCTTTTTATAGTTTTTGACTAGCTTTTGGCCCTGTCCAGACCTAGTGTCCGGCCTAGTTAAAAATTAGGTTCCAGGGCCAATTTGAGGGCTCAAACGGAGTCTAAAAAATACGAAAATTGATATGTAGGTACTTCTAAGGCTCCTCAAGCTCAAGGACTCCTTGGCTTGCACAAAATGGAGCTACAAAAATATGAAATGGTATTTACAATGATTGTTAGTGATAAGAATCACTGTTAAGAGATGTAGATTGGAAAAATTGAAGGGCCTATCTGCCAGATTTGCGTCGACTGCTTTTTCTACTTACTCCTTCACCTTGTTCTGACTCTCTCCGTTGGCTTCCTTGTCTAGTCAGTCCTTGGGTGCCCATACTGCTCTCAACACCCCCCCCTCTCTCGCGTCTGTCGTCCCTGACAGACCCTTGTTGCTGGGAGTGTTGGATGTAGTATTCCACAACCTGAGTGGCAAGCTGATGTTCTTGTAAGCGTAGTCCTCTGGCCAAATCTGTCATCATACGATCCCAATCGATTGGTCCTGGAACGTCCGGATGTGGCAGACGTAACTGATCTGCATGGATCGCTTGTTCTACTGCGAATAGATGTAGCAAATGTGTGGGTCTGGGAATGAAAATTTCGGAATTGTATTCCCAGAAGCCCGTAGAGAACATTTCCTCAAATGTTTGCTTGAAGCATGCGGGCAAGTACTTGATTCGTGCATGCCAAGCAAAGATGACAGTGACCGAGGGGGTTTGGCTCATGTCGTAGACTAAATCCTTGTTGCCTTGAGCGAATCCAGGGGCGGAGATGTATGGAGCTTGGACATTCCGAAAGGTTTTGAAGACAATGGTCATGAGCTCAAAGATCTTCATACACATTTTCGCCGCGATGTCGGGTACATTATTGAGACGTGTAGACCAGTGTCGAATTGTTGATATCATGTAGGCTACGGTTGGAGGTCCTCGAGGTGGAGCAAAATACGGATAGTTAACCCAAGCCGAGCACTCTTTATTGTTGCGTACCTTGATTGCAAATGCTTGCCAGGATCTGCGACGTACCACTGGACAATAGCATGGATTATACTTGATATAGAGTGGCATGGTAGCCCAGGTACTCATCATCTCTGGGTAATCGGTGAGTAAACGTGCACGCCAATTAGGTTGGAAAATCGAGCCAGCACGTGCATCGGTGGGTAAATCCCCTATCTCAAATTGAGTAGCGAATGTGGGCTCCTTCCCTGTATGTCTTTTGACTTCTGCATTATAATCATGTAGTAAGACAAAATAAGGCATGTATTGCGATTCTGATGTTGTGATTAACCGTTGATGGGATAATTGTTGAAAGTAGGAAGACCGAAGGACCGTTTCTTCCAGATTCGTGAGAGATTGCATTTGCACGGCCACACGATCATCATGTGTCTTGCCCACTTTCTCGACCCTTCTGACCCAATCTGGAACTTGAATTTCTAACGTGTCTTGTCCTTCTTCTGTAGTTCGACCACCAGGCGTCCGCATAGGCTCGTAGGGCTCTTCGTAGCTGTCCTCGACGGGGATTTCCACTACTGTTTCAGGTTCTGGTTCTTCAATGGGCGAGGGCGGTCGTTCATATGGTAGGAGGCGTGCTTGGAGGTCTGCCACCTGTTTCCGAAGGGTCTCCATTTCTTCTGTAGATTGTTGCAAGATTACCGGCTCCTGTTGAGCAGTGGGTACACTGGCTAACTGTTTCTTTAGATCGGCACATTCAGTCTCTAGTTTTTCATATGACTCCAGGAAATTTGCATGCTCCTCAAGTAGGATGCGGATGTCTTCTGATGGAACTGCTCTATATCTGGTAGGGCTAATGGTTGCTCCTACGGTTCCTTCCATAGCCGCTTCAAAATTATCTTGGTTTTGTTGTTGAAGGCGTTTGTTCTCTTCTAGTGCTGCTGCCATATGCTTTCTTAGTAGTCCAATGTTGCGTCTGAGTGTAGCGTTAGATATCATTTGCGCTTGAAGCACTGTTTCTAGTTCCTTGACTGCTTGGTCATCTACAGTTGATGCCTTGGATTCCAATTCGGAGTGAGCCTGCTGTAGTGTGGTATGCTCGTCTAGGAGCGTCAGGTAGTCAGCCTCAAGAGTGGTGACTCTAGCTTGCAGACATTGCGATTCTGCCTGGAGGGCAGCAGTGCGTTCTTCCAATTGATGGTAGTCTTGTTGTAGCTGATGTGCACACTGAAGTAATGTGTTGAACGTGCTATTTACATTATGAGATGCAAGGGGAAAAGTTTGAAATGCAGGGGAGGAGGGATTGGGTAGGGGGGTAGTGAATGCTGTGTGTGCCAATGATGTGAGTGGTGAGGTGGGGGGTAGTGGAGGGGGAGAGGGTGGAATCGTGGGGAGAGGTGCTGTGGTGGGTGAAATGTCCATCGGGTCAGACAGAGTGGTGTGTATAGGGGCTACCATGTAGTTGGGTATGGTAGGTGAGGTGAGTGTGGTGTTCGTGTAAATTGATGTCGTTGCGAACAGCGGGGAAAGGTGCCTTTGAAACATTGGAGAGCGGAAGAACTGCTCCACAAAGGACGGGTATTGGGGTGGTGAGGTCCGGTTGAAAGAGGTGTAGGGGCCAGCTGGGAAGTGGGGGTCATGGAATGGAGGTACTCGTATAGGGGGATAGGTCGGGAAACACAGGGTGCCTTCTGTGGGTGCTGGGTTTCCAACTACACTTGTAATTATGGGATGGCCAGTCATGGGTTCAGAGGATAGACAGGATGAAGTGTACAAGGGATTGGTGACGAAGGAGAAGAGGGTGTCTTGTGAGGTGGGTTCTCGAAATGAGAATGATTTGAATGATGATGGGTTATAAGTGAATGTAGAGGTGATGACTGTCGTTTCTTCCGAGGTGGGAGGTGGTGGTGGGGGTGGAGAAGGTGGTGATGGAGGACGCTGGGGTGAGATGGGTGATGTCTGAACGAAGGTTTCAGCGGAGAGGTCAGTGGTGGTTGTGGGAGTGGCTGTGGTCTCAATAGGTACTTCTGGTTCTGTGACGGGTATCCTGATAGTCTTACCTGCTCGTGGTAACGTGTCCACTCTACGTTTGTCATATCTTACAGACTGGCGGACTGCGGTGTGGACAGCCTCTGGAACTCCTAAAGAGTCTGACACTAATTTGAGGGTGTCAATGAAGTGTTGGTCCACCCCTTCATCTGATAGCATTTCTTGCATCAAAGCTTGACCTGATACCAGAGAGAGTTGATGTCTTTCTTGTACTGCTTTGATAGTGTCATATAGCCTTCGTAGTTGAGCTGTATATGCAGGTGCACCTACAAGTTCTGGCACTTCTTGTTGCTCCTCTTGTTGCTCTTGATCATACTCCTCCTCATCATCCTCCTGTTCTTCATCTCCGTCCTCTTCTTCCTCCACTTCAACAGGTGTGACAGGTGCTTGGGAGGTTGTGGCCTGCATTTGTACATTCTCCGCTTGTTGTGCCTCTTCTGCCTCCAGCTCTACATCTTGTAATAGTTGTTCGAAGTCTTCATTAGTGAGTTCTTCTAAAGGTGCACCACTAGGAAATTTGAGATCCGTTGGGATGGGAGGAAATATCAAGGTGGAACCATCCGTGCTGCGTCTTGGAAGTCGGAGTGTGAATGGTCGGACTCTTCGGGGTGGCGGGGTGACATCTGGTGTTAGGGTGGCTCCACGTGGTTGAGCACATGGGACTTGGACCGTGCCTCTCATCTTCTTAGAAGGGGGTCCAGTGGATGTCCTGCCTCGAAACTGCTCTACCCGATTCCACATCAGGGCTCGTTGGATTGGAATGTCATAAGCCAAACACCTATAAATGATTCTTGTCAGAGCACAGCAACCATATAAAACCTGTTTCCGCGGCCAGCGTTTGTGAGCTAAGTGTATCTGATCAATTATCCAGTGGGGTAGGTTGATGGTGAGGCTCTGTGTCTCTGTCAGATACAGGCTAAACCAAATCTTTTTGTGCGGCATGGTGAATCTATCCTGCGCCGGGAAAGCAAAGTGTTGCATGCACATGCGAAGGTGTATTGCAATATTAGGCGTCATGGATACCATGTCCTTGAGTTTGGTGAGACTTCGATTCTTCATGTAGTCTGGTACTAGGGTTTCCTTCTCTGTAGGAATATGCATGCCGCGCATATCCAGAGCTTCTCTCACCAAATTGTTTGATAGCCTAAACCTCTTGAGCTCATTCCCCTTTGTCAGAGATGGAATCACAAATGAGCTTGCACCTTTTGGGTTCGGATTTGGAGTCAAGGTGTTGATGAGATAGTAGCATCGCATGAAGTCAGGTTTTGGGAGTCGGGCACTGAAATAGGCACTCAATCCAGCTTTTTCCCATATCGGACGTAGACCTTCCGCATTTTGTAACTTCTCAAATTCTCTTGTAAAGAAATGGTATCTGCCTTGCTTTCCATTGTAGTCCAACTCTGATTCCCATAGATACGTTCCTTCCCCCAAAGGTCCTGCTACCTCGGTAAACCAATGTGAAGTCTTTCCCACGGGCATGGTGTGGCCATGCGGAGGGTCCGCAATAGGTATGATTTTGACGGCCTGCAATTCTTCTGGTCTTTCAACTGTCTCAGGCAAAACGGGTAAACTGTCCAAGTCCACCACTTGCGGGTTTGTTTCTGTGTGAGAGCTAGTTCCTGCTGCCTCCGCCATGTTGAAAATGTCACAGCTGATTCTGTGAGAATATATGAATAAACGTTAACATTGCAATGGACACAAAAATGACATGGTGTCCCTTGTTACAATATTAACTTAAAGTTCTGGAGTGGTTAGGGTTAATAAGTGCTCGGTGCTGGTGTGTGTAGTTAGGAGTTAGGTAGACCTAAGAGCTAAGCGAAATGATGTGAATTAAGAGTGAAGCGGTTAGTAGGTGGTCATGGATTTACAATAGGGTCAGGGGGTTTGTTACAAGTCTTGGGCTGCCAAATGCAGTGGATGGGTTTTACTCGTGGTTCCGTAGAGATTCTCGAGAGCTTTATAGGTGGGTCAGCTTTAACCTGAGGCCTTTTAGGGGCCCATTTACAACTGATTCTGTTCGTGTTCATGTGCCTTGGTGTTGAAAATGAGTGGATGTAGGCTGTGCGAGTGAATGGATCATGCTGTGTAGGGTGTGTTCTTGGTGTAGCTATTTGAGCCCGCAAACAAGCCTTAGGCACCCAAATTTGTCTTGATTGTGGGCTGGCCTTCATCGACTTTTTGGGCACCCAAATAGATTTCACGTTAGCAGAAGAATTTCCGGAAGACCTCTTATTAGTGACGTGTTGATGGTTATTAATAAGAGGCTTCGCCCGTGCTGTTGGCGTGGGTGCAACCGGGTGTTCGCCTTTTCGCACCCACACTTGGTTCACTTGTTGAGACATTCTGCTACGCAGGTTCTTTTGATGTCCGGCATAGGTAGTACTCTGCTTCTTCTGCCTTTGCGCCACCGTTGGTTGTTGCCTCCTTCTGTCCTTTGGAAAAGAAGGGAATTCCTTTGCATCCCTGACACCTTTTTTGCGAATATCATTCCTCTGCAACACATAGTTTTGGACAAGAACAGCATGGTCAACTTCATGTGCACCCTTGGAGGGACCAGGAGTCTGTGCCTTTTCTAGTTTCTTGAGTGCTCCATTATCCAACTCTACTGTAATTCGGCTATGATTGACCCATACCTGAAGAAGTCCACTTCTTAGGTTTAAGTTGACTGCTTGGTCATAGATCCAGTCTTGACCCAAGACAAGAGGTTCAGTGAGATCCTCATCTTGACACACTAGTACTTTAACTGTCATTGCCTCATCATGAATGTAGAGGGGAAGTTCCACCTCGCCCATACAAGGGGTTTCCACGCCTCCCAATCCTATGAGATATGCTTCCACAGGATTGACAGTTAACTGTAACTCTTGACAGTAAGACACTCTAACAGCACTAGTGGCTGCACCTGAGTCAATCAAGGCTCTTACAGTCCTTGCACTTTTTCCTTGTCCTATATCTAGGGTTACAAAAGGACGTCGATCAGTTATCCTAGGTGAGCTGGTTCCGGCGACTTCACACATTGCCATATGATATCCTTGATCTGCATAGTCATTTGTCCTAGGCTGCTCTCTACCTTGCTTTCGTAATTTCATCCTTCTGATGTGTTCTAAAGCTTCTGCTTGAGCTTCTTCTCTAATTCGCTTCTCTTCCTCTTTGCGTTTCTTAGCAGTGTTGAGTCGGCTGAGCATTTCCTCCGTGAGGGATTCCTGATACAACTTGACTCTGCATCCGCTAATATAGTTAGGGAGAACATCGCCCTCTAATGTGGCTAATTGTACTGCTCCACTCGTGGAGATCCTATTGATAATCATAGGTCCGTAGCCTCTCTTTTCTAGCTTCCTCGCGTGTTGTTTCAGTGTATAGACTAAAACTAGATCTCCGGCTTTCAAGCCTTTATCCTTCACATGGGCATCGAAGTATGCCTTCTGCCTCTTTTTAGCTGCATATATTCCAGCAGCGGCTCTCAGTCTTGTTTCTCCTAATCGTTCAAGGTCAAAGATCCTAGAGGAGAGCTCATGACCTGTCCATTCGTGTTCTTGTGCTACTTTCAACGTAGGAATCAGGAAATCCAAGGGTAGCACAGCGTTTTGGCCGAATACCATCTGAAAGGGGGTGGCTTGGAGTACCGTTTTGTAGGCAACTCGGTATGCCCAAACAGCATGGTGTAGCTGTTTGTCCCAATCAGAGCGTTTAGTGTTCACTAATTTCGTTAGTACATTGCATAAGATCTTATTAGTGCTCTCAGCTTGCCCATTAGCTTGAGGGTGATACGGGGCAGACTTCTTGTGTATTACCAAGAATTCTTGGAGTAGATTTTCAATCACTTCGTTCAAGAAATGAGTGCCTCTATCACTTACAAGCTCTATAGGTAGTCCGTATCTCGTGAATACATTCTCAAACAAGAATTTGGCAGTTGTTTGAGCATCGTTCTTTGTCGTAGCCTTTACCTCTACCCACTTGGTGAGATAATCTGTCGCAACAATGATGTATTCCGCATGAGAACCCTTAGCTGGGGGATTAATAGGACCTACAAAGTCTATTCCCCACTTAGAGAATGCACGTCCACCCATCATAGGTTTCAGTGGCATCTCATCTTTGCGTATGGGATACTGAGTCCTCTGACAGACATCACACCGTTTCACATAGGTATGTGCATCCATGTGAAGGGTAGGCCACCAAAAGCCCGCAAATAGGATTGCCTTGATCACCCGATCCGGTCCAAAGTGTCCTCCTGCTACACCTTGGTGAGCAGTTTCTAAGATCTTAAGATACTCACTTTCATGGACACACAGTCTCAGGTAACCATCCTTACCGCGCTTGTATAGATTATCACCAACGAGTGAATAATCCTGGGCTTCTTGTTCCAAACTCCTTTTTCTAGCTAGAGTCATGTCTGGAGGGAATGTGTTTGTCCTCAAGAATGATACTAGAGGTTCACTCCAATCTGGCACAATGGATACTTGATAGAGAGTGGCATGTTCCACAGGTGGTTTAGTGCAACAGATTGGGCATTCCTTGCACAACTTTTGGACATCCGCTCCCATAGTTGGCCAATGCACTCCGAATCTCTTTAGAGTCTGCAACGTTCGTTGCTTTGAATGGTGTTGCTCTAACGCACCTACATGTGCTAATTGCAACCATTTAGCGTACTCATCCTCTTCTACGCAACAAGCCAGGATCCCTTGATCTGTGTGCTTGTACATGCTGCCTGCCATGATATGGTACTTTTGGGCTTTTACTATCTCTCTATTCCGTGTGTTCACCACTGGATGATTAGGCCCGTATGTCAATACTGGTACTATTGGCTTGGCCCACTGCGGCACCACTTCCAAATTAAACAAGTAAGCATCAGGAAGGTCATCTGACACTCCTTGTGGGGCTTCTCCTGATGTGAGCCTAGAGAGGTGATCTGCTCTCAAGTGAGTCCTACCCTTTCTTACCACAACCTCAAAATCATATTCCATTAGCAAGAGAAACCATCTTACTAATCTTCCTGTATTGCATGGCTTGTTTACAAGATATAACAATGCCTGATGATCAGTAAAAAATTTAAACTTATTTGCAAGCAAATAGTGTCTAAATTTCTTGACTGCATATACCATGCCTAATCCTTCGCGCTCTGTAGTGGTGTAATTCCGTTCAGCCGCATTCAATTGTCTACTAGCATAGGCAATTGGAAGATCCATATTACCTTCACCAGTAGGTTGTGCAAGCACACATCCAATAGCATAATTGGATGCATCCACATGAACATGGAATGGCTTATTCCAATCTGGTGTGGTCAAGATTGGTGCTGAACATAATCTTCGTTTAAGCTCTTGGAAGGAATTCTCACATTCATCCGTCCACTCAAAGTTTGTCAGAAGTCCGTACATGGGCTTTGCAATGACAGCATACATGTGTATAAATCGTCGATAATAACCACAATGCCCCATGAAAGCTTGTACTTCCTTGACATTCTTTGGCCTAGGTAGCTCTGCTATGGCTCTCACTTTCTCCTCGTCAGTAGATATGCCATTCTTTGACACTATGTGTCCTAGAATCTTACCTTGCCTTACCATAAAAACGCACTTTTCTGGGTTCAGGCAGACTTGGTACTCTCTACATTTGTCAAAGATTTGTTTGAGTTCAGGAATATGGGTTTGTCTAACATTGGAATGAGCACAAAGATCATCAACATAGACTTCTAAACTCTTCCTCAGGAACTCCTTGAACACATGGCACATCAGCCTCTGGAAGGTGGCTGGTGCATTGGTAAGCCCAAATGGCATTACTCTAAAAGCAAAAATGCCCCATTCTGTGGCAAAGGCTGTCTTATGCTGATCCTCTGGAGCTATGGCTACTTGATTGTAGCCCGAAAATCCATCAAGGAAGCTGTACACCTCCTTGCCTGCCACTCTTTCTAAGAGATGTTCTGTTATGGGAAGCGGATAGTTATCTCGAATTGTGGCTGCATTAACCTTTTTCAAGTTAATGCACACACGCAGTTTGCCATTCTTCTTGGGCACCACTACGATGGGGGATACCCATTGAGTGTGCTCAATTTCATAGATAAATCCAGCTTCAACCAGTCTATCTATCTCTTCTTTGATCTTAGCGGCGTAATTATCGTTATATGTATAAGGCTTTTGCTTAGAGGGTTTAGCATCTGAGGTCATGGGAATAGTGTGTGAGCATATGTCCGGGTCAACCCCTTTCAAATCCTTGTAACTCCAAGCGAATACATCTCTGTATTCTCTTAGCAAGGCAATCAATTCATGCTCTTCTTCTTCTGTCAGATCATGGCCTATATACGTGCATCTCTCCTCTCCTTCTTCTATGGCCACTACTATTTTCTTGGTGGTTTCTTTGTTATCATAGGCCTCTCCTGATTGTGCTTCTCGTTTAGGCATTCTTATTATGACTCTCCTGTCATCTATCTCATACTTCTTAAAATTTTCTGGGACCTCAAACAAAGATTCTTCCTCCTCTGGTGAGACTTCTTTCTTCTTTCGTTTCTTTCCTTCTTCCTTCGGGGTCATATGTGTTGCTAATCTTACATCATTTGTAACCTCTCCATGCCTCTGGGGTTGAAATTCCACTTCATGGAAATATTCTTCATCTGATGCAAATGGTGGGTCCATAATGATTGACTCTAGATCGGAGTCACTTGCATCCTCAAATGCATCAGGGCTAGGTTCGCATTCTTCTAGAACTGCCTCTCCCCTGATTGGCTCTATGGAGAAGACTGAAATATCATAGCCATCCTCATCACAGTGAGGTGTCCATTGTTCTTCGTTGATGGCTACGTCCATTGTTGCTAAGATTTCTGCCCAACCGTGAGGTTCAAATTCTTCGTCTGGAAAAACTACAGGTGCATAGGCTGGGTCTTGGATTGATCTATGGGTTTCTTTCGCACCTACCTCTCTGGCTTTCTCTCTCTTCTCTTCTTCTACAGCTACCTTGCACATCCATAAGTGGGTGTCTTCATGCATCCATGAGGATCCAGACCCTATGGAATGCACCGATTCTGTGTCATCTTTGGCTCTATGGATGGGATTCCATTGGATAGGAGGGACGTCTCTGTGAGAAAAATCCTTGAGATTGACTTTGGTTGTAACACCCAAGTGTTGCAGATACAAAGAATTGGTTCCCCAATCCTGTACCACTTGCAACTGTCGCATGAATGGTCTTCCCAAAATCATCTCATAGGCATGATTTTTGCTGAAGTCACATATAGCAAAACTATGCTCAAACTCGACACCACAAGTGGTGAGAGTTATTCCTTCTAGCAATCCTAGGGGTCTCTCTATGTGACCATCGGCCATTTGCAATTTCATTCTCGTTGGCCTGAGTGCCGGCTTGCCCCAACGCTTCCAAAGGGAAGTGGTGGCAATTGCAACTCCTGCACCTGAGTCCAAAATTGCCTTAGTGGTGTAGTCCTGGTAGGTAATGGGAAGATAGGTGTTCCCTTCTTCACCTTCACACATATCTCCTATCTTATCCAAGGGAATTTCTGGCACTGTCCTATGGGATCCTACCCGGGAATGAGGTTTTGCAACTTCAGTTACTCGACTGGCTGCACATTTCCGCGCGTTTAGTTTATCCTCAGGCAATTCTTCCAAGGTGCAATCGCGTTGCACCTTGGTGTTCGTTACTACCTCCGTGTTCCTTGGTATGACTGAGTCGTCGTTCCTTACCATGACTGTGGGTGCTCTCATACATGTGGACTTTGCTTCCCATGGGCCTGTGAAGTGGGGTAGCTCCTGTATGGAATTAGACTCAAAGTCCAATCTCTCATGAGACTGAGTACTCTCATGTTCCCCGTAAATGGATGGGATGTCTTGTGGGAATTGGTCGTGTGCATCGTCCACAAGTTCAAATGGAGGGGCGACCTCACTTTCGTTATCCCATTTATCTTCTTGAATCTCTCGTAGGAAGTCTGGTGCAAACCGATTCATAGAAGAAGAAGTGTCTGGCTCCATAGAATTAGGCACGTAAGCAACCTCGGAAGGAGGGCTTATTCTATCGTTGGCTCTCTCCTCGTTCCCACAGATGGCTGGAGCACAAGCTTCTTGGAGAGGATTACTTATTCTATTACTCTTCCTAGCAGGCTCATATGCTCCCAGAGAAGGAATGTGGGTCACCTGTGGAGGTACATAAGCTTTCGGGGGAGGCTCATGTGACTTTTGGGGGGGAAGATAAGCTTCTTGAGGAGGCACATGGGCTTCCTGAAGAGGCTGGCTTATCCGTTCTCTTGCCCTTTCCTTTCTTTGAGGGGCAGGTTCCTTCTCTGATTGTGCAATTAACTTCTCTATTCTTTCCAGCAGTCCATCAAAGTGTAACTGCGTCTTAGCTGAACTAGAAATGTTAAATAGGCGGCTGGCCTCAAACATGGTCTGAGCCAATTCCACCATTTTGGCACAAATCTTAGTTCGTTCAAGCTCTAGCTCGGCTCTAGGGTAGCACTTTTCATGATCGGTGATGGTTGGCCCTTCTTGGATTCTGGCCTGATATGCTTTAAGCATCATATTAAGGTCTTCGGGAGTGGGATCAGCTAGGACTGATCCTACTCTAGGGGGTGGTGGGATTTGATGAGGCGGTGGGGAAAGTGGTGGGTTGGATGGAGGTGGGAGTGGTGGAGGCGGGGTAATGTGAGAGGGAGTTGGAGCTGTGAGTTCAGTTATCCTCGCTTTGGTTTCTCTTATGCTTTCCTCAAGCTCACTCATCTTTTTAGCCCATTGTCTTTTCATTCTTTCTCGACTATCTTTCCACGCTCTAGCCCTTTTCTTTGTCACGCTCTCGGTTTCACTAGCCTCTGGGCCCTTTTCTTGGCTTGCCTCTTCGTTTTGCTGCAATGCCTGAGCTCTAGTAACCACCTGCACTGGTGCAGTGGAAGTGACACTTCCTGAGGCATCCACAACCAACCCAATCACATTGATAGGAGTGATTTTTGGCATGTTATTGGGGTTCTTTGGGCAATCTCGTAAGAGATGCTCTTTTCCACAATCTTGGCAAAAGCCTTGGATCGTCACGGACTGATTTTGTGTAGGTGCAGGTAAGGGACAATCACGAATGAAGTGATCCCCCTGACATCGGTAGCATGGTCCTCTAGGAAAGGGTGGCCGAACCTGTCTAGGTTGAGGCCTAGGGTTGGGGTTTGCATACATGACGTTCGTGTAATCCGATTCCCAACTAGGTTCACTTGGTTCTTCACTATAGTATGACTCACCATGTTCCGGAGACTGCATGTAGTAAGCCTGGGGACTATCGACATGTGTAGAATCAAAGCTATGGTCACTCGGGTCACTTTCTGAGATCAATGGGGTTACTGGTACTATGGCCCTATTCAGGTTTTCTTCTGCAACAGCATACTTTACTGGAATCACGTTAGCGGGGTTTGGAGGCTGTTGAGCTAGTACCGGTTGGGGTCTCTGTTGGGCCTGATATGGTTGCTGATAGGTTTGTTGGGGTCTAGCATATTGTGGTGGTGGAGGGTATTGGTTCTGGTATCTGCCTTGTTGGTAGGGCTGAGGGTATGGTTGCCTAACTGCCTGCTTGTTGTATGGGCAATCTTGTGCGGTGTGATTGGTGTATCTTCCTTCTATGGTGCAATATTGGCTATTTGGATTGACCTGGGGTTGAGCCATAATGGGACACACGTTTGCCATGTGGTCACCACCGCATGTATAGCACCTCTTCGCTGGGGCAAACCTTGGGATTTGTTTGCTAGTTACACCCAATTTCTGAGCTACCTTTTCGGCAAGTTCCTCAATTGATGTGGATTGCGTGGAAGAGTGACTAGATGCACTATCTGAATCTTTGTAGATTTTGGAAAGCTCTAGCTCTTCCCCTAGGTTATCTTCAATGTCAATGCACATGCGTACACATTCTTCTATGGTCCTAGGGTCCTTCAGATACACATAGGATCTCAATTTCGTACTCAGCAATCCATCAAGGAATAAGGCTACTTGTTTAGCAGATGTGGGTAGTTCCGAAATAGGGCACCTTTCAAGATATTGTCTAAATCTTCTTCCGGCCAATCTGATAGTCTCTTGGGGGGTCTGTTTGAAGCTGTGAATCAATGAGGAGGTATTGTGTCTTATGCCGCTCTTAGAGAACTCTACGATAAATGCCTCTAGGAGTTGGTCTATGCTCCTGAACTGACGCTCATCTAATGGCTGAAACCATGTAAGTGCTGTGTTCCTAAGGGTTAGACCGAAGGCATTGTACTGCGTGAACAGATCTTCCACTTGTTCAGCTCTCAAGACTTGCTTGAACTCCGCCACATGATCATAGGGATCTCCTGTGCCGTCAAAGTAATTCTTCATGGACTTAACTAGCTGGGTGGGTCTCAAAGTTCTTGTGTGCTCTCTAGGCCTCGGCAGAGGGAATCCATCTACATTTCTTTGGTTCCTGTGGGCTCTATGCATCTCAGGTTCTACCCTATTCGTATCTGTTCTCGTTCTTTCTCTGCCCACTAGGTTGGCAAAACTTACTTCTGGTCTATCTCTACTTCTGTCTCTTTGCGTACCATGAGCTTGGGAAGTTCCAGCCCCAGGGTGACCATAGGATACATTTGATCTTGGTTGAGGGAAAATAAATTCACCCTTCCAAGTGTAAGCATGCCTATCATTTTCTGTCACCACAAAGATCCGTTCTGAAGCCTGATCTAAGTAAGTCACTCTGCCTGGGCTATCCGGATCCTTAAACTCATAGATCATGATATTTCCTATGTCTGTTGGCTGATTAGACTTATACCTCCAAAAGGCTTCATCAGTTTCTCGATTGAGGAGCAACTCTATGCTCTTGTTGTCTTGGGGGACCCATTCAGGTGTGATAATCCTAGTGAGAACTGATTTACCTCGAGGGGTTCTAGGTTCCGCACCCATGTTCCCTTGTTCCAGGTCCCCTAAGTCCGCTTCTGAGATTACGTTCCCAAAGTCATCTGTCCTATCAGGGTGACTAGTGACTACATATATAGTTCCTTCTTTGTCCAGGTATGCACCATTTTCAAACTTGACAGCTGGGTGCTCTAGTCCAATGGATTGGTCAGGGTTTTTAATCTGGACCACCGATCTTCCTAGGCCGTCCTCATAGATGCTAGCACCTAGTCGGTTGGTCCTAAGATATTCCAGCTGTGTTTTGTAAGGGCCTTCTACCCTGTACAAATAAGGCACTCCTGAACTTCCCGTAGGTCTGTCCATGGCTTGAGACATTTCTGACTCACTGGTCTCAGAGCTAGGGTAGTATGAGTGGTGGCTCAACTGCTGGGCCCAAGACCTTGCAGTGTGATTGACACTAGCCTCTGAAGACCTAAGGCTTTGTCTTTCCCTTGCTAAATGTCGTCCTGATCTAAGGTTCATATGCCTAACTGATTAGCCCAATTTTTTTAGAGTACAACCTCATTGCCGATTAATTGGTACCAGTCACTTGATTCTTTTTAGTTATTTTATCACGTTTGAGTTCTTCTCTGATATCACGTCGTCAGGAATGTTTGAATGTTGTTTCGCACTTGCAATTGATCGTTCCACGTTAGGTTCTTTTCCTTTATGTTATCGGCAGTACAGAGATTAAATTTTTAACTTGAACTTGAGTTTTTAGGTAGTCTTCAACTTGATAACTGCCTATCGTCGCTCTGACTTACTCCTACCTCTCGTCGTTCTTAGCCTAAGCTATGAATTGACAGAGGGGGTTAAAAGTGTCCAACCTTTTGTCTCCTGCTCGGTTGCCCTTGAGTGCCCAGGAAATGTGTTCCCAAGCTCGCACTTACACTTGCTTAGAACGCCTCTCGATGCTCTGTAAGAGTTTCAAAGTTAGCTTTGAAATTTACATTCCAAAGACAGAACCAATTATTTTCATGCATGTAGCACAAACACAAACTTGCATAGTGATTCTCAAGAAAACAATCCTAAGGACCCCTGACTTTGATCCCCTTGGGTATGGTCAACTTCAAAATACCCTATCTAAAAATCAATGCATTATCTTTATAAAAAACAGTTGAGGGCGTGTAGTATATGCTACAAGCTTTCCAACAAGCCCTAGAGCTCAAAAAATGGATCTCGTATGAAAAAGTTGTGACCGTTCAGGGTTCTAGGGTTACGACAGGGTTCAAACAGGATCACTGTGCAACAGGTTTTCCCCAAGTTGTTTTCCTAAGGCTTCCCCATGTGCTCAAGAGCATAATATTTGTGCCCAAAATTAGCCCAACTTTTCAATTAACAAACCCTAAAAAATTTGGCTAAAATTGGCTGTCAATCGCGATGGATAGGGCTGTCAATCGCGATGGACACTCAGTCAATCGCGATGGACAGAGAGTTCAGTCGGTCGCGATGGACACCCAATTCAATCAATCGCGATGGTCAGGGCAGTCAATCGCGATGGACAGAGACCTCAGTCAATCGCGATGGACAAGGGGTTGAGTCAATCGCGATGGACAGGCAGTCAATCGCGATGGACAGAGACTTCAGTCAATCGCGATGGACAAGGGGTTCAGTCAATCGCGATGGACAGGCAGTCAATCGCGATGGACAGAGACTTCAGTCAATCGCGATGGACAAGGGGTTCAGTCAATCGCGATGGACAGGCAGTCAATCGCGATGGACAGAGACTTCAGTCAATCGCGATGGACAGGGGGTTTAGTCAATCGCGATGGACAGGCAGCCGGTCGCGATGGACTGGCAGTCAATCGCGATGGACAGAGCTGTCAATCGCGATGGACAGGGCTGTCAATCGCGATGGACTGAAATTTTGCAAGATTTTCAAAAATTTTAGTGGGAATGTGGTGTGCAGGGTCTCTAGTCCCCTGTGGTGCACTCAGATTTACCAACAAGTGAAAATTTCTGTCAATCGCGATGAACAGAAGGCGGCGACTGCGAGACAGTTTCGTCGAGTTCCGTACCTGCGCGGAAGGCTGGAGATGGTGATGTGACCTGTACCTGCAAGATAGCTCAAGAAACATGCAAAAACAGCACATGCAATTTCGCTCTCTCGCTCTCTCTCACAAGTGAAATGAGGGAAATGAGGTGGAGGTGGGGATATAGTCAAAAAACTGAAATTTTCGCGATGATGGAGATGGACGTGGGAGATGGTGATGATGATGATGGTGATGAAGATGGTGAAGAAAGTAAAAGAAAATCTATGAGAGTGAAGAAAGTACCTACAACTCCAACGCGTCAACTCTACGTCTTACCATCACACGCTGGTCCTCAAAGCTCGATCCCCGGCAACGGCGCCAAAATTTGGTGTAGCTCAGTGATGAGTAGCACCTCCTTTAATGTCAATCCGGGAAGACGTGAGGATGGTATGAAGACCTCGAGCAAGTGGCGGCCCAAGTGCGTGAGTGAGAAGCACACAAGCATGCACACACATACACACACACGCGCACACACGGCAAGACAAAGAGAGAGAATCAATGGAGCTTTTAGATTACTTTCAAAATGCTCTTACAAGTTCGTTTCAATTACAATCCAACCTCAAAAATGAGCTCTCTAGCTCTTTTTATAGTTTTTGACTAGCTTTTGGCCCTGTCCAGACCTAGTGTCCGGCCTAGTTAAAAATTAGGTTCCAGGGCCAATTTGAGGGCTCAAACGGAGTCTAAAAAATACGAAAATTGATATGTAGGTACTTCTAAGGCTCCTCAAGCTCAAGGACTCCTTGGCTTGCACAAAATGGAGCTACAAAAATATGAAATGGTATTTACAATGATTGTTAGTGATAAGAATCACTGTTAAGAGATGTAGATTGGAAAAATTGAAGGGCCTATCTGCCAGATTTGCGTCGACTGCTTTTTCTACTTACTCCTTCACCTTGTTCTGACTCTCTCCGTTGGCTTCCTTGTCTAGTCAGTCCTTGGGTGCCCATACTGCTCTCAACAACTCATGTGACTTACAAATGAGGATAATATCAAATATATCAAGCATGTAGGCTTGGGTAAAATGCACCAACAGCTCCCCCTCAAGCCTAACATGCTTGGCCTTCAAATAAGTCTTCAATTGTCCTTGATTTCCTGCAAACCAATCATCAACTTGAATCTACTTAACTTCGTACCATCAAGAGCTTTCGTCAACATGTCTGCACATTGCATATCTGTAGAGACATAGGATAGTTGAATATCCTTGCTCATTAGCTTCTCCCTTACGTAATGGTAGTGGACTTCAATATGCTTGGTTCTAGCATGGTATACCGGATTAGCTGCTAGATGTAGTGAGCTTGTGTTGTCACAAAAAATGTGAGGTGTTGAAGAATGAAGTCCAAGATCTGTGTACAAAGACTTTAACCACATGATTTCTTGAGTTGCATTAGCCAAACCTCTATATTCAGCTTCGGTAGAAGATAATGCCACGGTTGGTTGCTTCTTTGATGACCAAGAAATGATTTTTGAACCTGCAAATGATATATACCCTGATGTGCTTCTTCTATCATCTTTAGATCCGGCCCAATCTGCATCTGAGTAGACCTTTAGCTCAATATCTGAAGTAAATGAATAAAACAAACCTTCATTCATGGTCCCCTTTAGGTACTTGAGGACTCTCTTGGCCGCTTCCATATGTGGTCTTCTTGGCTTATGCATAAACTGACTCAATATGCTAACACTATAGCATATATCCACCCTTGTGAGTGTTGCATAGTTCAAACTTCCAACCAAGCTTTGATAGCTTGTGATGTCTTCAATTGGCTCTCCTTCATAAGCACTAAGCTTATGATTTTGCTCCATAGGTGTACCTGCACGCTTGGTATTTTCCATCTTGAACTTGACGAGCATGTCATGGACATACTTCCTTTGTGTGATGTATATACCTGAATCTGTGTAGATCAACTCCAATCCAAGAAAATAAGTGAGTGGTCCGAGGTCACTTATTTTGAACTCCTCCTTCATTTGAGCCTTTACTTGTTTGATTCCTTCAAGATCATTGCCTGTGATAATAATATCATCAACATACACACATAAATAGATCACTTCAGATCCATTCCTCTTTATGAACAAAGAGGTATCTGCCTTGCTAGCTTTGAATCCTTGGTCCTGCAAATAAGTCACCAATCTGAAATTCCAAGCTCTTGGAGCTTGCTTCAATCCATACAAAGCTTTCTTTAGTTTGCATACATAGTTAGGATGATGTGCATCCTCATATCCAGGAGGTTGTGCCATATACACTTCCTCAGAAATCCATCCATTCAAGAAGGCATTCTTTACATCAAGTTGATAGAGATTCCAATTTCTAGATGCAGCAAGACTAATGAGAACCCTAATTGTAGGCATTTTTGCAACAGGAGAGAAAGTCTCCTCATAATCAATACCATGGGTTTGAGCAAACCCTTTAGCAACTAACCTTGCTTTGTGTCTATTTATACTTCCATGTGGATTCCTCTTGATTTTGTATATCCATCAAGATCCGATTATCTTCATAGATGGCTTGTTAGGTACAAGCTCCCAAGTGTCATTCTCCTTCAAGGCTTCCATTTCTTCATCCATTGCATCTCTCCAAGCTTTCTTGCTTTGTGCTTCTTCGAATGTGGTAGGTTCTTCATTGGTTGAATCCTTTGCAATGTAGATTCAGTGCTTGGTGACCAAAGAAGTATCATAACCAAACCTTTCTGGTTTCTTCTTCTCCCTTGAAGACCTTCTAAGTGGTTGATGTGAGCTCTCCGGTCCATATGTAGCATCCTGCATCTTTGCTTTACCTTTGTTCTTCCATAGCTTTAGTCTTTCCAAGTCTTCTAGGTCAATCTCCGAATCACTTTCTTCAATCTGCTTTGGCTCCTTTGGTTGAAGTGATGGAAAATCTTCATCCAAGTCATATTGCAGCTTCACTTTCCTGTCATCATCAAACCATGATTTGTTGCATCTCTACTCACAGAAAATCCTTTATTGGTTGGATTGTACAATCTATATCCTTTTTGGTTTTGATCATAACCAATAAATACGCACTTCTCTGCCTTGGGATCCAATTTCCCTCTTACTTGAGAAGGAATGTGAGCATAGGCTAAGCATCCAAAGATTTTGCAATGCTCTAGACTAGGTCTTCTTCCATTCCACACTTCATATGGAGTGGTTCCATCTAGTGACTTAGATGGAAGTCTATTTATGAGATATGTGGCTGTCTACACAGCCTCTGCCCATAGGTAGTTTGGTAATCCCTTTTCGTTGAGCATGGACCTTGCAGCTTCGACAATAGCTCTGTTCCTCCTCTCTGCTACACCATTGAGTTCGGGTGTATACCTTGTAGTGACTTCCCTTTTAATGCCTCTTTCATACAAGAAGGCATCAAATTCAGAAGAGAAGTATTCTCCTCCACCATCTGATCTGAGTCTTTTCAAAGTCCTACCTGTTTGATTTTCAACAAGAGCAATATAGTTCTTAAAGCAATTAAACACTTCATCCTTGTGCTTCATGAAAAACAGAATGGTCCACCTGCTACAATCATCTACGAAAGACACATAATATCTTGAGCCTGATATAGATGGCTCCTTGCTTGGACCCCACACATCCGTGTGCACTAGATCCAAAGGATTTTGACACATATATCCTTTCTTATTGAAAGGTTGTCTATGAGCCTTGCCGAGTTGACAAGCTTCACACTTATAAATCATGTGTTGCCTTGTGATATTAGGCAAACCAAGTACACTTTGGTCCCTGCAAATCTGTTTGAGTGTTCTCTCACCAATGTGAGCAAGCCTTTTGTGCCATATCTCCAACTCTGTAAGAGTTTGAGATCCATAGCTAAACAAAGCTATGTTCTTTGTATCTTCCACTTCAAAAGTGAAAAGCCTTCCTGTCTTTTCTCCTTTGGCAATCCTTCGAAAGCCTTGCCTTGGGTCTTCAACATATGCTCCAAATCAGTTGAATCTAACCTGCAATCCTTTTTCAACAATTTGTCCAACACTTATTAAATTTTTGGTAATTGTAGGGACATACAAGACTTTGCTTAAGAGGTTCATATTCCCATCTGATGTCTTCACATTACCTATCTTCTCCACTGAGTGCTTTGTGTCATCTCTTGTCTGCACTTCATGCTTGTTATGAGGATCTTCCAAATCAGAAAGTAAAGCCACATTTCCTGCTACATGGTTCGAGCATCCTGAATCAATGTAAAATATGTGATCATCATCCTTACCCTTCTTCGCTGATAGATTCATAATCAATAATGAATCTTCTTGACTTTGGTCCTCTGCATAGTTATTTTAATCTCTTCTTCCTCTATGGCCACTTTGATAGTTGTTGTTGTAATTGTTGTTGTAGTAGTTGTTGTTGTTGTAGCCTCCATTGTATCTACCTCTATTTGATCCATAGCCACCTCTATTGAATCCTCTTCCTCTTGAGTTCCTCGGGTTCCTGAAACATTCTTCAGTAGTATGGTTAGATAAGCCACATATGTTGCAAGGTTGAGACGATTGGAATCTCCCCCTGCCTTGCTTTCCACCTCTGCCTCTTCCTCTAGCTCTTCCTCTACCTGCAAAGTTTGCTTCGAAAGATCTACCTTCATCTTCATTCTTCCTATTCTTTGACTTGTCCTTGACCTTAGCTTTATCAGAATATAAGGCAGAAGTTTGATTACCTCTTGAGGACTCACCACCTTTGCTAATCTTTGCTTCATGAGTGAAGAGTTGGCCCATGAGTGTGTTGAGGTCGGGTACATGCATATCCGTGTATAAATCCATGGCTGTTGTGAATGACTCCCACTTGTCGTCTGCTTTGATTCCATTCATGATTTGTCTTATGATTTGCTCCTCTTCAATTACCTCTCCAATGCTTCCAAGTTGGTCGAAAATCTCCTTCATCTTTGTGACATAATCAGTCACATTTTGCTTCGGGCTTTTCTTCATTGTTGTGAACTCCATCCACAATTGGTTCTTCCTTGCTCGAGTGTTGGAAGAGAAGAAAGAAGCAAGTGCATTCCAGGTTTCTCTTGATGTCTTGCATCCCTTGACATGAGGTAAAAGAAAATCAGAGATTGAGTTTAGAATATAGGACCTTGCAAGTGCATCCTTCGAACACCAATTCGAAAGTCCTTCCACTTCTTCATGTGATGGTTGCCCTTTGTTCCTCATGGTTGGCATTGCTTCATCTCCGGATATGAATCCATATAGATTCCTCCCTTGAAGGTAAGCCACCATCCTTAGAGACCATGCCGGGTAGTTGTTTCGATCCAATTTGTCAATTGTTGATGGAAATCCATCTCCCATGTTGCTTGAGTATGCTCTGATACCACTGTGAAGAGAGATGGTGGATGCAATCCAAAGATGAGTTGGTGCTGCTACAACCAGCTTCACACTAGCCAACTGAGACTTCAGAGTTGATTAGTAGACCCTTTGAGCTTCCTAAATCCACCAAAATATCAGCCAAGTACTTTGGAACATGTATCCCAAAAGTTTAAGTCAAGACAGACTAGTTGCGAAATGACTAGCTCCCAAAACTTGCTATTTTTGGACATACACCTGCTGGAAAAAATGAACAGTGCTCTCAACCTGGTAGGAATTAGAAAAATTCCTTTTGGGCATAGCATATAGACTTAGCAAGCTTCCCAATCCAAGTTAAAACACTTCAAATGATGGACTGAGCACTGAGAACAAGTTTCATCAATTTCTGGAACATTCCCACAATTCTCGGGGCTCTGCAGAGATAGACCAGTGAGCAGTAAAATGAATATAGCTCCCCAAATATTAATGAAATGACCATGAAAATTTATAGGTACAAACTAGACAGTAAGAGCTATCCAACGCACTTTAAAACACTGAAAAAAGGTTATTAGAGCTCGAGATATGAGCTTCTGAAGTTACTGCTCTGAGTGAGTATAGCAGAGAACAAAACAGAGAGGTAGATGATAATAAATGTATAGATTCACATATGATTACAACCACATTGGCAATGAATCTTTGCACAATGGGAGTAGAATGATCTATGGAGTAAGCTCTTCAATCTCTACAAAATGACATGAAGTGGTCACGTACAAGGCTTGCTAATCGCCTCTTCCTTCTTGCTCCTTTTATAGCTATTCTTGGAGGGAGTTTTGAATTCGAATTCGAATGGCTCCACCTAAAAGTGATCCCCAAAGTTAGGAGATATTCCCTCAGCTCAAAAATTCGTGATTTTAGTAGTTAGAGCCATGAGTTTGCTTTTACATCATGCATGAGGTAAGCCAACCTTTTCCTTTTTTCTTTTTCCATTTACAAAAGATAAAATGTACTCTTTTACAAGAGGTGTTCACATGACTACTCATGTGACTTACAAATGAGGATAATATCAAATATATCAAGCATGTAGGCTTGGGTAAAATGCACCAACAATTACTTGTCTGATAATCTGCTCTTCTTCAATCTCTTCTCCTATGCTTGCCAATTGATTAGCTACATCCTTGACTCTACTCACATACTCGATATGAAGACAATGTTTCCCAAGTCTCTTGGGATGTCTTATAGTTCCTAATGTGTGGAAGAAGAAAATAAGAGATTGAGTTAAGTAAGTATATGGCATGTATTACATTTTTGATGTGATGATGAGTCGTTGATGGGATAAGTTCTGAAAATAAGAGGACTTAAGAGCAGTTTCTTCAAGATTGGACAGTGATTGGATTTGTACGACCATTCTGTCACCATTTGTTTGGCCTATTTGCTGTACCCGCTTAAGCCAATCTGGTACTTCAATTTCAAATGTGTCCCTACCCTTGTTTGTGATGCACCCTCTAGGTACTGGCAGAGGCACATAGGATTCTTTAAAGCTTTCTTTGACAGGGATTTCTTCCATTGTGTCTTGTTCTGGGTCTTCAATCGGAGAAGGTGGTCTCTCATATTGCAATAGCCTGGCTTGGAGTTCTGCAACCTGTTTGCGGAGGGTTTCCATGTCCTCTGTGGTTTGTGGGAGTGTGACCACCTCCATCCTAGATGTAATTACCATGCTTAATTGCTTCTTGAGGCCAACACATTCTATCTCTAGCTTTTTGAATGATTCTAGAAAATTGGCATGTTCCTCGAGTAAGATCTTGACGTCTTATGAGGGAACAACTCGAAACTGTGTAGGACTAATTACTATGCCCAGGGTCCCTTCCATAGCAGCTTTGAGATTGTCTTGGTTTTGTTGTTGCAGTTGCTTATTCTCTTCCAATGCCGCAGACATGTGCTTCCGGAGAAGCCCTAGTTTTCTTCGTCGTTTTGCATTGGTGAGATTTTTCTCATGTTGCATTGTCTCCCAAGTCCTTGAGGGCTTGGGCATCCACATTGTGTACCTTGGACTCCAATTCTGCATGAGCTTTTTGTAAGGTGAAGTATTTTTCCTAGAGTGTTTCATTGTCTACTTCCAAGGCTGTGACTCTTGCTTGCAATCTTTGCGATTTTGCATGGACGGCAACATTCCGATCTTCCAATCTTTGCTAATCATGTTGTAGTTGTGATACACATTGAATTATTCTATTGAATGTATTATGTACAGTATGAGATGCAAGAGAGGTGGGGTGGAGTGCAGGGGGGAATGGGAATGGTGGATGTTGTGTCTAACAAAGAGGTGGGTGTAGGTGAAGTTGGTGGTAGGGGGATGTGAGATGGTGGAATCATGGGGGGAGGGGGAGGTGCCATGGATGGTGAAATGTCCATAGGATTGGACGATGCAGTACATGCGGAAGCTTCCTTGCAAGTGGGGATGGTAGGTAAAGTGATCATGGTGTGTGTGTACAATGAAGTGGAAGTGAGTGTTTGACAAAAATGGGGAAGTAAAAAGAGGGTTGGTAATAGAAGAAAAGAGGGTGACCTGAGAGGTTGATTCGCAGAAGGAAAAGGACGTTGATAAGGTTGGGGTTTGGGTAATGGTTGTTAATACTACAATGATTTCATCAATGATAGGTGGAGGAGGTAGGGGTGATGGAGGAGATGGGGGGTGCTAGGGTGAGATTGGTGATGTTTGTACAAATTCCTCCGCAATAAGATTGATGGTGGCTGTTGAGGTAGCCGTTCGTTCGATTGTTGCTTCTGGTTTAGATATCGGGATCCGTATGTCTTTGCCTGCCCATGCTCTTGTTTCCACTCTACGTTTGCCATAGCAGATCGATTATCATAGTGCTATGTGTACGGCCTCTTGAACTCTCAAGGAATATGTTAATAATTTGAGTGTACTGATGAAGTGAGGGTCTACCCCTTCATCTACAAGGATTTGATCAATCAACGCTTGGCTTGATGCGAATGAGACTCTATAACGTTCTTGCATCGCATTGATTGTATCATACAATCTTTGTAGATGGGGGGTATATACCTGAGCACCTGCAAGTTCAGTCACTTCTTGTAGATCTTCTTGATGTCTTCCCTCATGTTCATCATCATCTTCTTTAGATTATTTATCTTCATCCTTATTGGCTATGGTAACCGACACTTGTGATGTGGTTGCTTGTGGTTGAGAATGTTCCACGAGTTGTTCCTCAGCTGACTCAAGATTCACTTCTCTTAAGTTTTGCTCAAAATCCTCATTGGTGAGTTCTTTCAAGTGCACCCCTCTAGGAACTCAAGGTCTGTTAGGACTGGCAAAAATATCAATTTTGGTCCCTCAGAGCTGCATCTTGGAAGGTGTAGTGTGAATGGGTGTACACGTCAAGGTGGGGGAGTGACATCTGGGGTTAAGGTGGCTCCTCGTAGTTGAGCACATGGTATTTCTCCTCACATCCTCTTTGAAGGGGATCCTGTGGATGTTAGACCCTTGAATTGTTGTACCCTATTCCACATTAGAGCCATCTAGATTGGAATTTCATAAGCCCAACATCTATAAATGGTCCTAGTCAATGCACAACATCCATACAAGATTGACTTGCATGGCCATTGCTTGTGAACCAAGTGGATTTGATCAATAATCCATTGAGGTAGGTTAATAGTTAGGTTGTGAGTCTCTACAAGATAAAAACTAAACCATACCTTCTTTTGTGGCATGGTGAATCTATCTTGGGTGGGAAAGGCAAAGTGTTGCATGCACATATAGGGGATCCTTGTTCCATGTGTGTAACATTTTGGGATATTCTTGTAATAGTTCCTTGCACTAGTCACGTTGAAAAAATTTACCTTTTTGAGCCTCTAAAGGTAGATCTTCTAGTTCAAACTGTGTGGCATGTCTAGCTTTCTTGTCCGTCGCCTTCTTGATCGCTAGATGATACTCATCCATATACAAAAAGTATGGCTTGTATTGAAGTTCGTTAATAGATATATATCATTGTGGTGCTGTGCAAAATGGGGCTATTGAAGTATCTTTTCCTCAATTAGTGCCATTGCATGTAGCTGTGCTTTGACCCTTGTTGAATGGGTTTGGTTGAGCTCCTCTACGAATTTCATCCATGTTGGGGTGGGGAGTTCAAATGTATCGTGACCATCTTCAGTAATGCATCCACTTGGGGCAAGTTGGGGTTCATATTCTTCTTCGAATGTTGCCTCCACCGGGGTGGGAATGGTTTCTTCATCTGCCTAGACTTTAGGTGGGGAATCGGGCATGGGAACCTCTGAATGATCTAGAACTTGATCTTGGAGCTCCAAGACACGTGCCCTTAATGTAGTTAATTCCTTTATTATCTCTAGTAGTGCAACTTCTTGAATTATAGGTTGTTGCACCGGTGCTTGTAGACATAAGGTGGCATTGTCACTTTTTAGTAGCTGATATTCCTCATTTAGTCTATTGTAATCCTTTAGTAAACATGTGTGGTCCTCTAATAGCATTTGCATGGTTTTGGATCGAACAACCTCGAATTGACTTGGACTAATGGGTTCATCTGGCTTGTCCATGGCTGCTTTGAAATTCTCTCTATTTTTGTTCCTATAAGCATTGATTTTCCTCCTTGCCTGCTGCCAAATGTTATCATAGAGTCCCATATTTCATGTCAACGTTGCATTCCTAAAGATATGGACTTGTAGGTGCTCTTCAGCCTCTGTAATAGCTTCTTTTGTGTTCTATTCCAATTCTAGCTCCATGGAGTGGTAGGCATCATGGAGCTCTTGATGATGTGCATTGAGAGAGGCATTCTTGATGGTTAAGGAGTTTAAGTTGGCATGCAGCTGCATTGTTTTCTAGTGCAGTGCTTGATAGTTATGTCCTAACACTGCGAACTCTTCACATACTTGGTGCATACAAGAAAACATTTAGTGAAATGCATTATCCACAACAAATGATGATAATAGTGAAGTAGTGATAGACGATGAAGGAGGTGTAGTTAGTGATGCAGTGGGGAAAGGAAATGGGTGAGGGATCATGGCTGCTATGGTGATAGTTGAAAAGTGTGTGGATGTGAGAGTGTGTAGTGGTGTGGTAGATGTGAGTGTTGGTGTTGTGGATGGTGAGATGTCCATGTCATTGGAAGTGTGATCAAGTGAACTAATAGTGAAGAGTGGCATGACTCTAGGTGGGTGTGTGGGTGTAAACACAAGATTTACGAATGTAGATGAATATATTACATGGTGAGATTCATGGATTGATTGATGTAGAGGGGAGGATAGTGGTAATGTACTAGGACTGGGAGGTGATACTGGTGAAAAAGTCATGGGTTGAGGAAATGGGAAGACAAGTTGTCGAGGAAAGGGAAAGGAAGAAATGGAAGGGGTGAGGAAAGGATTAGGAGGAATGAGGGAAACCATTGTCGAGGTAATGAGTGTAAAGGGTTTAGTGGGAGTTTCGGGCACTAGATGTACTATAGCTTCAACTGTATTTCCACAGTAGTTGTGGGTATGGATGTCGAGGGTTGTGGAAGGGAGTCAGATGATAATGGTTTCTCCCCCTAGTGGCGATGCAGTAACTAGCCATGCTTCTTCGTGGTGATAGGAGGACTGGGTATCTATTGGAACATGGATATATTGGCTTGACCTTGACATTAAGCAGATGTGTCGAGGGTCAAATTGAGGTAGTGGTTTTCTCTTTAAAAAATGAAGTGCTTCTATTGTACGTACAAGCTTGATTAGTTCATTGAAACCTTCCATGAAATAAGCTTCAAACCCTTCGATGGCAAGTTCTTGTTGTAAAATTTCCTTGCTCTACTATTTTGAGATCTGTTTGCTCACCCACACAGCTTGCATATTGTGATATAGCTTTTGAATGGCAATCGTGTATGTGACGGCAGTATTTCTTCCACTCTGGAGTCGTCTGGGGTTGTCATTGATTTGGATTCCAAAGTCGTGGTTGAATTTCTTTTGGTGGTGGTTGAGAGGTCGGATTGACACTCTGCTTTGGAAAAGAACTGAGGTCCAACACTTGCATGACCTGCCCATCAAGAAGTGAGGCATTCTGCCTAACAGATCTAGGTAGGTATCCAGGAAGTGTGGAGGATGGGCTTGAAGAGACTGTAGTGCCCATTTGTGTGTTGATGTAAACCACCTGACCCATATGGCTCTTGATGATCTCTTCTTGTTCAAAGGAAGAGCAAGGGAAAATCTCTTGACATCTTCTAGAGCAAAGGTTGTTCATCATCTGCCCTGCATGGGTTGATGTAGAAAGAATTTGACTTATCTGTCCAAAGATCTTCCAGTCCTCCTTCACAGTCAGTTTACATGGTCGAGGGTTACATTCCTAAGGGGAGGTATCGTTAGGGACATCAAGCAGTATCAATCGCTATTGGTCTAAGGTCTTGATCTATAATAAGCATTTTCTAAGATTTAAGTCCACTAAGTGATCATATAAACAATCCTCACCAAGGACTAATTGTTCTATCAGGTCATCGTCATGGCACACTCAGAGTTTCACCATCAAGGTTACATCGCGTATGAGAATAGGAAGGCCCACCTCACTCATGCAAGGGGTTTCCATACCTCCCAGCCCTATGAACTATGCCTCAATTGGCTACGTTTCTAGTCCTGAGTCCTTACAGTGAGACCACCTAATCGCACTAGTTGTAGCACTTGAATCAATTAAAGCCCTAAGCTCTTAACAGGTGTTGCCTTGCATTAGCGTGAATGTAATGAATGATCTCCTATCCACTATGCTAGGATGAGCAATTGACTTTGCTTGGAACATGGCCATATGATATCTAGGGGTTTCTTCATTAGTGCTGGTATTTATCTTAGAGCCTTCGAAATGGTTATAGCGTTCTCTCCCTAATCCTTGCCTTCTTAATTTCATACATTTAATGCATTCTAGGACTTCTGCCTAAGTTTTCTCTCATATTCTCTTTTCTTCCTCCTTGCGCTTCTTTGCCAACGTGAGTCGTCTGAGCATATCCTCAGTAAGAGGTTCTTGATAAAGCTTGACTCTACAACCACTAATGTAATTAGGCATTATCTCTCCTTCTATTGTGGCTAGTTGTATCGCTCCACCTGTTGAAAGTCTATTTATAATCATAGCTCCATAACCACGTTTCTCTACCTTTCAGGTGTGCTCTTTGAGTGCATACACTAGGACTAAGTCATCTTCTTTTAAGCCTTCATCTCTTGCATGTGCATCAAAATAAGCTTTCTATCACTTCTTGGTTAGATATATGCCTGTTGCCACTCTCAGCCTAGTTTCTCCTAATTGTTCCACGTCCATTATCCTTGATGATAGTTTGTGGCCAATCCACTGATGCTCTTGTGCAACTTAAGGGTGGGTATCAAAAAATCCGAAGGGAGCACTACATTTTGACCAAAAATGATATGAAAAGGAGTTGCATTGAGTACGATCTTGTAGGCCACTCGATATGCCCAAACAACATGATGTAATTGTCTGTCCCAATTCGAATACAGTTTCCTACTCACACCTCTTTACATATGTATGTGCATCCATATGAAGAGTTGGCCAATATAATCCTGCAAATAGTATGGCTCTGATTATTCTGTCAGGGGCAAAATGACCTCCTGCAACACCTTTGCGTGCAATCTCTAGTATGCTTAAATAATTGCTCTCATGAGCACATTGCCTCAAATATCCATCTCTCCCTCTTTTGTACAGGTTATCGTCAATAAGTGTGTAGTCTTGAGCTTCCTGCTCTAGACTTCATTGTCTTGCTAAAGTCATTCCTTGAGGGAATGTTTTTGTCCTCAAGTAGGTTATCATTGCTTCACTTTATTCTGGTGTAAGAGACACATGGTATAAAGTGGCATGCTCGATTGGTGGTCTTTCACAATAGACAAGACATTCTCTAGAGCCTATGGGCATCCGCTTCCATAGACAGTCAATACACTCATAATCTATATAGAGTCTATAGTGTGCACTACTTCGAATGATGTTGGTTTAATGGACCTACATGTGCTAATTGCAACCATTTCTCGTATTTTGATTCCTCTATGTAGCAAGTATCTAGTTTCTTTGTGACTTGGTGATCTCTCCTTCTCTGATCCTAATCCTAGGATTCTTTGGTCCAAATGTGAGTATAGGAATCATAGGCTTGCCCCATTTGGGTAGTACTTCAATATAAAATAGGTATGCATCTGATAGTTCATTTGCTATCCCTTGAGGGGCTTCTCTAGTAGTTAAGCATGAAAGATGATTGGCCTTGAGGTGGGTCTTCCCCTTCGTGACTACTACTTTGAAGTCGTACTTCATTAATAATATAAAACATCCTATCAATGGTCCAATGTTACAGGGCTTCTTGACTAAATACAACAACACCTAATGGTCTATGAAGAACTTGAAGTTATTTTCCAATAAGTAATGTTTGAATTTTTTATAGCGAATAAATCATTCTTAATCCTTCACGCTCTATGGTGGTGTAATTCCTTTCTACTGCATTTAGCTATCTACTTGCATATGCAATGAACCCAGGTGCACTTGGAATGGTTTACTCCAATCTGGTGTCATTAATATGGGTGCTGAACACAATTTTTGTTTAAGTTCATTGAATGATTTCTCACATTCCTCCATCCATTCAAATTTAGTCAAAAGAGAGTATAGAGGCCTTGCAATGATTGCATACATGTGTATAAATCATTGATAGTAGCCACAATGTCCCATGAAAGCCTGTACCTCCTTCATATTTTTTGGCCTAGCTAGGTCTGCAATCACTCTAACCTTTTCTTGATCCGTAGAGATTCCATTCTTTGCCCTAAGAAATAAGTGGAAAAAAGCGGAGAATCGTTATCTACTGCAATGTAAAGAAGACACTGATCATATGGATATTGTGGCACAAGAACTTCTCAAGCATAAAGACACAATTGAAAAGGCCACTGCGGAAATTAAACAGAGAGATGAATGCATTAAACAGCTTCAGGAGAAGTTAGAACAAAAAGCAAAGTAGGGGACACCAGTAGTTCCACGATCTGCAAAAGCTACTGTGGAGACTCAGGTACGTCCTCTCTCTCCCCCCTCATATCATTCACCGATAAGGGAGGAAAAGGAGGTTCACATTGAACCTAACACTCGAGAATTTGCAGAACTGAGCCGACCAGAAAGGGCACTACTGGTGTCCCAACTCACTGCGGATTTTGAAGATCAGATCATCAGGATCATGAAAGAAGCTCACATAGAGAATAAGCCATTAGAGCAAATTTTGAAGCCCTTCAATGTACCATACGAATTACTTAAAGAACATATGCGACATTATATAAAGTCTATGACAAATAAAGATCCGGACTACAATCTCCAATTGAGGCACAATACTTTCAACTATACACAGGAAGAGTTTGAGAAGGCGGATCCTCTATGGAGAAGAAAGCTTTTAGAAAAGAATCCTACATTACGCGCATAGTGGGAGGCATCACCTTATGAGCTTCAAGTAAATCCATCTTTTTGTCCACTACCCCGCCGAAGAGCCTGGACGCAATTTTGGGAAGGTCAGCGATAGGGAAATATAAATAATCAGTGGCTAAACTACCCATTGCTACCTAGTCCGCCACATAATTACCTACCGACGGAGGAATATATGGTAAAAACTATGAAATTTTGGATTGCACGATATGATACAGTACCCGATTTAGCGGTCAAAATGACAAATAAGATATTCAACATGATGCTTACGGTACTCAAAGTGTTCCAACACGCCAAATACACCTTTTTGAATTTCATCGGCATTACACAAGGATCAGAAGCACTTATTTTTTATCTATCCACTATTCCAAGCCGCTTAACAATTATGGCATATTATTCTCGCTTAATGTTTTTGCCTTCGACATATATGCAAACTTTCGAAGAAGCATTCTTTACCGGCTTCTTTGAAATTGACTCAGATTTTTTTGTAAAAATGACGTCCAATCTGAATGCACGCCTGGTTGCCTATGAAACAAGTTTCTTTGCGGATCATCGACAGGCGCTAGAGGACGGAGTAAAGTCCCAACAATGGAAGGAATTCATGATTTGTCACGCTAATCTGCTAAATCAACGAGAGCAAAAAGCCATACAGACATACACACGTCGCCACAAAAAGCTTGTAAGGGACGACAGAGTTCAGGAGGAGGGACGTGTAGAGGGACAATCAAGCAAAAAGAAAAGAAGAAGGAAATCAAAGTCCAAAACTGCTCATTAAAGATCAAAAGAACCACTCTCTGCACTGAGCCTCGCAGGGGCACACACACCTAGGAAAAGCACATAGCCGGAAGGAGGAACCAGGGCCAACAAATATCCATGAAGTGCAAGATGATATTAGGCGGTTCCATAGCCATGAGGGTGCTTCAACCTCTTGAGTAGCAGAGGATTCTGATCAAGCCTTACGAGCTACATCCTCATATGTGCACTGATGGCGTGCATGGCAACCCGAATTAACAGGCTTTGAGTAAAACAGCAAGGTCCGATGAGTGCAACCAGGACAAATCAGAGGACCACTAAAACATAATGCAAGATCAAGGATCAAGCAGAACTGACCAAAGGATGCGTGTGCTGATCGAGACAAACAAGAAGTAAAGCTTGTCAAGGGACGACAGAGACAAAGAGGGGGAGAGTGTTGCAGAGCAAAGGAGCATAAGAGTAGAGCCCCAAAATTTTCAAAATAATGGGCATATTTTTTTTTTCTTCGAGGTCTTCAAGAATTCCCTCAAGCCATGTAAATGCACTAGAGGAGTCCTCTAGTTGCATAATCCCAATTTGTTGTAAAATATCCCTTGTAAATTAGTAGAAAATTCACTTTTCTAGTAATAAAGTGCCGGTCTCTTGTGTGAAAGGACCAAACTTAGGGCACATGTATATAAGTCACTTTGTGACTCTTTGTAGAGACGTTTTGCCATTGTGAAGAAGGAGCTCTTCTGAAATTTCGAATTTGCCTCTTTCTTGCTGATTTTGATCCTCTCTTTGGTCTTGTGTGTGTGTGTATTGCTTGAAATGTGTGTGTAGGACTGTTGTCTACCCCTTCCCATTGATTTTGAGCTACTGTAGTGTGTGTGCGAACTAGTAGGAGTTGTGGCATGAGTGTGGGTGCTTCCCACCATTCACCATTTTGACCATAACTTGAAGCAGAGTTATCAGAATCGAGTGAAACTACTTCCAATAGATGCGTCTCGTCGAGAGCTTCGAAAGGAGTACCCTATTGCCTATATTCAAAGTTTAGAGCTGGGAGAAATCCTTGATTTTCTTAAAACTGCTGTAAGAGGTATTGCGGCAGACACTTTCAGCATTTCAGTGAGTGTGAGAGGTGGATTAGTCTTTTCTCATGCATGCAAGCTTAGCCACTTCATTTTCCATCACATGTGCACATGTCTTCATACACTTGGTTTGGTCGTTCGATCCGGTTGACATTTAAATGCGTGTTAATTTCCCACTATATGCACTTGTGTGGCAATTGAGGTACAATCTCATTGGCACAAGTCCTTGAGTCATCTTGACTTAGGTACACACGTTTTTGGCGCCGTTGCCGGGGAACACTCAGCCAAGGTGCCTTTGTGATGGTTATAGATCGAGTGTGATAGAATCGTACTTGTAGAGGTGAAATTGTCCTGTGGCAAGTAGTCAATCACTTCAGCACTTGTTGCTTCACATCCCGGAGGTGTGTGTGATAAGTTTTAGGTTTAGGGTTAGGAGGAAGGGAGAGAAGGAGGAGTTAGGGTTAGGTTAGACGGAGAGGAGGAGAGAAGAGAGGAGAAGTAGGAGTAGGATAAGACCACCAAAAATGTCCAAAAAAATCACCTAAAATTAGCTAGGATTAAGTTTTGTCAAAAAAGTATAAAATCCAAAAAAGTGACTCATTTGACACTTCACTGTTTTTTGGTATCGTGAGCGAGCAGCGACCAGTATCGTGGATTTGGTATCGGGTGCGTCAGGCCTTCAAAGCTAGAGATTGAGCTCAAGGTGCAAGCAAGAGTATCTAGAGGTGAGGTTCTACCAGGATTATCTGTTAAAACATCATAAACATGCATACACAAGTGATTAAAAGCATGCGCAGTATCGTGAGGGGGGAAAACTAGCGTCATTACAGTTTCTTTGTGTGGTATAGTGACCTAGGAGTGAAGAGGAGAGTAAGGAGGGCAAGGGGGTGCAAGAAGTTGTGAGATTTCATGATTCTTGGCTTGAGTATCGCGATCGGTTGACTTTGGTATCGCGATACCAAAACTCCCTTGTATCGCGATACTCGCCGTAGTATCGTATCGCCAGGTACCAGTGCTGGTATCGCGATACCATTTTGGTATCGTGTCATCCGCTCACCTGGTCAGTATCGCGATACCGTCATAAGTATCGTATCATCTTGTGGTGTAGCTCAATGATGAGTAGCACCTCCTTTAATGTCAATCCGGGAAGATGTGAGGATGGTATGAAGACCTCGAGCAAGTGGCGGCACAAGTGCGTGAGTGAGAAGCACACTAGCATGCACACACATACACACACACGCGCACACACGGTAAGACAAAGAGTGAGAATCAATGGAGCTTTTAGATTACTTTCAAAATGCTCTTTACAAATTCGTTTCAATCACAATCTAACCTCAAAAATGAGCTCTCTAGCTCTTTTTATAGTTTTTGACTAGCTTTTGGCCCTGTCCAGACCTAGTGTCCGGCCTAGTTAAAAATTAGGTTCCAGGGCTTATTTGAGGGCTCAAACGAAGTCTAAAAATTATGAAATTTGGTACGATGGTACTTCTAATACTCCTCAAGCTCGAGGACTCCTCGGCTTGCACAAAATGGAGTCTAATCTACCAAAAACGGGATTTACAATGTTTGTGTAGTGATTAAAATCACTTGGGTTGTACATAATCTATGGGAAAAAATGATCTGGCCTTGTTGCCGTATTGTGCATGACTCCTTTATTGCTTTGTATGCCAACACTCCCCCCTTCCTAGCGTCTGTCGCCCCTGACAGACCTTTGTTCCCTCGGGTGGTCGATGTAATATTGGATGACATTGGTGGCCAGTTCATGTTCTCCTATCCTTAAGCCTCTTGCTAGATCGGCTTCCAATGCCTCCCAATTTATTGCACCGGGGGTCTCTGGTTGCGGGGTGGTGTAGTACTCTGAATACATTGCTTGTTCACAAGCAAACAGTTGAAGCAGATGTGTCGGCTTTGGCGCGAAAATCTCCGAGTGGTACTCCCAGAACCCTGATCTGAACATTTCTTCGAAGGTCTGTTTGTAGCAGGCGGGGAGGTATTTGATGCGTGCATGCCAAGCGTAAGCCACACGGATACTGGGGGTGGTGCTCATGTCATACACCAAGTCGTAATTTCCATTGCTAAACCCCGGAAGGCGTACCTGTGGTGCGGCTGCATTTCTAAAGGTCTTCAGCACCACTTGCATCATATCTAAGATTTTAAGCATCATTTGTGCTGCTACATCTTGCATGGGCTTCAAGCGCGGCATCCAGTGGCGAATGGTCCCCATCATATATGCTACCGATGGTGGTCCTTGTGGTGGCGCTATGTACGGGTAGTTCAGCCATTCCTTGCATTGCGCATTGTTCTGTACCTTGATATTAAATGCCTTCCACGACCTGCGGCGAGGGACTGGACCGTAGCATGGGTTGTACAGGAGGTGCAACGGCGCGTTGTTCCATGTGCGTAGCATTTCTGGATAAGTCTCTAAAAGTTTCTGCCGCCATGTTGGTTGACGAATCTTGCCTTTTCGCACCTCTGGAGGAAGGTCTTCGGGTTGAAATTGGGTCGCAAAAGTAGGAATTTGACCCGTGACTCGTTGTATTTCTGCATTATAATCAGCCAAGATAATATAATATGGCCTGTACTGGAGTTCCGATGAGAGAATCAGGCGTCTCGATGACAAGTTCTTGAAGTAATCTGATTGTAAAACAGTCTCCTCTATGACCCTCATAGCCTGATTTTGCACTACGGTGCGCTCTTCATGCGAGGTCCCTATTTCCTCCACTTGTCGTAACCATGGCGGCCGTGGTGCCTCGAACGTGTCCTGCGCTTCTTCTGTTTGTTGGCCTCCTGGGAATGGTTGCGGATCATATTCTTCATCAAACGTTTGTTCCACAGGAATTTGCACAACTTCTTCGTCCGTGGGAGCCTCCGGAGGGGAAGATGGCCTCTCATATTGTAGTAGGCGTGTCTGCAATTCAGTTACCTGTTGCTGGAGATCTTTTATGGCCTCTGCGTCGGAGGGAAGCGAAGCTGCAGAGGGGGTGGTTGGAGGGGCAGCTGTTGGGCCTTGTTGGTGTTCCTGCTTCAGTTGTCCTAGCTCCTCCGATAGCTTATCATGTGCTTCGAGTAGCATGGCATAATCTTCCAATATAATCTTGATATTATCGGGGGTCACTGCTTGAAACTTGGATGGGCTGATGGGTGCCCCCGGTGTGCTCTCAATAGCTGCCTCCAGGTTCTCTTGATTTTGTATTTGCAGACGTCTGTTCTCTTCCTGAGCAGCCGCAAGATGGCGTTTAAGTAGCGCCATATTTCGCTGAAGTTTTGAGTTGCGTTCCAGTTGTGTCCGTAGGTGACTTTCTACCACCTGCACTGCTTCCTGATCTACGTTCTGTAGCTGTACTTCCAATATATTATGGGCGTCTTGGAGGGTTTGGAACTGTGTGTGGAGGCGAGCATTCTCCTCTTCTAGTACCGCAAGGCGGAGCTGTAGTGTCGCTGAGTGCTCTTGCAGGCGTGCGTTTTGTTGCTGGAGCTGAATGTAATCTGTTCTTAAATTTGATATACAAGCCAACATGGTGTCCAATGCATTACCTATAGATGAGTGGGGGGTGTTTACTGTGGAAGATGCATGGGAAGGGAATTGGGGAAGGGAGACAGTGAATGATGTGTCTACGAAAGTTGTGTGTGTGGGTGAAATTGGTGGAGGGGGAATGGGAGGAGGTGAAACCGTGGGTGGAGGTGCCGTGGGTGGTGAAATGTCCATACCTTCAGGAGTGGGTGTTAGTGTGGGGCCTGCCATATATATTGGTATGGTAGGTGGTGTGTGTGTGGAAGTGGTGAATAGATGTGACGTGGGGTGGGGAGCTGAAAAGACAGGGAATGGTTGAGGGCCTGGTTGAAAAGCCCTAGCAAAGATGTCCTGGAGGGATTGTAGAAATGGAGAGAGGGATATCGGGGGTTGGGGTCGTAAATTTGAGGAGGGCTGAAAGGGTTGCGTGGTAGCAGGGAAGCCCATGAATGTGGATCTGGGGTCAGGATGACCGGTGGCTGAAGGCATTGGGGATGGTTGTCCTAGGGCAGGCTCGGGAATGGTTTCGGTGGGTGGTGTAGTGATGGGGTTTGCGTCAAAGACCGGGTTATCAGTGGTAGAGAATAGGGTGGCACTGGAGATCGGAGTACGGAAGGTGAAGGTGGGGTCGGTGGGTTGAGCAGTCGATGTGGTTTCCACTGTTTCTCTTCTAGGAGGTGATGGTGGGGGAGTGGATGGTAGTGGTTCGGTGGACTCCTCATGGGTGGCGGGGTGCTGTTGACTAGCTGTTTGGGAGGTTGGTGTAGTAGTGGGCTCTTCTGCAACTGTAACGGGAATTTGGATATTTTTACCTGAGCGAGGTCGTGTCTGGAACCTTCGTGGGTCATATTGAACTGAAGGCCTCTGAATGGCAGTGCGCACAGCTTCTACAACTCCATATGTTTCTGCCATCAATAAGAGACCTTCCCTGTACTCTGAGTCAACTCCCGCTTCTTCCAACAACTGAGTCATAAGTACTCTGCTGCTCTGTTCAGTGAGTAACTGCTGCGATCGCACTCTTTCCATAATCTGATACAGCCTTCGGAGTTCTGCTGTATATGCTGGGGCTTCAGTGGTCTCTTCTTCATATGCTTCTTCTTCTTCCGGGTGTCCGTGTTGTTGGCTTTGCTGAGCGTCACTCCAATGGACATGTCTACCGTCTGTAGACTTTCTTCTTCTCCGTGAGGATGTGCCCTGCTCCTCTGCCTCTGAATAAAACTCCACATCAGAGAATTGTGTGCTTTGTAGGAATGCTTCGAAATCCTGGGGGTCCAGTCCTTCAGCCTCTCCAGTGGCAGCAAACTCGAATTCAGGTGTAACCGGAGGAGCCGATGGGGTGGGTTGTGTCGTAGTGTCAGATTCCGACCTGGGTATCCTAATGGTAAAAGGAGGTACAGTGCCCTCTCTTAATGGTGATGCCTCAGGAGTAGTCAGGACTTCCCTTGTCTGGACACACGGAATCGCGCCCCTCATGCGCTTGGACTGATGTGTGGATGTCTTGAGCCTTTTAAACATTTGTAATTGTGCCCAAGTTAAGGCACGCTCAATGGGGACATCATATGCCAAGCATCGGTAAATGATGCGTGTGAGTGCACAGCATCCGTTCACCACTAATTTCCTAGAAGCCCGTTTGTTCGCTTCATACAACTGATCTATAATCCACACTGGTAGCTTAATAGGTAGCGCACCTGCTTCCGCCAAGTAGAGAGCAAACCAGATCTTCTTGTGTGGTTGCGTGAATCGGTCTTGACCGGGGAAGGCGAAATGTTGCATGCACATGCGGAGAGGGATGGACACATTTGGGGTGAGGGCTGCCATGTCTTTCAGCTTCACTACTTTCCTGTCCTTCATGTTGTTGGGAACGAGAGCATCCTTTTCTGAGGGTACATGCGTGCCATGCATCTTTAAAGCATCACTCACTAGCTCCACAGTAAGTTCAAACCTCTTCAACTCGTTGTTGCCCAGCAATGAGGGGAGAACAAATGATCCGGGTTGGTCCTTATCTTCATGAGCTTGTAATGTAGAGACCAGATAGTAACATCGGAGGAGGTCGGGTTTAGGTAGTGGGGCTTCAAAATATTCCGCCAACCCTGCTCGTTGCCATATGATCTGGAGGTCTTCGGTGTTCTGTAAAGTCTCGAACTCCTTGGAGAAAAATTGGAAACGCACCCATGATCTGTCATACTCGCATTTAGACTCCCAGATATACTTAGCCTCTCCTAATGGACCGGGCATGCCATTGAACCAATGAGAGTTGGCATGGACTCTTTCCGTGATTCCTGTAGGTGGGTCTGGCACCGGGAGTTGCTGAAGGTGTTGCATCTCCACTGGTCGTTCAGTCGGGGGCACGTCCACAGGTAGGCTATCCACATCAATTCCTGCAGTAAGTATCCCTACTTGTGAGCCCGAACCTGTCGCTTCTGCCATTTTACTGTTTGCCTTCTGATTCTGTGAGAATATAGAAGCATGTGTTAACATCGTAATGGACAGACTAAATCCGTTGCTGTCCCCGTTACAACATTAACATGAGGTATATGGTGAGTTAGTGGTTAGTAAGTGCACGAAGACAGTGAGTGTAGTTAACGTTTGTGTATTCCTAGGAGACTAATGCCGTTAGTAAGTGGGGTGAATTTACAAATCGGGGTCGGGGGGTTTATCACAAATCTTAGACTGCCAAATGCAGTGGATGGGTTTTGCTTTCGGTTTCGTAGAGACTCCAGAGAGCTGTGTCGGTGTCGCTGTTTGGGAATGGGGCCTTTTAGGGACCCACTTATAAGTGATTACATGCATGCTCATGGGTCTTGGTGTGTTCCTAAGTGTTGAGCACGAGGGAATACTGGTTGTACTCGTAGATGGGTTATGCTGCATAGGTTGTGGCCTTGGCGTAACTACTTGTGCCCTCAAGCAAGCCTTAGGCACCCAAATTTGTCTAGATTGTGGGCTTGCCTTCATCGACTTCTTGGGCACCCAAATAGATTTTACTTTAGCAGAAGAATTTCTGACAGACTTCTTATTAGCGTCGTGTTGTTGGTTACTAATAAGAGGCTTTGCCCGTGTAGTTGACGGTGGTGCACCCGGTCGTTCGCCTTTCCGCACCCACACCTGGTTTATTTTCTGGGACATTCTGCTGCGCGGGTACTTTTGATCTCGGACATAGGTAGTACTCGGCTTCTTCTGCTTGTGATCCGCCTTTGGTTGCTGCCTCCTTCTGGCCTTTGGAAAAGAAGGGAGTTCCGTTGCATCCCTGACTCCTTTTTTGCAAATATCATTCCTCTGCAACACAGGGTTTTGAACAAGAACAGCATGGTCATCTTCATGTGTACCCCTGGAAGGACCAGGAGTCTGTGCCTTTCCTAGTTCCTTGAGTGCTCCATTGTCTAATTCTACTGTAACTCGACTATGATTGACCCAAACCTGGAGAAGTCCACTTCTTAGGTTTAAGTTAATTGCTTGGTCATAGATCCAATCTTGACCCAAGACTAGAGGTTCAGTGAGATCCTCATCTTGACACACCAGTACTTTAACTGTCATTGCCTCATCATGAATGTAAAGGGGAAGTTCCGCCTCGCCCATGCAAGGGGTTTCCACTCCTCCCAATCCTATAAGATATGCTTCCACAGGATTGACAGTCAATTGTAATTCTTGGCAGTAAGACAATTTAACAGCACTAGTGGCTGCACCTGAGTCAATCAAGGCTCTTACGGTCCTTGCACTCTTTCCTTGTCCTATATCTAAGGTTACGAAAGGACGTCTATCAATTATCCTATGCGAGCTTGTTCCTGCGACTTCACACATGGCCATAGGAAATCCTTGGTCTGCATAGTCATTCGCTCTAGGCTGATCTCTACCTTGCCTTCGTAATTTCATCCTTCTGATGCGTTCTAAAGCTTCAGCTTGAGCTTCTTCTCGAACTCGCTTTTCTTCCTCTTTGCGTTTCTTAGCAGTGTTGAGTCGACTGAGCATTTCCTCCGTGAGGGGTTCCTGATACAACTTGACTCTGCAACCGCTAATATAATTTGGGAGAACATCACCCTCTAATGTGGCCAATTGTACTGCTCCGCTCGTGGAGATCCTATTGATGATCATAGGTCCGTAGCCTCTCTTTTCTAGCTTCCTCGCGTGTTGTTTTAGTGTATAGACTAAGACTAGATCTCCTGTTTTCAAGCCTTTATCCTTCACGTGGGCATCAAAGTATGCCTTCTGTCTCTTCTTGGCTGCATATATCCCTGCAGCGGCTCTCAGTCTTGTTTCTCCTAATCGTTCAAGGTCAAAGATCCTAGAGGAGAGCTCATGACCTGTCCATTCGTGCTCTCGTGCTACTCTCAATGTAGGGATCAAGAAGTCCAAGGGTAGCACGGCGTTTTGGCCAAACACCATCTGAAAGGGAGTGGCTTGGAGTACCGTTTTGTAGGCCACTCGGTATGCCCAAACAGCATGGTGTAGCTGTTTGTCCCAATCAGAGCGTTTAGTGTTCACTAATTTCGTCAGTACATTGCATAAAATCTTATTAGTGCTCTCAGCTTGTCCATTAGCTTGAGGATGATAGGGGGCAGACTTCTTGTGTATTACCAAGAATTCTTGGAGTAGATTTTCAATCACTTTGTTCAAGAAATGAGTGCCTCTATCACTTACAAGCTCTATAGGTAGTCCATATCTCGTGAATACATTCTCAAACAAGAATTTGGCAGTTGTTTGAGCATCGTTCTTGGTTGTAGCTTTTACCTCTACCCACTTGGTGAGATAATCTGTTGCCACAATGATGTATTCCGCATGAGAACCCTTAGCTGGGGGATTAATAGGACCTACGAAGTCTATTCCCCACTTAGAGAATGCACGTCCACCCATCATAGGTTTCAGTGGCATCTCATCTTTGCGTATAGGATACTGAGTCCTTTGACAGACATCACACCGTTTCACATAGGTATGTGCATCCATGTGAAGGGTAGGCCACCAGAAGCCTGCAAACAATATTGCCTTGATCACCCGATCTGGTCCAAAGTGTCCTCCTGCTACACCTTGGTGAGCACTTTCCAAGATCTTAAGATATTCACTCTCATGGACACACAGTCTCAGGTAACCATCCTTACCGCGTTTGTATAGATTATCACCAACAAGTGAATAATCCTGGGCTTCTTGTTCCAAACTCCTTTTTCTAGCTAGAGTCATGTCTGGAGGGAATGTGTTTGTCCTCAAGAATGATACTAGGGGTTCACTCCAATCTGGCGCAATGGATACTTGATAGAGAGTGGCATGTTCCACAGGTGGTTTATTGCAACAGATTGGGCATTCCTTGCACAACTTTTGGACGTCCGCTTCCATAGTTGGCCAATGCACTCCGAATCTCTTTAGAGTCTGCAACGTTCGTTGCTTTGAATGGTGTTGCTCTAGTGCACCTACATGTGCTAATTGCAACCATTTAGCGTACTCATCCTCTTCTACGCAACAAGCCAAGATCCCTTGATCTGTGTGCTTGTACATGCCGCCTGCCATGATATGGTACTTTTGGGCTTTTACTATCTCTCTACTCCGTGTGTTCACCACAGGATGGTTAGGCCCGTATGTCAATACTGGTACCAATGGCTTAGCCCACTGTGGTACAACTTCCAGATTAAACAAGTAAGCATCAGGAAGGTCATCTGATACTCCTTGTGGGGCTTCTCCCGATGTGAGCCTAGAGAGATGATCAGCTCTCAAATGAGTCCTACCTTTTCTTACCACAACCTCAAAGTCATATTCCATTAGCAAGAGAAACCATCTCACTAATCTTCCTGTATTGCATGGCTTGTTTACAAGATATAATAATGCCTGATGATCAGTAAAAAACTTAAACTTATTTGCAAGCAAATAGTGTCTAAATTTCTTAACTGCATATACCATGCCTAAGCCTTCTCTCTCTGTAGTGGTGTAATTCCGTTCAGCCGCATTCAATTGTCTACTGGCATAGGCAATTGGAAGATCCATATTACCTTCACCAGTAGGTTGTGCAAGCACACATCCAATAGCGTAATTGGATGCATCAACGTGAACATGGAATGGCTTATTCCAATCTGGTGTGGTCAAGATTGGTGCTGAACATAATCTTCGTTTAAGCTCTTGGAAGGAATTCTCACATTCATCCGTCCACTCAAAGTTTGTCAGAAGTCCGTACATGGGCTTTGCAATGACAGCATACATGTGTATAAATCGTCGGTAATAACCACAGTGCCCCATGAAAGCTTGTACTTCCTTGACATTCTTTGGCCTAGGTAGCTCTGCTATGGCTCTCACTTTTTCTTCGTCGGTAGATATGCCATTCTTTGACACTATGTGTCCTAGAATCTTGCCTTGCCTAACCATAAAAACGCACTTTTCTGGGTTCAGGCAGACTTGATATTCTCTACATTTGTCAAAGATTTGTCTGAGTTCAGGAATATGGGTTTGTCTAACATTGGAATGAGCACAAAGATCATCAACGTAGACTTCTAAACTCTTCCTCAGGAACTCCTTAAACACATGGCACATCAGCCTCTGGAAGGTAGCTGGTGCGTTGGTAAGCCCAAATGGCATTACTCTAAAAGCAAAAATGCCCCATTCTGTGGCAAAGGCTGTCTTATGCTGATCCTCTGGAGCTATGGCTACTTGATTGTAGCCCGAAAATCCATCAAGGAAGCTGTACACTTCCTTGCCTGCCACTCTTTCTAAGAGATGTTCTGTGATGGGAAGCGGATAGTTATCTCGAATCGTAGCGGCATTAACCTTTTTCAAGTTAATGCACACACGCAGTTTGCCATTCTTTTTGGGCACCACTACGATGGGGGATACCCATTCAGTGTGCTCAATTTCATAGATAAATCCAGCTTCAACCAGTCTATCTATCTCTTCCTTGATCTTAGCAGCGTAGTTATCATTATATGTATAAGGCTTTTGCTTAGAGGGTTTGGCATCTGAGGTCATGGGGATGGTGTGTGAGCATATGTCAGGGTCAACACCTTTCAAATCCTTGTAACTCCAAGCGAATACATCTCTGTATTCTCTTAGCAAGGCAATCAATTCGTGCTCTTCTTCTGCTGTTAGGTCATGACCTATGTACGTACATCTCTCCTCTCCTTCTTCTAGGGCCACTACTATTTTCTTGGTGGTTTCTTTGTTATCATAGGCCTCTCCTGATTGTGCCTCTCGTTTAGGCATTCTTATCATGACTCTCCTGTCGTCTATCTCATACTTCTTAAAATTTTCGGGGACCTCAAACAAAGATTCTTCCTCTTCTGGTGAGGCTTCTCTCTTCTTTCGTTTCTTCCCTTCTTCCTTCGGGCTCACATGTGTTGCTAATCTTACGTCATTTGTCAGCTCTCCATGCCTCTGGGTTTGAAATTCTACCTCATGGAAGTATTCTTCATCTGATGCAAATGGTGGGTCCATAATGATTGACTCTAGATCGGAGTCACTTGCATCCTCAAATGTATCAGGGCTAGGTTCGCATTCTTCTAGAACTGCCTCTCCCATGATTGGCTCTATGGAGAAGACTGAAATATCATAACCATCCTCATCGCAGTGAGGTGTCCATTGTTCTTCGTTGATGGCTACGTCCATTGTTGCTAAGATTTCTGCCCAACCGTGAGGTTCAAATTCTTCGTCTGGAAAAACTACAGGTGCATAGGCTGGGTCTTGAATGGGTCTATGAGTTTCGTTCGCACCTACCTCTCTGGCTTTCTCTCTCTTCTCTTCTTCTACTGCTACCTTGCACATCCATAAGTGAGTATCTTCATGCATCCATGAAGATCCAGACCCTATGGAATGCACCGATTCTGTATCATCTTTGGCTCTATGGATGGGATTCCATTGGATAGGAGGGACATCTCTATGAGAATAATCCTTGAGATTGACTTTGGTTGTAACACCTAAGTGCTGCAGGTACAAAGAATTGGTCCCCCAATCCTGTACCACTTGCAATTGTCGCATAAATGGCCTTCCCAAAATCATCTCATAGGCATGATTTTTACTGAAGTCACAGATAGCAAAACTATGTTCAAACTCGACACCACAAGTGGTGAGAGTTATTCCTTCTAGCAATCCTAGGGGTCTCTCTATGTGGCCATCGGCCATCTGCAATTTCATTCTCGTCGGCCTGAGTGCTGGCTTGCCCCAACGCTTCCATAAGGAGGTGGTGGCAATTGCAACTCCTGCACCTGAGTCCAAAATTGCCTTCGTGGTGTAGTCCTGATAGGTGATGGGAAGGTAGGTGTTCCCTTCTTCACCTTCACACATATCTCCTATCTTATCCAAGGGAATTTCCGGTACTGTCCTATGGGATCCTACCCGGGAACGAGGTTTTGCAGTTTCAGTTACTTGACTAGCTACATATTTCCGCGCGTTTGGTCTATCCTCAGACAGCTCTTCCAAAGTGAGATCGCGTTGCACCTTGGTGTTCGTTACTACCTCCGTGTTCCTCGGTATGACTGAGTCGTCGTTCCTTACCATGACTGTGGGTGCTCTCATACATGTGGACTTTGCTTCCCATGGGCCTGTGAAGTGGGGTAGCTCCTGTATGGAATTAGACTCAAAGTCCAATCTCTCGTGAGACTGAACACTCTCATGCTCCCCGTAAATAGATGGGATGTCTTGTGGGAATTGGTCGTGTGCATCGTCCACAAGTTCAAAAGGAGGGGCGACCTCGCTTTCGTTATCCCATTTGTCTTCTTGAATCTCTCGTAGGAAGTCTGGGGCAAACCGATTCATAGAAGAAGAAGTGTCTGGCTCCGTAGAATTGGGCGCATAAGCAACCTGTGAAGGAGGGCTGATTCTATTGTTGACTCTCTCCTCGTTCTCGCAAATGGCTGGAGCACAAGCTTCTTGGGGAGGATTACTTATTCTATTACTTTTCCGAACAGGCTCATACGCTCTCTGGGAAGGAATGTGGGTTACCTGTGGAGGTACATATGCTTTCGAGGGGGGCTCCTGTGACCTTTGGGGAGGAAGATAGGCTCCTTGAGGAGGCACATGGACTTTCTGAAGAGGCTGGCTTACCCGTTCTCTTGCCCTTTCCTTTCTTTGAGGGGTAGGTTCCTTTTCTGGCTGTGCTATTGGCCTCTCTATTCTTTCTAAGGAGGGGAAGTTGTCCGGTTTAGGGGCATTGGCCACATACACTTCTGATTGGGAATGATTCCTGTTTTTGCTTGCTTTTTCTTGGTCTTGATTTTTTTCTTCCTTGTCAGATCTTGCAATTATCCTCTCTAACTTCTCTAGGAATCCATCCAAGTGTAATTGCGTTTTGGCTGAGCCTGAGTAATTGAAAAGGCGACTGGCTTCAAACATAGTCTGAGCCAATGCGACCATTTTCGTGCATAGTTTGGTTCTTTCTATCTCTAGGTCAGCTCTAGGATAGCACTTGTCATGATCCGTGACGTTTGGCCCTTCTTGGATTCTGGCCTGATATGCTTTAAGCATCATGTCTATGTCTTCGGGAGTGGGATCAGCTAATACTGATCCTGTTTGGGGTGGTGGGTGGGTTGCGTGGACTGTCTTAGAGGGTGAAGGGATGGAGGGTGATGTGGATGGTAGCGGTGGGAATGTGTGAGAGTGCGGTTGAGACGTGATCTCTATGATTTTAGCCTTGGTTTCTCGTAGACTTTCCTCAAGTTCACTCATCTTCTTTGCCCATTGCCTTTTCATGCGTTCGCGGCTATCTTTCCAAGCTCTTGTTCTCTTTTTATTTTGGCTCTCAGTATCGCTAGCTTCTGGGCCCTTTTCCTGGCTTGCCTCTTGGTTTTGCTGCAATGCCTGAGCTCTAGTAACCACCTGCACTGGTGCAGTGGAAGTGACACTTCCTGAGGCATCCACAACCAACCCAATCACATTGATAGGAGTGATTTTTGGCATGTTATTGGGGTTCTTTGGGCAATCTCGTAAGAGATGCTCTTTTCCACAGTCTTGGCAAAAGCCTTGGATCGTCACGGACTGATTTTGTGTAGGTGCAGGTAAGGGACAATCGCGAATGAAGTGATCCCCCTGACATCGGTAGCATGGTCCTCTAGGAAAGGGTGGTCGTACCTGCCTAGGTTGAGGCCTAGGGTTGGGGTTTGCATACATGACGTTCGTGTAATCCGACTCCCAACTAGGTTCACTTGGTTCTTCACTATAGTAGGACTCACCATGTTCTGGAGACTGCATGTAGTAAGCTTGGGGACTATCGACATGTGTAGAATCAAAGCTATGGTCACTTGGGTCACTTTCCGAGATCAATGGGGTTACTGGTACTATGGCCCTATTCAGGTTTTCTTCTGCAACAGCATACTTTACTGGAATCACGTTAGCGGGGTTTGGGGGCTGTTGAGCTAGTACCGGTTGGGGTCTCTGTTGGGCTTGATATTGTGGTTGGTAGGTTTGTTGGGGTCTAGCATATTGTGGTGGTGGATTTTGGTTCTGGTATCGGCCTTGTTGGTAGGGCTGCGGATAGGGTTGCCTAACTGCCTGCTTGTTGTATGGGCAATCTTGTGCGGTGTGATTGGTGTATCTCCGTTCTATGGTGCAGTACTGGCTACTAGGGTTTACTTGGGGTTGAGCCATAATAGGGCAGACATTCGCCATGTGGTCGCCACCACAAGTATAGCATCTTTTCACAGGGGCAAACCTAGGAATTTGTTTGCTAGAGACGCCTAGTTTTTGTGCCACTTTCTCTGCGAGTTCCTCAATTGATGTGGATTGCGTGGAAGAGTGACTAGAAGCACTATCTGAATCTTTGTAGATTTTGGAAAGCTCTAGTTCTTCTCCTAGGTTATCTTCAATGTCAATGCACATACGTACACATTCTTCTATAGTCCTAGGGTCTTTCAGATACACATAGGATCTCAATTTTGGGCTCAGCAATCCGTCAAGAAATAAGGCTACTTGTTTAGCAGATGTGGGTAGCTCCGAAATAGGGCACCTTTCAAGATATTGTCTAAATCTTCTTCCTGCAAGTCTCACAGTCTCTTGAGGGGTTTGCTTGAAGCTGTGAATCAGTGAGGAGGTGTTGTGTCTTATGCCGCTCTTAGAGAACTCTATAATGAATGCCTCTAGGAGTTGATCTATGCTCCTGAACTGGCGTTCATCTAATGGCTGAAACCACGTAAGTGCTGTGTTCCTAAGGGTTAGACCGAAGGCATTGTACTGCGTGAACAGATCCTCCACTTGTTCAGCTCTCAAGACTTGCTTGAACTCTGCCACATGATCATAGGGATCTCCTGTGCCGTCAAAGTAATTCTTCATGGACTTAACTAGCTGGGTGGGTCTCAAAGTTCTTGTGTGCTCTCTAGGCCTCGGCAGAGGGAATCCATCTACATTTCTTTGGTTCCTGTGGGCTCTATGCATCTCAGGTTCTACCCTATTCGTCTCCGTTCTCGTTCTTTCTCTACCCACTGGATTGGCAAAACTTACCTCTGGTCTATCTTTACTTCTGTCTCTTTGCATACCATGAGCCTGGGATGTTCCAGCTCCAGGGTGACCATAGGCTACATTTGATCTTGGTTGGGGGAAAATGAATCCGCCCTCCCAAGTGTAAGCATGCCTATCATTTTCTGTCACCACAAAAATCCTCTCTGACGTGTGGTCTAAGTAGGTCACTCTACCTGGGCTATCTGGATCCTTAAACTCATAGATCATGATTGTTCCTAGGTCAGTTGGGTGATCCGGTTTATACCTCCAGAAGGCTTCGTCCGTTTCTCGATTGAGAAGCAAATCTATGCACTTGTTATCTTGGGGGATCCACTCAGGCGTGATAATCCTAGTGAGAACTGATTTACCTCGAGGGGTTCTAGGTTCCGCACCCATGTTCCCTTGTTCCAGGTCACCTAAGTCCGCTTCTGAGATTACATTCCCAAAGTCATCTGTCCTATCAGGATGACTAGTGACTACATATATAGTTCCTTCTTTGTCCAGGTATGCACCATTTTCAAACTTGACAGCTGGGTGTTCTAGTCCAATGGATTGATCAGGGTTTTTAATCTGGACCACAGATCTTCCTAAGCCGTCCTCATAGATGCTAGCACCTAATCGGTTGGTCCTCAGGTACTCCAACTGTGTTTTGTAAGGGCCTTCTACCCTGTACAAGTAGGGCACTCCTGAACTTCCCGTAGGTTTGTCCATGCCTTGAGACATCTCTGACTCACTGGTCTCAGAGCGAGGGTAGTTCGAGTGGTGGCTCAACTGCTGGGCCCAGGACCTAGCAGTGTGGTTGACACTAGCCTCTGAAGACCTAAGGCTTTGTCTCTCTCTTACTAGGTGTCGTCCTGATCTAAGGTTCATATGCCTAACTGATTAGCCCAAATTTTTGCCCAGAGTACAACCTCGTTGCCGATCAATTGGTACCAGTCACTTGATTCTTTTTAGTTATTCCTCGTGTTTAAAGTCTTGTCTGCTATTACGTCGTCAGGAATGCTTGAATGTTCTTCGTACTTTCAGGTTGATCGTTCCACGTTATGTTCTTTCCTTTATGTTGTCAACAGTACAGAGATTAAGTTTTTAGCTTGAACTTGAGTTTTTAGGTAGTCTTCAACTTGATAGTGGCCTATCGTCGCCCTGACTTACTCGTACTTCTAATCGCTCTTAGCCTAGGCTAGGAATTGACGAAGAGGAGTTGAGAATATTCCGACCTTTCTTGCCGAACCTTGCTCTTTAGTGCTCGAGAAGTTGATTCTCAAGCGTGTGCCACACCCTTGCTTGGATACTCTCAATTGCTTCTCAATAGGCCTGCATAAATCCCAAGATTAGCTCCAAGTAGACCTTTCAATTGACAGACAATTTATTTCAGACACTTTTTTTAATGACCCTTGTTCCCCCTTTTGCATTGTTAGAACTTTACTCTAGAGCTCCCTTGGTGTTCCTACCCCTCAGTGTGTCAACTTCCAAATATCCTATCTGAAAATCAACGCGTTATTCTTATAAAAAACAGTTGAGGGCGTGTAGTATATGTCACGAGCTTTCCGACAAGCCCTAGAGCTCAGAAAATGGATTTCGTATGAAAAAGTTATGACCGTTCAGGGTTTAGGGGGTTAACTAGACAAACAGAACCTTTCGGGGGTTTTAATGCATTTTCTAAGGCCTTTGTAAGTAGATGAGTACATGAAAGTGCAAATATGCCCAAAATTTAGCCTAAATTTCCAAGAATTCACTCCTTAATTTTTTGCCGAAAATGCCTGTCTATCGCGATAGACGGTGTCTGTCGCGATAGACACAATCTATCGTGGGGGTTGTCTGTCGCGATAGACGGTGTCTGTCGCGATAGACAGTGTCTATCGTGGATTTCTGTCTGTCGCGATAGACGGTGTCTGTCGCGATAGACGGTGTCTGTCGCGATAGACGCTGTCTGTCGTGAAATTCGGTCTGTCGCGATAGACGGTGTCTGTCGCGATAGACGGTATCTGTCGCGGATTTCTGTCTGTCGCGATAGACGGTGTCTGTCGCGATAGACGGTATCTGTCGTGAAATTCGGTCTGTCGCGATAGACGGTGTCTGTCGCGATAGACGGTATCTGTCGTGAAATTCGGTCTGTCGCGATAGACGGTGTCTGTCGCGATAGACGGTATCTGTCGTGAAATTCGGTCTGTCGCGATAGACGGTGTCTGTCGCGATAGACGGTATCTGTCGCGGATTTCTGTCTGTCGCGATAGACGGTGTCTGTCGCGATAGACGGTATCTGTCGTGAAATTCGGTCTGTCGCGATAGACGGTGTCTGTCGCGATAGACGGTATCTGTCGCGGATTTCTGTGTGTCGCGATAGACGGTGTCTGTCGCGATAGACGGTATCTGTCGTGAAATTCGGTCTGTCGCGATAGACGGTGTCTGTCGCGATAGACGGTATCTGTCGTGAAATTCGGTCTGTCGCGATAGACGGTGTCTGTCGCGATAGACGGTATCTGTCGCGGATTTCTGTCTGTCGCGATAGACGGTGTCTGTCGCGATAGACGGTATCTGTCGTGAAATTCGGTCTGTCGCGATAGACGGTGTCTGTCGCGATAGACGGTATCTGTCGCGGATTTCTGTCTGTCGCGATAGACGGTGTCTGTCGCGATAGACGGTATCTGTCGTGAAATTCGGTCTGTCGCGGTAGACGGTGTCTGTCGCGATAGACGGTATCTGTCGCGGATTTCTGTCTGTCGCGATAGACGGTATCTGTCGCGATAGACAGTGTCTGTCGCGATAGACAGTGTCTGTCGCGATAGACTGAAAAAATGCAAATTTTTGAAAAACTTCTAGTGATCTAGAGTGCCCTCAAGGTGTAGGTTACAATGATAAACATGCATTCACAAAATGTTAAGATTTTCTGTCTGTCGCGATAGACAGAGGCTGTCGTCCCGGGACCTGTGCAGAGCCTGTCGTACCTGCGCACACTGCTGGGGATGATGGTACAGCGAAAAACCTGCAAAATAGCTCAGAAAACATGCAAAAACAGCACATGCAAGTTCGCTCTCTCGCTCTCTCTCACAAGTGAAATGAGGGAAATGGGGTGGAGGTGGGGATATAGTCAAAAAACTGAAATTTTCGCGATGATGGAGATGGACGTGGGAGATGGTGATGATGATGATGGTGAAGAAAGTAAAAGAAAATCGATGAGAGTGAAGAAAATACCTACAACTCCAACGCGTCAACTCTACGTCTTACCATCACATGCTCGTCCTCAAAGCTCGATCCCCGGCAACGGCGCCAAAATTTGGTGTAGCTCAATGATGAGTAGCACCTCCTTTAATGTCAATCCGGGAAGATGTGAGGATGGTATGAAGACCTCGAGCAAGTGGCGGCACAAGTGCGTGAGTGAGAAGCACACTAGCATGCACACACATACACACACACGCGCACACACGGTAAGACAAAGAGTGAGAATCAATGGAGCTTTTAGATTACTTTCAAAATGCTCTTTACAAATTCGTTTCAATCACAATCTAACCTCAAAAATGAGCTCTCTAGCTCTTTTTATAGTTTTTGACTAGCTTTTGGCCCTGTCCAGACCTAGTGTCCGGCCTAGTTAAAAATTAGGTTCCAGGGCTTATTTGAGGGCTCAAACGAAGTCTAAAAATTATGAAATTTGGTACGATGGTACTTCTAATACTCCTCAAGCTCGAGGACTCCTCGGCTTGCACAAAATGGAGTCTAATCTACCAAAAACGGGATTTACAATGTTTGTGTAGTGATTAAAATCACTTGGGTTGTACATAATCTATGGGAAAAAATGATCTGGCCTTGTTGCCGTATTGTGCATGACTCCTTTATTGCTTTGTATGCCAACATCTTGGTTTGCCCGGTATCGTATCATGAGAACCGAGATATCGTATCGTCCCGTATCTCAGTATCGTATCGTTGACCCCTACAAGTATCGTATCGCCTCATTTCCTAGCGAAGTATCGCGATACCATACCAAGTATCGTATCGCCCGATTGCCTAGTGAAGTATCACGATACCTTGTCTGGTATCGTATCGTGCAAGCAGGTGGTATCGTATCGCCGCTGGTCATAGTATCCTATCGTTCCCTTAACGAGGATAGTATCGCGACACTAAAATTGTATCGTATCGGGAGGGTTACTGGTATCGTATCATACGGCTGTCCAGTATCGTATCGTCTGTTGCAGATAGTATCGTATCGGCTAGGATTCTGGTATCGTATCGTAGCCCAGTGCCATATTGTATCGTCAGCTACCCATAGTATCGTATCGCCTAGAATTCTGGTATCGTATCGTGGCCAAGGCAATATCGCCTGGAAAGTGGTATCGTCCAGATTGACTGTAGCACTCTGGCAGAAAATTTGAGACATTGGGAGAGCCACTCAAGGAGAGTCTATGGGGCTAGAGAGTCTGAAGAGGGTGAATGAACTTGAGGTCAGGAAGAGTGCTAAGTAGCCAAAGAAGTGTCATATCTTCTGTGAGAAGTGCTGCTCAGGTCAGTCATCACTCCGTCTACTCAGAGACCTCTAGTGAATCCGAGGAGGAACTACCCATGGCTTCTGAAGACATTCAGGGTCCAACACCAAATAGAAATTTCATGTCTACAATTGAGGGAGATTACCGTACTTCCTTACAGTATGTGTCTACCAATGCCCAAGAGATCCCTATCTACCTGGATGGCTTAAATAGATCTGTGGCTAGGATGGTAACCTCCTTAAATGCCACAATTGTACCCCGACCTGCTGTCAAGTACAAGGGAGGAGCCTATGTAGACAAAGTTGGCCATATCTACATTGTGACCGAATTTCCGGAGAGGATCAATGAAAGAGGTGAGTTTGCCGACCCAGAAAACTTGGGATGTGCACGCCCTGAAGAGTTAGTAACCACACCTAGGGGTAGGTCTCAAGTATCATGAGTCTTGAGAGGGGACTTGATACCTCAAGACGACTACTTGTTGGAAGTCTATATGATCCACGGATCAGACCCATTGCTTCAAACAGACTTACCTGCCCCAGGGAGAGAAGAATCCCTATGACATTTTATGAGCTGAAAGACCCGGATGATGAAACTAGACTCACATACTTGGATAAGGATCAAAGGAGATATTGTCCTGTGAGTGCTTTAGACAGGGCTCAGCTGAGATATATGGGTGCACCTGTATTTCCTCAGAGAGATCAGGCAACTACCTCACAAAATCCTTTTGGGAATCAACAAGAGACGGAACATACCACATCAGGACAGACCAGCCAACGATGTGTGCCCAACCGTACTCATGTACAGTTTGCAACTCGAGGAGTGCAAACACACAATCAGGCCCACGTAGGGATAGGTAATCAGTACCGACCACCAGTAAGACCACGACCACCAGTAGGAGGACAACCGGGAATACCTCCAATACGATCAGCTACCCCAGTCTTCCCTGTGATGCCCAGACCGCTTGAACCACTGAGAAGATTGAGACCTATTCAAGTGGCTAAATGTGTGAGAAACCGTTATGATGGATTGGGGGAACCCTATGATCATATCGCTGAATTTAAACAAGTTCTAAGAGCGGAGCAAGTAGATGACTTCTTTGTGCAGTATGAGTCTTTTGGACTCACCCTCACAAGGACAACTCTAACTTGGTTCCAACCCTTAGACCCAAATCAATTTGGAAATATGGAATAGTTCTTTCAAGAATTCATTGGGGAATTCACAAAGAGAGGGATTAAACACAATTCTGCGTCTTTAATCCATAGCTTTAAGCAAAACCCTAATGAAACTGTGAAGACTGTTGCCCGAAGATTCAATCAATATGTGGATAGATGCCCGATGGCTGAGAGACCCACTCAACAAAAGATGATTTCATTATTTTTAGATGGGCTCACTAACGGAACTCTAAGAACACTAGTGTATGTGAAGAGGCTACAAACATTGAGTGAATGTCTTCAAGAGTGCATTGATTTGGAAGATAACCTAGCCGAGGACCTTAAAAGTACTTTTGACCTCACTAAATCAGAAGATTCAAGGAGCACTGTCACATCCAACTCCAGTAACATGGAAAAATTAGCAGAATTATTAGCAAAGAAACTAGGAGTCCAGGGGCAAAGAGCTTACCCAAACCCATCTCAAAGAGTGCCTATGCTACGGAGATGCAACTTATGTGGAGGAGATCATCCCACACACTTATGTGCGAGAGGAGGGGCTGGTGCACAACCTATGTATCCATACAATAGGCAGCAACAACAAGGGACTTCTTTGTACTGCCACATAGAGCAAAGATACACCAACCACACTACAGAGAACTGTCCCTTCAATAGGCAAGCACGGCCTTTCCAACCACCTCAATATCGACCACATGGATACCCACCTAGAGACACAGGCAGAGAGATACCAAGATACAACCCGTATCCCACACCAGCAGAAGCATCAAGGCCGTATGAGCAGGCACCATACCCACCACGACAACCAGTACTAGGACCCCAATTGTCAAAACCTCAACAAGTAGTATCGGTGAAGTATGCTCAACCAGAAGAAAACTTGGAGAGAGCCATAGTACCAGCATCGACAATGACCAATGTAGAATCAACAAACCCTGGATATGAACCTCCACCAGGAGAGTACTACCCATACGACACCAACATGATGGAATATGAAACTGCATATGATGCGGCTTATTATGGGTACGAAGGCTATGATCAGACTTATGGAGCAGACGGCCACCTTAATGTATACGGCTCCTAAAGCACAACCAACCGTGAGACCACCCATTAGACCACCTATGCAGAGAGGACCATGCTATAGATGCGGAGGAGACCATTTCATTAGAGAATGCCCTCGACCTTACAACCCTCCACCACCTAGGATTTGGGAAGGATATTGAGTGATTGCGAGAAGGAACATCTTTTCAGAGACTGCCCTAAGAATCCGACAAAAACTCAAGATACTACACCAATCAACGTGATTGAGGTCATAGAAGGGTCTGGAAGTGATAAGGAGTACACTATACCACTGAAGGCCATTACTAGAGCCCAAACGAAGCAACAAAAAGGAAAACAACCAGAAGAGAAACAAGAGAGAAATAAAACTATAGGCTCTAAAATTCAGGTAGTCGAGGATTCTGAGAACCCACGTGAGAACTCCCAAAACACAAGAGAACAAAAATGGAAGGAAAGACGAGAAAAACTCAAAGATAAATGGGCGAGAAATAAGAGTCAAGACAGTAAGAAACAAACTAAGGACTTAAAGGAGCATAAAGAACAAAAAACTCTTAAGGAGATCCCTGAGCCACCACGGCTTAGCGCAGAGAAGGAGAAGCCAAGATCCATTCTAGCTGACCCTAAGCCAGACGACTTAGACATGTGGTTGAAAGCTTACCAAGCTAGAATCAAAATGGGCCCAAATACAGAGCAACATGAAAAATTCTACCCTCAAGGGGAATTAGAAAAATAAAGACTGGTGATATGCAGGAAACTTATCGAGGTAGCACAAGCAACCCTAGAAAAGACTATCCCAATTTTACCAGAGACAAGGATAGCACATGGTCTGTATGAAGAATGCATCAAATCCAAGGATAAGGAACCTAGAAAGGAAGATGACCAAGATGAACGAATAAAAGCACAAAATGAACTTGTGCCGATGATACCAGACCTCGAGGCAGATTGGCCAGAAGACTTGTGGAATAGAATCCGAGAAGAGCAATGGAAGAAGAATGGAATCAGTCCGCCTCCTTTTGATGAAATACATGTGGAAGATAATCAACCCCATCCCACCCTGGAGGAAGCATACGAGGAAGTATCAAGACTCGATAGAGGTAGGGAGGAAATCATAAGCATTTCAACATTGCCTAACTACATGGGAGAATACGAAAGGGAGTCTATAATAATACGAGCACCCACAGTACATGGGAAGGGAAAAGGAAACTCAAAAGAGAGTTCACACAATCTAATAGAACTAAAGAAAACAAAGGTACAATGCAAATTGACTATGGAAGAGTTACTTCAACTTAAACCACAATTATGGAGGCAGCTAGCAAACCAATTAGAAACACAGCTAGAGAAAGGAGAAACGAAAGGAAAGGAAAAGGAAAACCAATCCACAATACAAATTCCAGTTGATAAAGTGGGGGAATTTAGTGAAGGAGATGAAGGTAACACATGTTTACCTGTCACCCACAATGGGTACATGACCAAGGCTATTCTAGATATGGGAGCCGGTGTAGGAATTGCCACCAAGGAGATATGGGAAAAGTGGGGAAAACCTGCCTTGCGACCCACACGCATGAAACTCCAATTAGTAGACGGTCATGTGGAAAGACCCTTAGGAATATTGGAAAGAATCAAATTAACCACCTGTGGAGTAGAATTGGAACATACATTAGCCATTTGTAAGTTCGAGAAAGCAAACAACTATGAAATGATATTAGGGCGACCCTTCATGAGACAAATGCGGGTAGTACAAGATTGGGGTAGAGATTCATTATACCTGCAACATCAAGGAAACACCACCAAGATAAATTTGCACACATTTGCCTATCAAAATGTCCCTCCACTACAATGGAATCCAGTACACAAGGAAGAAGATGACCTATCCATTCACAGTGCTGGATCAAGTGATCAATCCTGGATGCATGAGGATGCCCAGTTATGGATGTGTAAAGAAGCGAAGAAAGAGGAGCGTAAAAAACAACTGTGGCCGATAGGACACCCTAACTACCGATCAATAGAAGACTTAGATTACATGCCTCAAATCTTTCCGAATGAGATCTTCGAGCCGCATGGATGGATGGAAATGTTAGCAACCTTAGATGTGTGTGTAAATGAAGAAGTTTTGACAATAAACGAGTGTATAGATGAGGAAGGCTACGATGTGAATCTCTATATGGTTGTTCTTCAAGAAGTAGAAGAAGGGGAAATCCTAGAAAAAGAATGGAAATAAGAATATGAAAGCATAAAAATGGAACCAGAATTTGACTCCCAAGAAAGCTACTTAAACTCAATTCGGAACAAGAAGGAACAGGAACCAACAAAAATCTTAGCAATTGAAGCTGCTCCGGCAATACACAGGCAGAGGGAAGACTTAAGTAAGGTAGAGCCGGACCCATATCTTTTTGAGGTTCCTGAACATTTTAAAAAATACGAAGTAGAGGAGAGAAAAGTAGCCATTCAAATGCCTAGACGAGAGGCACGAGACGGAGAAGCATACGACAACAAAGAAGAGACCAAAAAAATTGTGGTAACAATAGAAGACGGAGAAGAGCGGTGCACCTATATTGGAAAAGATGTATCTGAAGAGGAGGAAGAGGAAATCATACACCTTATCCGAGAGTACCGAGATGTATTTGCATGGACCTACAAGGATCTCAAAGGCGTAGAACCCACTATTTGTTCCCATCGAATACCAATGACGGCCGATGCAAAACCATCCAAACAACGCCCTTATACGTATAATGAAGTTTATGTAGCAAAAATTAAGGAAGAAATAGACAAATTACTAGCGGCAGGATTCATATATGAGATAGAACATACCGAGTGGGTATCGCCATTAGTAGTTGTGCCTAAGAAAAATGGAAAATTGAGAGTGTGCATAAATTTGAAGAAGGTGAATGCAGCCACCATACGAGATAGCTACCCATTACCCATCACAGATCATCTGTTGGAGAGGGTAGCCGGAAAGGAAGTATATAGCTTCTTGGATGGATTCTCCGGATACAACCAAGTAGCTATCGCGACCGAGGATCAACATAAGACCGCATTCGCCACCGAATGGGGTGTGTATGCTTTCAGAGTGATGCCTTTTGGACTCACTAATGCACCTGCTACTTTCCAACGATTGATGTGTCATGTTTTCAAGGAATTTTTGAAAAAAAACATGGAAGTATACGTAGACGACCTTTGCACGTACTCCAATCAAAGATGCGACCACATCCCCGAGTTGAGGAAGATATTCAACAAATGTAGACAGTATAGAGTCTGTTTAAACCCAGAAAAGTGTGTCTTCATGGTGAGGCAAGGAAAGATCTTAGGACATATAGTCTCAAGAAATGGAATATCTACAGATGAGGATAAAATTAAAGTCATCTTAGACCTACCAAGACCTAAGAATGCGAAGGAGGTGCAAGCTTTTATGGGACACTGTGGATATTACCGTAGGTTTATTCACATGTATGCCATAATAGCAAAACCCTTGTATGGTCTCTTGACTCAATTTACTTGGACAGAAGAGTGCGAGAAGGCATTCACCGAGTTGAAAAAGAGGCTTAGTACAACCCCAATTCTGAAATCACCAAACTGGAGCAAGCCATTTCATATTCATGTTGATGCTTCTAACTATGCCATTGGATGTATCCTAGCCCAACCAGCTGATGAAGGTAAGCTTGATCATCCAATTGCCTATGCGAGTAGACAACTGAATCAAGCGGAAAGGAATTATACCACTACTGAACGAGAAGGCTTAGGAATGGTCTATGCAGTGAAGAAATTCAGACACTACCTCTTAGCCAACAAGTTCAAGTTCTTCATAGACCATCAAGCTTTGTTGTACTTAGTCAATAAGCCTTGTAACTCGGGAAGGTTGGTACGATGGTTCTTACTACTAATGGAGTTCGATTTTGAAGTAATAGTGAAAAAAGGAAACACACATGTGAGAGCAGACCACCTTTCTAGGCTAACACACGGAGAACCACCAAGTGGAGTACCTGACGACCTGCCAGATACATATTTGTTTAATCTAGAAGTTTGTCCAAAATGGGCAGAAAATTGATCCCTATACTCACCCATGGCCCTCAGCACTCAATCAATAAAAATAGCAAAAAAGAAATTCTTCAATCAAGGAATTTACACATCGTTGCAAGAAGCATGTACTACAAGGAACCCAATGGAGTGTTACTCAGATGTGTCGAGGAGGATGAACAAAAGCAACTAATCGAGCAAGCACACATGAACAAATGGAGAAGACACCAAGGGACTCATGGAACAATCCGAGAACTAAAGAGGTTAGGAGTGTACTGGCCTGACATGCCGAAGAATGTTCACGACCACGTAAGTAATTGTGCAGAATGCCAAGAGACGATCCCAGAAGATCATATATCTCTACCTTTTTCGACCATAGCGCCCAATTGGAGCAAGACATTGATTAAATTCTTAAAAACAAAAGAGCATGAGGCAGGAGCTAGTTTAGCAAGAAAGCGATCCTTAGAAGAAATGAGCAAGGATTACATACTCATGGGAAGACAACTGTTTAGGCGAGGTAAAGACAACCAACTCAGATTATGTGTGCATGAAGGAGAATATTTACCCATATTAGAAATGGCACATGCAGGTGCTGCAGGAGGTCATTTTTCAGCGGAGAGAACTGTCAAAATGATTCTCTTTGCAGGCTTGTGGTGGCCAACTCTACATATGGATGCTGAAACGTATGTATGAAGCTATGAGACCTGTCAGAGAGCTAAATACCCAATTAGGAGAGATGACATGCCATTAAGACCCATGGTCTGTGCAAGGGCATTCTCAAAATGGGGTATTGACTTTATAGGACCTATCAATCCACCCACCAAAGGATCACATGCGGAGTACATCATAGTACCCACTGATTACTTGACCAAATGGGTAGAAGCAAAAGCCACTAGAAAGAATGATGCTCAAACTACTGCCAAGTTTCTCTTCGAGCATATCTTCACTCGCTTTGGATTACCCATCGGGATTGTGAGTGACGCACTTCCTCAATGAAGTAATTGAGTCACTAATGAATGAGTTTTTAGTGATTCATAAAAAATCAGCCCCATACCATCCCCAAGCCAATGGACAAGCAGAGAGTTCCAACAAGGTATTGTGTACAATATTGACAAAGATTGTCAATAATGGAAGGTCAGATTGGGACAAACAATTGCATCACGCAATTTGGGCCTTCCGGGTTGCATATAAAACGGCTATTGGAACTACCCCATTCAACTTAGTGTATGGGCAAAATGCAATTTTGCCAATTGACTTTTTAGTACCAACGCTGAAAGTGGCCCAACAATATGAGTGGAACGGACATGAACTATCCCAACAACTAGACCAAATCGAGAAATTACATGAGACTAGGTTATAAGCAGTGGCAGGAATTTATGCAGCTAAAAGGAGACAAAAAGCATATTATGATGCACATATAAAAGACAAGGGACTTAAAGAAGGTGACTTAATCTTAGTGTACACCTTAAAACAACACGCCAAGAAGTTACAAAAACGCGGATATGGACCTTTGATCATAAATCGAATCTCAACTGGAGGAGCAGTCAATCTAGCCACCCTAGATGGCGACATTCTTCCCAACTACATCAACGGATGTAGAGTGAAACGATTCATGGAGCCTTTGACTGATCAAATGTTAGCACGATTAGTAGGTGCCCAAAACAGGAAGAGGGAAGAGGAACAAATTAGAGAGGAAGCCCGACAAGAAGCACTGGAGCACATTAGGAAACAGAAAGAATGGATTAGGCAACAAGATGAACGCTATCTCCAAGGAGAAGAGCCTATCCCTATGGATAATTACCAAGTCAATAATCTTGATACAACGGGTGTGTGCAAGATGCAACCTTACCTAAACCTAGGGATTGGCAAGACAGAGTACAAGTTGATAGACGCATTGATAGACTCAGAAGCAGGACTTAGTTGCATACGAAATAGAATCACAAAAGATCTGCAATTGAATGTGAATCCCACAAAAGCCCGATTGATCGGAATTGGAGGTCAAACCCTAGAATGTATTGGAACAACAAATGTATCCCTCCACCTAGGCAATTCCTCCATGGAACAGAGAGTCTTAGTGTGCAAAGATGAGGATCTAATAGAAGACTTAATTCTAGGACAAGACTGGATCATTGAGAATGAGGTGTGTATCCATCTAGCTCAAGGCTACATTTCAGCCAAGATAGGGCACAAGGAAATTTTCAGTTTATTAGGAGAAAAACCTTTACTCCCACCCCACGTCATCGAGAGCTCATAGATCTGCCAGGAAAAGACACTGGAGAATGATCCCAGTCTTAATATCTCAGAAACAAACCTAGAAGAAACAGAAAGTTCCGACCATACGAGGTCCACAGAAGAGTTGCACTCACCACATTCAGTTTAAGAACAGCCAGCCACTAAGGAAACCAACTATCATGGACCTTTTCAACGAGCCAAAAGATCGCCACATTGGAAAACAAGCAGATACTCATATCAAGGACAACGCAAATACAAGTGGGTACGCAAGGATCAGATGCAGAACCAGAAGAAGTCTGCAACCAATCTTAAGAAGGAAACAAAGATCACAAAGTCAACTACGCCTAAGTCCTCGCCAAAAGGACTATTGCAGATATGGATCCCCAAGCCATTGATTGAAGCTCAAAGATCACGACATTTGATATGGATTCCCGAAAAGGTCAGACAGGCAGCTAAACACGCTATAAGTACTCAGGAAGCCGCAATACATCAGACAAAGCAAATGACAAAACCACATATGATTCATCCAAGAAACTGGAAAAGCAATGCCAATATCACTCGGACACTAGAGGAGGCAAAGAGAACGCATGAAGCCGGAAGGATCAAAGAAACGAAACGACCTCTCTTAGTGGTCACGAAATGGATCTGGAAACCCAAGCAACTGCGAGGAGTGGACGATCGAAGAAACAAAGATTCCCATTGCACTCATGAAGCCTCTAATGCACCTCAAGTATGCATAATAGGGCCACGATACGAGGCCAAGCATTCGGCACATGATGTACATTATAAAACTAGTGGTGCACACTCTCCAAGAGAGATTAGATCTTAGCTTCACTTTGATAGGAATGGACATACTATGTACATAGATAAATGCTTCGGCTATACTAACGATTGTCTTCTTTCAGGAAAAGTTATAAAAAGATGTGGTAAGAGATCTCACTCATAGAATAATGGGGAGACAGAGTGAAGAACGACAATAATCACAACAATGCATTGCATGGTTGCATACCTTCCTTTGAAGCTAACACACTTTTCGTTACAAGTGCAGATGGCTTCTGAAGATTCTGAAGCAACAGTACAAGAGGAAGTGATGGAGTTTCCACCACAAAGTATCACAAAAGCAAAAGGACACTGGTTCCGTGAAGATCAACCAGCTGGGGACTACCTATTCCTCGCAACGATTAAAATTATGGATACGGATCATCAATTTCCAATTATGTCCCAGGACTCCCGACCATCGAAGACATTATGAAGAAAGCGGGCATTCATAAGTATTTTGAATTGCCCATCTATAAGCCCGACTTCCAAAGATGCACACAAGTCATGAATACTTTACAACCAGCGTTGCATGATCCCTTGGTGCCAGAGGCTCGAGTGATGGATAAAGGAGGCGAATGGGTAATCATTCAATTTACACATGACTTGATAAAGGAAGCCTTCAAATGGGAAAATGATGGAACTACAGTAGTGAAAGAAGAAAGCAGAGGCGCCAAAACCAGGACATTCACGGATATTAATCGCGTAGACATAGAAGAGGGAGTCACACTGATCCATCAACATTTCTGCTTCCCTAATATGCACCGATACACGACACCACAGAAGATCATTGTCCAATTACTCTCCCATGCCATCAAACAAATCGGAAATCAAATCAATTTGACTCCTTATGTTCAAGAAAGATTGTTCGAAGCAAAGAAACAATGGAAGAATAAAAAGTTTCTCAATGGCAGTGTGGCCTTGACAATCTTGATCTACCATGCTTTGGGCATGCGAGAACACCTACAAGAAATGCCATCGTCAACGGCTCTTGCGCAGTACGTCAAAGTCTCCACAGTCCCTAAAAAGAAAAAAGGAAGTAAGATGGTAGACGTGGCGGAAACTAGCTCTCAACCCAAAATGAGAGGCACAAAAAGACTACGAGAAGCCAAGCAAGCTGAAGAAGAAGCACCAATGACAAAGAGAATTCATGTGCTCCCCAGATCAACTATTGAAGGACAGAAACAAATCACAGAAGAAGATTTGACTAAAGCCCTGGAAGAAACCCATCAATATACGGAAGGGCAAATCAATTTACCGGTACAAGGTCATCACTATCAGCAATCACAACAAGCAATGGACACAAAAAGCAAACTCACAAAAGTCCATAGGTATCGGGAAATAGGCTTGGATAACTCTAGTTCTTCATCGGAGGCCCAAGAAGAACCAGAAACTTCATTACTAAATGTCGATATTCAAAGCGAATCGAAAGACGACGGACAATGGGCTGAATTGAATGAAATTGACTACAATGAAGATCAAGAAGGCCTCAAGACGGATGACCAAGCCACACATGTTGAGCAAAGTATCACGAATAAGAATGCAGAACAGGAAGGTACGCATCATATAAAACTTAATGAAAATTCCAACATCCAAATCAAGGAGGCCACACCACCTCGTACAATATCCATGAAGACAACCAAGAAGGAGACACAGGAAGAGGAAACAGACGATGAGGAACCCTTCACACCAATAAGGGTTGTGGCAGAACCTTCCCCAATGGATATCACATATCAAGGGAGTGCCACAAAGGTTAATAAGTGTGATGAGCAAACTAATGTCCACAACATACAATTACAAATTTGGCAACCACACAACGAAACTATTCATGTCGAACAAGGAAAAGATGTACAAACGAGAGAAACCCCGAGCATACCAAAGACATGGTTGAATGTGGATATTGCTCAACTAAAGCCCGTGGTGCAGGACATGATTAGAACCGCTCTAGATACGCAGCAACTCATGCTTGAAGCGGATGAGGACTATGACCAAGCAATGAACGACAAACATAAGCTTCAAGGAAAGAGTAAGAATCTTTTGGACGAGTTGGCATTGGCACAAGAGCACACAAGAAACAAAGAACAAGAAGTCCAAGAAGCTAAAACGCAATGCAGCAAGTTAATATCCGAAAACGAAAGTTTACAAATACAACTGCAAGAAATCAAGAGCAAATATGAAGCTAGTGAAAATGAAAAGGCAAGAATGCAGACTAGGAGCAAAATCTTGGAATCTCAGCTCAAAGTCTGCATGGAGGAAGCCGAAAACCTAAGGAACCGCAACAAGGAGCTCATGACAGCTCTCCTAAGTGATTAGCCAATACCTGCTACTGATAATTCAGCAGGGAATTTCATGGAATTACACGAAAAGATAACTAAAATGGAAGATCAGCTCAGACAAGAGCATGAAGTCATTGCCGATTGGGAAAAAAGATACATGGAGGACACAACTGCCCTAAGAAATAAGTGGAAAAAAGCGGAGAATCGTTATCTACTGCAATGTAAAGAAGACACTGATCATATGGATATTGTGGCACAAGAACTTCTCAAGCATAAAGACACAATTGAAAAGGCCACTACGGAAATTAAATAGAGAGATGAATGCATTAAACAGCTTCAGGAGAAGTTAGAACAAAAAGCAAAGCAGGGGACACCAGTAGTTCCACGATCTGCAGAAGCTATTGTGGAGACTCAGGTACGTCCTCTCTCCCCCCCCCCCCCCTCATATCATCCACCGATAAGGGAGGAAAAGGAGGTTCACATTGAACCTAACACTCGAGAATTTGCAGAACTGAGCCGACTAGAAAGGGCACTACTGGTGTCCCAGCTCACTGCGGATTTTGAAGATCAGATCATCAGGATCATGAAAGAAGCTCACATAGAGAATAAGCCATTAGAGCAAATTTTGAAGCCCTTCAATGTACCATACAGATTACTTAAAGAACATACGCAACATTATATAAAGTCTACGACAAATAAAGATCCGGACTACAATCTCCAATTCAGGCACAATACTTTCAACTATACACAGTAAGAGCTTGAGAAGGCGGATCCTCTATGGAGAAGAAAGCTTTTAGAAAAGAATCCTACATTACGCGTATAGTTGGAGGCATCACCTTATGAGCTTCAAGTAAATCCATCTTTTTGTCCACTACCCCACCGAAGAGCCTGGACGCAATTTTGGGAAGGTCAGCGACAGGGAAATATAAATAATCAGTGGCTAAACTACCCATTGCTACCTAGTCCGCCACATAATTACCTACCGACGGAGGAATATATGGTAAAAACTATGGAATTTTGGATTGCACGATATGATACAATACCCGATTTAGCGGTCAAAATGACAAATAAGATATTCAGCATGATGCTTACGGTACTCAAAGTGTTCCAACACGCCAAATACACCTTTTTGAATTTCATCGGCATTACACAAGGATCGGAAGCACTTATTTTTGATCTATCCACTATTCCAAGCCGCTTAACAATTATGGCATATTATTCTCGCTTAATGTTTTTGCCTTCGACATATATGCAAACTTTCGAAGAAGCATTCTTTACCGGCTTCTTTGAAATTGACTCAGAATTTTTTGTAAAAATGACGTCCAATCTGAATGCACGCCTGGTTGCCTATGAAACAAGTTTCTTTGTGGATCATCGCCAGGCGCCAGAGGACGGAGTAAAGTCCCAACAATGGAAGGAATTCATGATTTTTCACGCTAATCTGCTAAATCAACGAGAGCAAAAAGCCATACAGACATACACACGTCGCCACAAAAAGCCTGTCGGGGACGACAAAGTTCAAGAGGAGGGACGTGTAGAGGGACAATCAAGCAAAAAGAAAAGAAGAAGGAAATCAAAGTCCAAAACTGCTCATTAAAGATCAAAAGAACCACTCTCTGCACAGAGCCCCGCAGGGGCACACACACCAAGGAAAAGCACGCAGCCGGAAGGAGGAACCAAGGCCAACAAGTATCCATGAAGTGCAAGATGATATCAGGCGGTTCCATAGCCATGAGGGTGCTTCAACCTCTTGAGTAACAGAGGATTCTGATCAAGCCTTACGAGCTACATCCTCATATGTGCACTGATGGCGTGCGTGGCAACCCGAATTAACAGGCTTTGAGTAAAACAGCAAGGTCCGATGAGTGCAACCAGGACAAATCAGAGGACCACTAAAACGTAATGCAAGATCAAGGATCAAGCAGAACTGACCAAAGGATGCGTGTGCTGATCGAGACAAACAAGAAGTAAAGCCTGTCAAGGGACGACAGAGATAAAGAGGGGGAGAGTGTTGCAGAGCAAAGGAGCATAAGAGTAGAGCCCCAAAATTTTCAAAATAATGGGCATATTTTTTTTCTTCTTCGAGGTCTTCAAGAATTCCCTCAAGCCATGTAAATGCACTAGAGGAGTCCTCTAGTTGCATAATCCCAATTTGTTGTAAAATATCCCTTGTAAATTAGTAGAAAATTCACTTTTCTAGTAATAAAGTGCCGGTCTCTTGTGTGAAAGGACCAAACTTAGGGTACATGTATATAAGTCACTTTGTGACTCTTTGTAGAGACTTTTTGCCATTGTGAAGAAGGAGCTCTTCTGAAATTTCGAATTTGCCTCTTCCTTGCTGATTTTGATCCTCTCTTTGGTCTTGTGTGTGTGTGTATTGCTTGAAATGTGTGTGTAGGACTGTTGTCTACCCCTTCCCATTGATTTTGAGCTACTGTAGTGTGTGTGCGAACTAGTAGGAGTTGTGGCATGAGTGTGGGTGCTTCCCACCATTCACCATTTTGGCCATAACTTGAAGCAGAGTTATCAAAATCAGTGAAACCACTTCCAGTAGATGCGTCTCATTGAGAGCTTTGAAAGGAGTACCCTATTGCCTATATTCGGAGTTCAGAGCTGGGAGAAATCCTTGATTTTTTGAAAACTGTTGTAAGAGGTATCGCGGCAGACACTTTCAGCATTTCAGTGAGTGTGAGAGGTGGATTAGTCTTTTCTCATGCATGCAAGCTTAGCCACTTCATTTTCCATCACTTGTGCACACATCTTCATACACTTGGTTTGGTCGTTCGATCGGATTGACATTTAAATGTGTGTTAATTTCCCACTATACGCACTTGTGTGGCAATTGAGGTACAGTCTCATTGGCACAAGTCCTTGAGTCATCTTGACTTAGGTACACAGTGCATTATGTTCTTGTGCTAAGGGAACAATAGGGGTCATCATTGTTTCATTTCCTTCATTGCTAGAAATCAAGTATTCCAGCCTTTCTAATAGTTCTTGAAAGTGTAGCTCTGGTTTTGTTATGTTGCTCCAATTTACATATCGAGAGGCTTCCAACATAGTTTGAGCCAATTCTACCATCTTCATGCAAAGCTTACTCCTTTTGATAATTCTTGCTTAATTTTTCTACATGGGGTCCTCCTCTTAATCTTGCTTGGTATGCTCAGAACATCATGTCCAAATTTTCAAGTATGGGTTAAGCTAAAATAGATCCTGATTTTTGATTCAGAATCTCTTGATTCGCCTCTTGCAAAGTTAATTCTAAGATTTTTAGCTTTAGTCTCCTTTAAACTTCCTTCCAGCTCACGTATTTTCTTACTCCATTTCCTCTTGATCCTTTCTCGTGAATCCTTACAAGATTTAATTTTTCTTCCACTAGACTCTCCAACTTTGCTATTCTCAACTATTTTATCAGGGTTTGGTTGTTGCTTTTGCAATAGCACCTGAGCTCTTGTTATCGCTTGGATAGGTACAAATGCTGGTTTAGATCCGTTTGAGGTGTACACAATGCCTATCGCATTTATGGATGTCAGATTAGAGGCATTGCAGTGTTCTTAGGGCACTCTCTTATGACATGCTCTTTACCACATTTCACTCAAAGACCTTGAAAGTTGTAATATTGTGACTATCCTACTATGGGAGGATGTGGGCAGTCTTTATGTAATGATCTCCTTAGCACCTCAAACATGTTCCTTTGGGGGCCTGCGGTCTTTTCTACCTCAACTAGAGTCGTGGTATGGGGTTGGAGTACATTACATTAGCGTAGTTTGGCTCCTAGTTGGGTTCCAATGGTGGACTTTCATAATGGTATGTTTCCACATGGTGTGACGACTTAGTGTAGTATGTGGGTAGACTATCTATATGGATAAAATCAAAGTTTTTAGAGTTGGGGTCACTTTTTGTGATCAAGGGGGATAAAGATACTAAAGCCCTATTGAGGTTCTCTTCTGCTACAACAGATTTCATGAGATTACATTGGCTAGGGGGTGGCTGCTGAGCTAAAATTGGTTGAGGTCTTGGTTGAGTCTGATAAGGATAATTTGGTGGTGGCCTGTAGTAATGAGGCTGAGCATTGTACTAACCTACATGCCTACATGGTTGGGGATATGCTTGTGGGTAATTCTGTCGGACCACTTGTTTGTTGTATGGGTAGTCTTGTGCAATATGATTACTATACCAATGTTCAATTGTGTAGTATTAGCCACATAGGTTGGCTTGCGGTTGTGTTGCATTTGGGCACACATTTTCCAAATGATCACCACCACAGGTGTAATAATGTTTAATGGATGTTAACCTAGGTATCTGTTTGCAAGAGACTCCTGTAGACCTTTGAAAGTTCCAATTCATCTCCAAATCATCCTCAATTTCTATACAAATTCTCACACAATGCTCTAGAGTTCTGGGTTCCTTCAAGTATAGATAAGATCGTAGTTTAGAGCTCAAGAGGCCATCCAAAAACAAAGACCCTTGCTTGGCTTGTGTGGGGAGTTCTGGCATTGGGCATCTCTCAATATACAATCTAAATCTACATCCTATAAGTCTAACTGTTTCTTGGGGGGTCTATTTGAAACTGTGGATTAATGAGGAAGTCTTGTGCCTGATTCCAATCTTAGAGAATTCAGTGATGAATGACTTTAACAAGTGATGAATGTCCCTAAATTTTCTTTGTTGTAAAGGTTGGAACCAGGTTAAGGTTGTGTTCTTCACCGTGAGTCCAAATGCATTGTATTGCATGAACATATCTTCCACTTGCTCTGCTCGCAACGCTTGCTTAAACTGGACAACATGGTCATAGGGATCTCCTGTCCCATCAAAGTAATTTTTCATTGATTTTATCAAATGGGTAGTTCTAAACATTCTTGGGTGCTCTCAGGATCTAGGTAGAGGACCTTGTTGTCTTGGTTCTCTCGCTCTCTCCATTCTATCAGTTTCCATGGTTGATCTATCTCTCCCTATGGTGTGAGTAAAACTCACTTCTGGTTTCTTCTTGTTTTTTATCTCTTTGGGAACCATGAGTTGCAAATGTTCCGGATCCTTGGTGGTTAATGTCACATTTGCTTGTGATGGGGGAAATTCCAATTCGGCTCTCCATGTATAAGCATGTATTTTGCGGTTGGACACCACAAACACTCATTCTGATGTGTTGTCTAAGTACACTACTTTTCCAAACATATAAGGGTCCTTGAATTTGTAGATTGTGATTAATCCTATTTCACTTAGCTGTTCCATCCTATATCTCCAAACTTCTTTGTCAGTGCCCTTATTAAGAAATAAATCAATACTTTTGTTATCTTGAGGGATCCATTCCGGGCTCAACATCCATGTCAACATCGATTTCCCTCTACATGTTGTAGGTTTGCTTCCTAATCGTTCTTGTCCTTGGGCTCCTACTTTCATCTCGACAATGAATACTCCGAATTCTTTAGTGTAGATAGGATGATTAGTAATGATGTACATTGTTCCTTCCTTGTCCAAGTATGCATCTCTCTTGAACTTAACCACTGGATGTTCCAATCCAATGGGTTGGCCACGTTTTTGCAATTGAACAATCAACATTCTCAAACCATCCTGATAGATGCGAGCACCTAAGTGGTTGGTTTAGACATATTCTAATTGGATCCTATAAGGTCCTTTGGGTCTTTCTAAATAGGCTACACTTAACCCTCCTTCTAGTCTCTCTATGCTATAAGCCATTTCAGACTCACTTGTCTCTGAGCTCAAATTGTATGGGTAACTATTTAGTTGTTGAGACCACAAATGCACTGTGTTTCTCACACTTTCTTCTAATGACCTAAGGCTTCGTTGTTCTGCCTTTCCTATGTGCTTTCCTGATCTAAGGTTCATGAATGTACCTCCCTTTGACACCCAATGTGAGTTATTGTCACTTCCATTCCTTTGTTCTCAATCCCTTGGTTTGTTTTACTCCTTTTATCCTCTTGTCTTATCCAATTTTATACATAGGGAATTGACTTTTCTTTGTATGTTTAAGTTTTCACACGTCTAATTTTAATTCTTTTTCCTTTAAGTTTCCTCCACTGCAATGTCTTACTTTGTACTTGAACTTGAATGGTTAATGTTTCTTGTACTTGAATCATTCCTATCGCAACCTGTTGAGGGAGAATCAAGCAAAAAGAAGAAAAGAAGAAGACAAAGAAAGAAGCTTCATTAAACGATAATATTTGAAGACACATCTCTGCAAGAAGCCCCGCAGGGGCGCAACACCCATCTCTGCACAGAGCCCCGCAGGGGCACACATCAAGGAAAAGCACGTAGGTGGAAGGAGGAACCAGGGCCAGGAAAGTATCCATGAAGAAGTGCAAGAAGATATCCAGCGGTTCCGAAACCACAAGAGGGTGCTTCAACCTCTTGATCTTTGGAACGTCCAGATCGAAGGCTGAAGGATCACATCCTCATACCTTCCACTGGTGGCATGCGTGGCAACCCGACTTATTAGGCAAGACAAATGCATCAGGCCCAGAGGATGTAAAACGAGAATCAAGAAGAGGCCATCAAAAGTGAACACTTGTTTAACAAACAGGCAGAACTGACCAAGGGTTGCGGGCGATGAAAAGAAAAGAACAGGCAGTACAAATGCATCAGGCCGAGAGGATGTAAAAGAAAAATCAAGAACAGGGCCATCAAAACGGAACGCCAGTCCAACCAGTAGGCAGAACTGACCAAGGGATGTGTGCGGACAACAAGGGAAAGACAAGAAGTAAAGCCTGTCAAGGGATGACAGAGACAAAGAGGGGGAGAGTGTTGCAGAGCAAAGAGAGCACAAAGGTAGAGAAAAAGAAGGGCCCCAAAATTTTTCCGATTTGGACACCCAATTTTTGTATTATAACCATTCTTGTAATATATTTTCCGATGTAAATGCACTAGAGGAGTCTTCTAGATGCATCCCCACAGAAGATTAGAAGCTTACCCATGTAATGTAGTAGGAAATTAGTCTTTTAGTGAATAAAGTGCCGGTCTCTTGTATGAAAGGACCACTTTTAGGGCACAAGTATATAAGTCAATTTGTGACTCTTTGTAAGTGCTTTTTGCCATTGTGAGAATCAAGAGCACAGAAATTCGAATTTGTGTCTTCTCCTCTCTGTATCATCTTCTTTGTGAGCTTGTATGCATGTGTGTGGCTTGGAAAGAGTTTTAGGAAGTGTTGTCTATCCATGAAAGTGTTTGTTTGCTGTGGTTAAGGTGTGTGTGAAGTGTAGGAAGTGCTGAAGTGTAGAAAGGTCATTCCCACTACTCAGTATTTTGCTCATAACTTGAAGTAGAAGCATTAGAATTGAGTGAAAATACCACCATTGGATGCGTCTTCTCGAGAGCTTTGAAACGCATATGCTATTCATTATATTCGGAGTTCGAAGCTGAGAGAAAATCTCAATTTACTTTTGGTTGCTGTTCCAAGTATCGTGACACCATGAGTGACAGTTGAAGCTTGTTTGGATTAGTCTTTGCCTTGTTTACACTCTTTGAGTAACTCATTTGCATTGATCATCATTTGAATGCATGTCTTCATACACTCGGCTAGGTTTCGATACTCATTGGATTGATAATTAAAGCATGAATCCCCACTATATGCACTTGAGGGGGATTGAGGTAGTCTCTTTCTCCACAAGTCCCTAAGTTGGTTCTTAGGTACACACGTTTTTTGGCGCTGTTGCCGGGGAGTGTCGAATCAAACGGAGGCATTCGTGTGATGGTAAGTAGCTTTTTGCATTGAAGTGAGTGGAGGAGTGGTGAATTTCTCTTCTTTGGTAAGTCATTTTCATCCGCACTTACTACTTCTCACTCTTGAAGTGTGTGTAGTGAGTTATTAGTCTAGGGAAGTAAGTGGAGTGAGTAGAGTAGGAGGGAGAAGAGAGTAGTTAGGAAGCTAGAGTAGTTTTAATCTTAGTCTTGTTGAGTCCTTGTGGTTAGGAGAGCTTCTCAAAAAGTATAAAAGCCAAAAAAGTCGACTTTCCCAAGTTACTTGTTTTTTGAGCAAGTATCGAGAGAAGTCTTCAGCCGAGTATCGTATCCAGTAAGAAAGGAGATTGGGAGCAGCGCAGAGCTAGAGAGAGTGATAGAAGATTTGGGAAAGAGACTCTAAGGTGAGCAATTCAATCTGCTACTCATCTTCATCAATCAAAAATTAAGTATCATTGCCGAACATTCTGCAGCAGGTATCGTGAGGGTCTAACAGGGCTTAGAAAGTATATTTTGGGTGTACAGTTGGTGAGGGGAGGGTAGGAGAGCTTGATAAACACACATATTCATCTTAAATTCAAAACACACTTGCAAAAAACTGAAAAAGTGTCAAGTATCGTGTCCTCCCGCGGTCGAGTATCGCGATACCTGACAAGTATCGTGATCTCCTGTGGTTGAGTATCGCGATACTTCACAAGTATCGAGAATCATGTGCTCTCTGATTGCGATACTTCACAAATATCGAGTATTGTGTGATCCCTGATTGCGATACTTCACAAGTATCGAGTATTGTGTGATCCCTGATCGTGATACTTCACAAGTATCGAGTATCGTGTGATCCCTGATCGCGATACTTCACAAGTATCGAGTATCGTGTGATCCCTGATCGCAATACTTCACAAGTATTGAGTATCGTGTGATCCCTGATCGCGATACTTCACAAGTATCGAGTATCATGTATCATGCTATCTCAAGTATCGTGTGATCAAGTATCGTATATCGAGTATCACATTTTTTGGAGTATCGAGTATCGTGTTTCCTGTGTATCGAGTATCGTGTTGCTCAAATATCGTGTATCGAGTTCTTCAAGTATCAAGTATCGTGTCCCTACAAGTATCGTGTATCGTCTTGTCGAAAGGTCGAGTATCGTGAACTTTTTGGGCCAAGTATCATGACTTGAGATTTCATAGTCAGTCCTTTCCCAGCATAATTTTTCTAGAATTCTGACCTCTAGTGAAGAACTCTAGAAGTTGGAGGTTGGCAAGGTTAAATAGAACTTTAAAGTGAATGAACCTAAGATCTGGGAGAATCCTAGGAAGCCGAAGGAGTGTGATCTCTTCTGTAGGAAGTGTAGCCGAACCAAGTAGCCGTTCACATTATTCTGAAACCTCTAGTGAGTCAGAGGAAGAAATTCCTATGACTTCAGAGGATATGCAAAACACTGTACCAATGATTGGCATGATGTCAATTATTGAGGGAGAATATCGGACATCTTTAGAATATGTGACCACCAATCAACATGAGATACCCATATACCTAGATGGACTAGACCGATCAGTGGCCAGACTGAAGAAAGCTTCAGATGCTTACATAGTGCCTAGGCCAGCAGTTAAGTATTCAGGAGGATTTTATATGGATAAAAGAGATATCCAGTATGTTGTTACAGAACATCCGGAAAACATCAATGAACTTGGGGAAGAAAACAATGCTCATAACCCTAATGAAGAAGGAAATGAAGAGCAAGTGACCACACCTAGAGGGAGATCTACTGTTGTTAGGGTTTGGAGAGGAGAATTGGTTCCCCAAGATGACTCCTTAATGGATGTGTATTTGATCAATGGAATGGAGTATCTCCTTAGAGCCCACTCTTCAATATGGGAAGCAGCCCCTAATCCAGTTACGGTTTATGAGTTACAAGATCCTGACTTCCCCACCATCATCACATATTTGGACAAGAATCAGAGAAGGTATTGGCCCCTAACAGATTCAGAGAGAGCCAGGTTGAAATATCAGAACATTCCAGTGTTTCCCCCGAGGGATCAAGCCACTACTTCACGAAACCCACATGGAACCTCTCAGAATAATTCCTTTCAACAGTCAGCAAAAACACAACAAACTCAAATCCCGGTTAGACCACATGTGCAGTTTGCTATGCCTGCAAATAACCCTAATTATCGGCCTTAGCCACCTGTGGATCCAAGAAATGGAATTCCTGCCCCAGTTAGACCACCTGTAGCAAGAGGACCTGGTATATCGATAGGGAGATCTGTTTTCCTTGTGATGCCTAGACCGCCTGAAGCAGGAAGAAGATTAAGGCCAATTCAAGTGGCCAAATGCATGAGAAATCACTATGATGGCTCTAGTGAACCTTACAATCATATAGCTGAATTCAAGCAAGTAATCAGAGCCGAACAAGTAGAAGATTTTTTGATCCAATATGAATCTTTTGGTCTAACTTTGACGGACACAGCTTTAGCTTGGTTCCAGCCATTAGACCCTAATAATTTTCAAAACATGGAACAAGTCTATCAAGAAATGATTGAAGAATTCACTAAATCTGGAATTAAAAATAATTCTTCCTCATTGATCCATAGCTTTAAGCAAGCTCCTACAGAATCAGTGAGATTGGCAGCAAGAAGATTCAAGCAATATGTGGATAGGTGCCCAGTGGAAGAGAGACCCACCCAAAACAAAATGGTGTCATTATTTTTGGAAGGATTATTGAATGGATCATTAAGATCTCTGGTGTACGTGAAGAGAGTTCAAACCTTGCAAGAATGCATGAAAGAATGTATTGACCTAGAGGACAATCTAGCGGAGGATCTGAAAATACCTCAAGGTAGCGTGAAAAGTGAAGATTCAGCCAGCAGCACATCAAACCCTAAGAACAATGTAGAGGAAATAGCCGACTTAGTAGCAAAGAAGTTGAACCTTCAAGGACAGAGGAACTACCCCAACAACCCAATGAGAGTGCCCATGCTTAAAAGATGTATGCATTGTGGAGGAGATCATCCTTCTCATCTGTGCACTAGGGGAGTAGTCCCACCACCTGCTTATGCTTACAATAGACCACCCCTTCCAAGACCTTTACAATATTGCAGCATAGAACAAAAATACACAAATCACAGCACAAAAAATTGTCCTTATAATAGGCAAGCAAGACCAATACAACCGCTCATGAGACCTTATGGATACCCTCAGAGAGATCTAGGAGGAGAAACTTTCAGATATCCCACATATCAGCAGCAAACACCAGCACCACAACCATATGCCTATCAAAGTTACAATCAACCACAACCGGTGTTAGGACAACAGCCACCCCATCCTCAGAATGTTGTCCCAATGAAAATAGCTCAACCTGAAGAAAACTTAGAGAGAGCAATAGTCCCAGCCACACCATTGACTAGTAATGAACCATATGACTCATCTTATGACCATAGTCAAGGAAACTATCCCAGTTATGAGAGCTCTATGATAGAATATGGACAAATGTACGAACCATATGCACATGGCATGGAAGCACCAGATAGTTCCTACGGATATGAGCAGGACTATGTGTCATTGATGTACACAGCCCCTAGGGCATCCATACCCCCCCGACCTATGAACAGACTGCCTGTACCTAGAGGACCATGTTATAGATGCGGAGGTGATCATTATATCAGAGAATGTACAGCGAGTCTGGGAAGGATACTATAGTGATTGTGGTAAAGAACACCTTTTGAGAGATTGCCCCAAGAACCCCAACAAAGTTAACTCTAACTTGCAGATTAACGTGATAGAAGTGATAGAATCATCAGGAAGCGATAAGGAGTACACTGTACCATTAAAAGCAATAACTAGAGCCAAAGCTAGAGAGACCCCAGACAAAACTGAAGAAAATGATCAAGGTGACAGAGAATGAACATACCTACACCTCAAATAGTTGAAGACTCGGAAGAGCCTGAGAAAAGTGTTACAAGTAAACAAACACAGAGATGGAAGAACCGTAGAGATAGGATAAAGGAAAAGAAATTACTACAAAAGAAGGAAAATGAGAAGAGCGAACAAAATCCAAAAGAGAAACAGAAATTTGAAGAAGAAAATAAAAATGGGAAGTATAAAAAAGAAGAGGTAGGATCAATTTTAGCAGATTCCATGCTTGAAGAATTAGCCATGTGGATTCAGGCGTACAAGGCACGAATAAGAGGAGGACCTACCATAGAACAACATGAAAGAGAATATCCTAGAGGTGATTTAGAGAAGGAAAGGTTGGAGATATGCAAAAAATTAATTGAAGTAGCTCAACAAACCTTAGTAAAACCTGTTCTTCAATTACCCAAATCACGAATTCCCGAAAGAGAATTCCAAGAGTGTATCATCCCTAAAGACCCCGAGAAACCCGAAGTAGGTAAGAAACATAATGGAAATTACTGTGAGGATAAAAGGGAAGGATCCATTGTCCCCGAAGTAGACGGAGAATGGCCTAAAGACTTGTGGGCAAGAGTCCAAGAAGACCGGTGGAAGAAAGTGGAAGGAATAGACCCACCCTTTGAGGAGCTAGAAGCAGAAGGTGAAATTGAAGACTCCATACCTGAACTGAATTCAAAAGAAATAATACCAATTGATCCAAGTAACAAAGAAAATGATAGTGTAAAGGTTTTGCCAAATTACTGTCACATACTCCTAGTAGGAGATGGTTGAACCACGCCTTAAGAGAGAGGATCAGGAAGTAATCCTCAACCATGGCTTTTGGGGCAAGTGGTTAGCCCATCGCACTCCTAACCTGGAGGTTGTGAGTTCAATTCCCAACATTGGTATCAGAGCCTAGTTGAGAAATTGGGCGATACGGAGGTTCGCGCCTCATTCGTGGGCACTTGGAAAAAGCACTTATCCGTGGTGAGTGTGAAGCTGGCCTTGGATGAAGGCGCGTGGGAATTTGGGCACCCACGGAGGGTGGGATAGGTCCGAATTTGGTCCATGTGCTAGAGTTTGAGGTTGGTGGAAACGCTCATGCATGGAAAGTGGGTCAAAGAGTTAGAAGGGTCCACAAGTGAGCATTGAGGATAATGCTCAATCTAAGGGGGGAGGAATGTCACATACTCCTAGTAGGAGATGGTTGAACCACGCCTTAAGAGAGAGGATCAGGAAGTAATCCTCAACCATGGCTTTTGGGGCAAGTGGTTAGCCCATCGCACTCCTAACCGGGAGGTTGTGAGTTCAATTCCCAACAATTACACAGGAGAGTACGAACATAATTCAGAATTATACTGCATTCCCTCAATGAGAAAAAAAAAACTGAACCCATCAGTCCAAACGGATATCATACAACACCTAAGAAAGGTAAAAATCCCTTGCACTTTGACATTGGAAGAACTATTGAAGGTCAAACCACATTTGAAGGAGAAATTAACCAGTCAATTGGAGATCAAGGCGGAAGAGAAGGAGATGCCTGATGAAGTGAACACAGTAAAAATCCTAGTCAATAAGGTTGGAGATTTTAGTGAGGGAGATGAAGGAAACACATGCCTTCCAATTACCTATAGAGGTTACACTACTAAAGCCATCTTAGATTCTGGAGCTGGAGTAGGAATTGCTACTAGAGAAATCTAGGAGAAATGGGGAAAACTAGCTCTAAGACCAACACGCATGAAGATACAAATGGCAGATGGACACATTGAACGACCCTTGGGATTATTGGAACGGGTAGTTTTTACCACTTGCGGAGTTGAGTTCGAGCACACCTTAGCGATTTGTCAATTTGAAAGGCCTAGCAATTATGAAATGATCCTTGGAAGACCTTTCATGAGACAACTAAAGGTAGTGCAAGATTGGGGAAAAGACGCTGTATACCTACAGCATGAAGGAACCACCACAAGAATAAATCTCCACACATATACATATCAAGATGTTCCCCCCTTACAATGGAATCAGATTCATAAGGAGGAAGATAAGAGGAAAGGATGGCAGCAAAGGCAAGGAGTTGCTAGATCAGTAAAAAATCCAGCCTATATGCCTCAAATATTCTTAGATGAAGAATTTGAACCTCATGGTTGGATGAAGATTTTAGCTACTCTCGATGTGTGTGTAAATGAAGAAGTGATAACCATGAATGAATGCATTGATGAGGAAGGATTTGACGTTAGTCTATACGTGGTAGTTCTTCAAGAGGCTGAAGAAGGAGAAGTAATTGAAAAAGAATGGAAAGAGGATTACGAGAGCATTGAAATGGAGCAAGAGCAAATGGAAATAGAAAGTGGAAATCAAGAAGTAAGTGTCATAGCTAGTGAAATAAATCAAGAACCAACACAGGAAGAGGAGCTTGGATTAGATAAAGCAAAAAATGATGAAGAAAACAAGCCTCAAGACCAATTTGAAGTGCCCGCCCACTTCAAAAAATATGAAGTAGAAGAGAGAAGAATTGCTATCCAAATGCCAAAACGAGAAGCACAGTCAAGAATAGCATATGACAACAAAGATCAGACCAAGAAAATAGTAGTAACCTTAGAGGAAGGAGAAGAACGATGGATGCTTCATATTCATATTTACGTGGATGCTTCCAAGTTTGCCATTGGTTGCATCTTAGCTCAACCTGCAGATACAGGAAAGTTAGATCACCCTATAGCCTATGTCAGTAGACAATTGAATCAAGCAGAACACAATTATACCACAACCGAAAGAGAAGGCCTAGGAATGGTATACGTAGTAAAAAAAGTTTCGACATTACCTTTTGGCAAACAAATTCAAATTCTTTATTGATCATCAAGCCCTACTGTACTTAGTCAATAAGACTTGTAATACAGGACGACTAGTACATTTCTATTGTTGATGGAATTTGATTTTGAGGTAGTAGTAAAGAAAGGGAATACCCACATAAGAGCAGATCACTTATCAAGGATGACACATGGTGAACCACCCATAGGAGTACTAGATGATCTGCCAGATACGTACCTTTTTAATCTCGAGGTATGTCCCCAATGGGCAGAAAAGTTGATCCCCATACTCACGCATGGACCTAAAGATGGGATCACACCAAGCCGAACTCAAGACCTGTGGAAGGCTAAAAATCTCCATATCATTGCTGGAAGTTTGTATCACCAAGACTCAAGTGGATTACTCATGAGATGCATAGAAGAAGAGGAACAAGAAATGTGGCTTCAAAAAGCACACGTAAATCAATGGAAAACTCATCTAAATGCGAACGGAACATGGATGTGGAAGAAAGCAAACAGGCTCAAAGCAATACAACACGGTCAGATGTGTGCAACAAGGACAAATCAGAGGACCAAAAGTTAGAAAGGGGTAGAGGCCGAAAAGTTCAAGAGGGTGACTAAGAATAGCACATTCCTAGTCACTGGTGGCTTGCGTGGCAACCCAAATCAACAGGCAAGACAAATGCAGCAGGCTCTAGTGTAGTAGAGCTTGAATCAAGAACAGGCCATCAAAGCTGCATGTCCGTTTAACTATAGACAAAACTGACCAAGGGTAGCGTGCGGAGAAACGAAGTAATCAGCCGACGAAAAGCTAAAGCCTGTCAAGGGACGACAGAGACGAAGAGGGGGGGAGTGTTGCAGAGCTGAAAAGAGCACAAAGCAGAGAAAAAGACGGGCCCCAAAATTTTTGCGATTTGGACATCATGTTTTTGTACCATAATCATTCTTGTAATATATTTTCCGTTGTAAAGGCAGTAGAGGAGTCCTCTAGATGCATACCCGCAGAAGATTAGAGATTTACCCATGTAAAATAGTAGGAAATTAGTCTTTTAGTGAATAAAGTGCCGGTCTCTTGTGTGAAAGAACCATTTCTAGGGCACTAGTATATAATTCAAATGTGACTCTTTGTAAAGAACTTTTTGCCATTGTGAAGAAGGAGCTCTACAAATTTTCGAGTTTGCCTCTTTCATGCTGATTTTGATCTTCATTTCGCTCTTGTATGTGTGTGTTATGCTTGAAATGCATGTGTAGGACTGTTGTCTACCCCTTCCCCTTGGTTTTGAACTGCTGTAGTGCGTGTGCAAGCTAGGAGGAGTTGTGGCGCGGGTGTTGGTGTCTCCCGTCATTCACTGTTTTTGCCATAACTTGAAGCAGAGTGGTCAGAATCGAGTGAAACCACTTCCAGTAGGTGCGTCTCGTCGAGAGCTTCGAAACGAGTACCGTATTGCCTATATTCGGAGTTTTGGGCTGGGAGAAAACCTCAAAATACTAAAAACTGTTGTAAGAGGCTTGCGGCAAACACTTTCAGTATTTCAGTGAGTGTGAGAGGTAGTAGTCTTTTCTCATGCATGCTAGCTAAACCACTTCATTTTTCCATCACGTGTGCATACGTCTTCATACACTTGGTACGTCATGCCATCGGATTGACAATTAGATGTGTGTTAAGTACCCACTATACGTACTTGTGTGGCAATTGAGGTACAGTCTCATTGGCACAAGTCCTTGAGTCTTCTTGGCTCAAGAACACACGTTTTTGGCACCGTTGCCGGGGAACACTCAACCAAGGTGCCTTCGTGATGGTTATAGATCGAGTGTGATAGAATCGTACTTGTAGAGGCAAAATTGTCCGGTGGCAAGTAGTCAGTCACTTCAGCACTTGTTACTTCACATCTCCGAGGTGTGTGTGATAAGTTTTAGGTTTAGGTTTAGGAGGAGGGAAGAGAAGGAGGAGTTAGGGTTAGGTTAGAAGTAGAGGAGTAGTGAGGAGAGGAGAAGTTGGAATAGGAAAAAATCACCAAAAAATCCCAAAAAATTAGCAAAATTCAAGTTCTGTCCAAAAAAGTAAAAAAACCAAAAAAAATGGCTCATTTGACACTTCACTGAAGTTTGGTATCGTTTGCTAGCAGCGACCGGTATCGCGAGTGAAGTATCGTGGATTTCAAGCTGTTAAAGCTTGGGTTGACTTCTAGGTGCAAGCAGATCATTACATTGGTAAGATATCACCAAGAACCTTAGCTAAAAACTCTCTAAACATGCATAAACACATGATTAAGTGCATGCGCAGTATCGCGGGGGGGGAAAACTGATATCATTACAGAACTTTTGTGTGATACAGAGGCCTAGGAGAGAAGAGGGGAGTAAGGAGAGCAAGGGGGTGTAAAAATTTTGAAAATATCTTGCATTTTGGCTTGAGTATCGCGATCGGTTGAGGTTTGGTATCGTGATACCAAAACTCCCTTGTATCGCGATACTCGCCGAGGTATCGTATCGCTTGATACCGGACTTGGTATCGCGATACCATTTTGGTATCGTGTCGCTAAGTTGGTATCGCGATCTTACCTTGCTAAGTTGGTATCGTATCGTGTCACTTCCTTGTGAAGTATCGCGACACCATACTGGGTATCGTATCGTGAGGGTACTGGTATCGGTATTGTGCAGGTGTCCAGTATCGTATCGTCTACTTCTCAGGACAGTATCGCGATACTGTCATAAGTATCGTATCGTCTGGTCTCATAGGTATCGTATCGTGCACGTGGTATCGTATCGCCTTATCCTCGAGAACGGTGTCGCGATACCACACATATCGTATCGGCATAAATTCCAGTATCGTATCGCCTGAAACTTTTGAGATCGTATCGTGATATTCCTAGTATCGTATCGCCGAGATTTTTCGTATCGTATCGCGTATAGCAGAGGTATCGTATCGTCTGCTTCCCAAGGTAGTGTCGCGATACCAGGTTAGTATCGTATCGTCTAGGTGTTTGGTATCGTATCGCTGGCAGTATCCAGTATCGTATCGTTTGGACCTCTGGTATCGTATCGTGATCAAAGCAGTATCGCCGAGAGCAGTATCGTCAGGAAGTGGTATCACCCAGATTGACCCTTTCTCTTGTCAGGCACTTTAAGTCATTAGGAGAGCTACCCAAAGAGAATCTATGAGGCATAGAGAGAGACTTGGGGGGGTGAATGAACTTGAGATCAGGAAGAGTGCTAAGTAGTCGAAGAAGTGTCATATCTTCGGTAGGAAGTGCTGCCCAGGCTAGTCACCACTCCATCTACTCAGAAACCTCTAGTGATTCGGAAGGGGAACTACACATGGCTTCGGAAGACATGCAAGGTCCAACGCCAAGTAGGAATTTCATGTCTACTGTGGAAGGGGATTACCGTACCTCCTTACAATATGTGTCCACCAATGCCCAGGAGATCCCAATCTACCTGGATGGGTTAAACAGATCTGTTGCTAGGATGGTAACTTCCCAGAATGCCACAATTGTGCCCCGACCTGCTGTCAAGTACGAAGGAGGGGCATATGTAGATAAGATTGGTCATATCTATATTGTGACTGAATTTCCTGAGAAAATCAATGAAAGAGGAGAGTTTGTGGACCCCAACAACTCCGAAAGAACACAACCTGGAGAGTCTATATGTACCCCGAGGGGCATGTCTCAAGTGTCACGGGTCTTGAGAGGAGATTTGATACCTCAAGATGATTACCTGTTGGAAGTCTATATGATCCATGGATCAGACCTGTTGCTTCAAACTGACTTACCGGCTCCAGGGAGAGAAGAAAGCCCCATGACATTTTATGAGTTGAAAGACCCAGATGATGAAACTAGACTTACTTACTTGGATAAGGATCAAAGGAGATATTGGCCTGTGAGTGCCTTAGACAGGGCTCGACTAAGATACATGGGTACGCCTGTATTTCCTCAGAGAGATCAGGCAACTACTTCACAAAATCCTTTTGGGAATCAACATGAAACGGAGCAAACCACATCAGGACAGACCAGTCAACGAAGTGTGCCCAACCATACTCAGGTACAGTTTGCAACTCCAGGAGTGCACACACACAATCAGGCCCACGCAGGGATAGGGAACCAGTACCGACCACCAGCAAGACCACAACCACCGGTAGGAAGACAGCCTGGAGTACCGCCATTACGACCAGCTATCCCA